>OW203739.1:18939615-19539615 GCA_934045075.1 Yponomeuta sedellus
TTTATTAAAAATCCTAACTAAATATTTGCCACAAATAAAAGTAACAGCCCCCAGCGACATTTTTCGTGGAAATTTCTAACTAATTCGCAACGTCAGAAACACTCACTTATCTGTATTACGCGGGCATTTCACGTTATTTGAATAATAAAAGAGTAAATAGCCTTTGATGTTGTGAAAGGTCGGTTTTTCGGGGCCCGGTCGACAGGGTCGCACTTAGGGATTGTCCAAAAATTATAAAAATATTTTTTTTTTATTTCGTTATCATCTTAACATTAATTTTACACTGTGGTGGGGAATTCCTATTAAGTGTATAGACATATGTGCCGGAAGCCCTGTTCTCCCTATACTAGATAAATTTAGTTAAATTTGCTACAAACATGCCTATACTATTATATAATATATTTTTAACTATGAGTTAAATACAAGCAATTAATATAATTTGAAAGTATTAAGTAACTAATGTAAAAGTTCCAAGACACAATCATCCATTTTCTAATTCATAACATAGTCGTGATAGTAAGTTATGTACGACAGTATCAACCCTATGTATGTCCCCACTGCTGGGCCACGGGTCTCTTCTTGCATCGCAGGAAGGTTAGGCCATACTCCACCACGGGGGCCAAGTGTTTGTGGAGGATTGTAAGACAGTGGCGGGACTTACTGTCAAAGGTTATCAAGCCGCCCACAAGGCCTCTGCCATGGCTTAATTACTGGCATTACAGCTGGCACCAATGGCTTAACGTGCCTTGGGAAGTATGTAAAAGTGTGTGAAAATTCATATTAGGCATTTTTTTTATCTGACTGTTTTGTTTTATTTGATACTGTTTGATAATCATAACATAAACTCACGTCTGTATCCTAGAGGGGTAAGCAGAGACCAGGGTCTGCCACCTGCCACGATCCTGACAGATCTCTATCGTTTACACGCATTACAGTTGTTTACCTAATAGATAGAACTAAACGTAATGCTAACTATACGATACATTCTATAAGTACTAATACTATGGCATTTAAAAATATTAATGGAAATCATGAAATCTTTCTAAGTCTACGTATAGGTGGTAACTGATGTATTTGGTTTAAGAGGACTTGAGAAATTATGGTCAGAGTGGAGTTTTTTTCCCGCTGCCTTTTTCTCCACTACAATAAGGCCCAAAGGCAGCGGCTTACATTTTACGTTGTACATTGACATTCAGCAAAGAGAATGTATTTAAATTCTTTACGTTGAAATAAATTGATTTGATTGATTGATTAGAAAAAATTGCAATGTCCTTTTACACCTAAATACACCTCTGCTTTCGGGGTCTATTTTTGCGCAAATATCTTTTACATAGAGTCGTTGAAAACAAAAATGATGGTAATAAATGACATTTTCAGTAGATTGCTTGTTTTATTTCAAAGGATATTTTACTGATTAACAAGAGCAGTTCTCTGAGCATATACACTCGTGGCAATTTTTCACCCAAATAAAATTTCTAGTTTTATTCAGCTTAGTTTTACTTCCCGTTTGAATTGGTATCTTAGTATCAGTATCAACAATGTTGTTTCACAATAATAGCTTAGTCAGTACATACTTCAAAGTAGGTACTGACTAAAAACTTCAAAATACATTTACGATTCTCCGGACGAGGATGTAATTTGGTCACGAATAGGTACTAACTGGATATCAACCCTTGTATGTCCCCACTATTGGGCCACGGGTCTCTTCCTGCATCGCATGAAGTTTAGGCCATACTCCACCACGGGGGCCAAGTCCGGGTTGGTGGAGGATTGTAAGACTGTGGCGAGCCTTAACGTCAGAAGCTATCAAGCCGCCCATAAGGCCTCTGACATGGCTTAACGACTGCTATTATGTGACACCCGGCACCAACGGCTTAGCGTGCTTTGCGAAGCACGGAAGCGTTCGATAAAATGCCACTAGCGGTAGTCACGGGACGATCACCCATCCTGCACCTGACCGCGCCCGTTGTTGCTTAACTCAAGTGATTGATTCCAATCACTCGGTTGGGCTGGGCCACGAGCGCTTCAGGTACTAACTATCTTCAGTATTTTTTTTTCTAATCGTAATGGCTAATGAGGTTATTTAGTCTCGACCAAAACACAATGTGTCCTCTAAAATATTCTTAAAGCATAACTCTGCAATACCTCATAGATAATTTGCCGTTTGCCGAGGCGCGTCCCCAAGATTGCCATAATGCGAAACAGAAGTGCAGGGTCGGCAGCGTCAACGGTCTCCTTAATGTCATTGCGAATAGGAATGACAGCTAAAGATGGGAGTTTTTGAAAAATAACAAATATCTCCATGAAAATTGCTGAGTATTTTGTACAACACAGTAAACTGTCCGAAAGTCTGATGATCCTATCGTCCTTTGCCATTTCAGGCGTCTATTTCCTCTACCGACTACAAAGCGACCATCCACCCCGAAAAACTTGCGGACCTATGACACAGAACATGACTAACAAGTCCAGAAGGACAGTTTTGGTAAACCTATTATTAAATTTACTTTACTTTAAATTTCCCATTTTTTTAGGGTTCCGTAGCGAGCAAGGAGCTCAGAGAGCTATTTAGAGACCTATGTTGGGAAACTACCTATCTCACTCTGAGATCGGATCAGAAACACAAAGATCCGAAAGAGAACCAAACTGAACGAAATCGCCCAGACGTTTTACTTAATAAATAATATGTTTAATATGTAACTATGCACGAGTATCGCGAAGCAATAAGAAATACTTTGGCACAGGTGATTGCCCGTAAGAGGTGGAAATGGCCAGACTAATATGCCATACCAAAGACAAGACAAAAGATGGGGTGCAAAAGTAAAAATCAATTCATAGTCTCATGAAATTTGATTTCCTCGAGTGTCGAAGTGTACGTTTTTTGCAGTATAAACGGCTATAGTCGTATCTATATATTAACTCAGGAGTTAACATAAACCCTAGTCTTCGAGGTGTTCAATTACCTCAGTGCTTGAAATTGCTAGACCGCGGTGGGCACACGTGGTAATTAAGCCCATATTCTCTTTCTGAGAGAAAGCCTGTGCCCTGCAGTGGGACGTTTCTAGGATGCATGTACAAAAAACTTAAAAGTTTGATTTTGTCACAACTTCAAGGGACGGTACTGGTTATATCGTTCAAAGGGCTTACATAAATAGAACTAAACCTTCAGGGTCATAGGTCAAGATAAGAGAGCAACAGGATCGATTTTGGTGCCGTTCCTCTTCCTCGTATTTGTAAATGATAAACTATCTGAATCTGAATGATTTGCCGTTCGTGGTGCACAATATTTCAGAGATAGTATTATTTTTAAAATTAAAAGACAAAAGAATGCTCTTGACAATACAAATAATTCTCTCTCTCGGGTACTAAATTGGTTTACTACTAATAACTTGTTATTAAATTCAAAAGGGGCAAAATTTATACATTTCACTCCGCCAAATGTCAAAACAGTTGACAGCAATGTTATATTAAATTATATTATATTAAATGCCCAGCTGAGGAAAGGGTGGTGCGGTGGAAATTAAAACATCCCGTACCCACAGGCTTTGTAAACCCCCAAGAGAGGCTCCCAACGGGTTCCGATCTGCAATGGTCTACGTGGCAGTCACTCAACCGACTCCGGACCCAAGTAGGTCGCTGCAGACAAAATCTAAGCAGGTGGGGTTATATTGCACCAACGGAGGAGATATGTGATTGTGGAGCCTCATCGCAATCCATGGTGCACCTGCTCCAATGTCCATTGTGCCCTCACACCTGCACTCTGGAGGACCTAACAGAGGCCAACGCTGCTGCAATTGCAGTAGCCAACTATTGGGCAGGAAAAATATAAATTGGTCGAATCGCTGACACGAAAAGAAGAAGAAGAAGCAATGTTATATTGAGGAATAACAAATTAGACCTTGTGAATGAGTTTCAACGGGGTCCTCATACAGAAAAAATACCAAATAGGCTTAGTTCAGCAGCATATGCAGTTAAAAGAATTATGGAACTAAGTGAGTCGCAAATGCTAGGCTTGTTTATTTTAGTTACTTCCATAATTTTATATCCTATTACATACTAGCAGACATTGAGACCATCTTCGTCTTGCAGAAGAGAGCGATTAGATTAATTTATAAGCTAGGCAGTAGAGATTCGTTATGGAGCATTGTATACGCTTCTATAATAAAATCCCTGAAGATATATTAAGCTTGCCTGAAACGCGGTTAAAAAAAATGTGTTAGGTGCATCCAGCGGCAAAAAAAATAGTGACAGCTGTTAACAGTCCAAAGTCCAAAATATCAATCAAATCAGTTTATTTCAACGTAAAGAATTTACATTCTGTTTGCTGTAAATATTTATTATTAAGCTTGCCTGAAACGTGGTTCAAAAAATGTGTTAGGTACACTGTAGCAAAAGGGCTACTATAACATAAAGGATTATTTAGATCACAATGATGTCTGGAATTAAAGCTAGTACAAAGCATGAGTTCTACGTTTTATGGTAATTATGTAAACTCTGTTAATTAACGACTTGGAAAAGACTAACCCCCTTATTCTTAATGATCCGCTAACTTAAAAAAGCTGCCAAAGAGTGTTATTTTTCATACTGACTTAGGTCAATAGAAGAAGACAGAGTGAGAATTAGCAATGCTTTGAGTTAGCAGACTATTATGAATAAGGGGGTAAGTTTCGAGTGTTTATTTCCAGTTTTTCTCAAAATGATCTAGATTTTGAAATGGACACCTAGTTTGAATTGTCACGTTCATTAAGCCGCAGTTTCTGCGCTACTTTAAATGAAACCTTTTCATTTAATTTTCATTTATTTAAAAAGTTCCCTTCTTCAAAGGTTCTTGAAAGACGGATGGACAGACGGGGACCACAAAGTCATCCTATAAGGGCCCGTTTATCCTTTTGAAACATCTAAAATTAAGTATATTTGAGAAGAAACTCAAGAATCTACTAATAGACAAATGTTATTATACAATCAATGAATTTATTACTGACAAATTGTAAATTTAATGTACCTTTATCATTTTGACATTTAATGTATTCTGTTTAGACATTGCTCTTATCTATTATACTATTTTTATTTTAATGCACTAACCCGTGCTAAGGAACAAATTTAAAAACCTAATTAGAGGCTAAAAATTTCACCCATGCCGGGATTCGAACCCGCAACCTCTGGCTATCCGTGCCAGCGCTCTACCAATTGAGCCAATGGGCGACTCACGGCATCAGTGAAATTTCAAACCTCTTTACACTATTCTCTGTATTACGTACAGGCAGCGACATCTGACTTAAGCAAATTGCATTACTTACAGCCCCGACTACCTACTTTGCAGTTAGGTTTTACATCGGAACGATATCACTGTACCCACATTATTATACTATTTTTATTTTAATGCACTAACCCGTGCTAAGTAACAAATTTAAAAACCTAATTAGAGGCTAAAAATTTCACCCATGCCGGGATTCGAACCCGCAACCTCTGGCTATTACTCTTATCTATTGCTGTAAAATAATTTGACATTAATGTATTATTTATTATTTGAGACGCACATTGCAATAAAATTTGGCTTAATTTATACAACCTACTTAAGATGTACCTGCATAAGATATAGACTACTTACTGTTATTATTTCAATGAAGACAAGCTCAACATTTGTATGCCGAAATGGTAAAACACAAAGATCTTTATTTTATTGTACCATCTGCATGTATGTAATATAATTGAATTGAAGTACGGAACCCTAGAGAAATATTGGCCGATTTATTTACATCAGTCCTTCTGCGTCTACTTCTCGTTTACGGCGACCATTCCCAGTAACGTTTTCCATTTTCCCCCCTTTTACCCTAAATAAGAGCTGGCAAATATTGGCCCGGCGCTGCTGTCGGCCAATGGATGTCGGAACTATTGAAATTCTCTCGTCACGCCGAATACGTCAGGCGAGAGAGACCTGGTTGGTTTATTTCGGATGTGACGTAGAATGAATAACACAAAGAATATTTGTTTGACATTCAATACTCCAAAAGATTGGAATAAAAAATCACTAAAAAACTGACTGCGGAGCAGCAACAAGCAGCCGGGACCAACCTTGCTACATAGTTAAATTTGGGTCCCGCCTGTGTTATGAACCCATTGTTTTTCCCCATTGCTGGGGCACGGGTCTCCTCCCTCATTGCAGGTAGGTTAGGCCATACTCCGCCACGGGGACCAAGTCCGGGTTGGTGGAGGATTGTAAGACAGTGGCGGGCTTAATGACTATCAAACTATCAAACCGCTCATAACGCCTTTGACATGGCTCTATTACATGACAGACGGCTTAAAAAGCTTAATGTGCATTGGGAACAGAAGCGCTCGGAAAAAATGCCACTAGCGGTGGTCACGGGACAGTCACCCATCCAACATTGACCCCACCTGTTGTTGCTTAACCCAAGTGATTTATTCCATTCACTCCGTTCAACTAAGCCACGAGCGCTTCGGTCCCGCCTGTAAAAGGTAGAAATTATTTAAATGACATACGGCACAGATGATAGACTCTTCGTGGACGAAGTCGTGGGCAGCAGCTAGTAGTATAGAAATAAAAAAATCTTGCTATAAATTTTTACCCGGCTACGGTGGAACCCAAAAGGAGGTATGTAAGTGTGCGATTGTATGTTCCCTCGTAACTCGTTAACCAATGGTCAGATTACATCAAATAAGATCTCAATCGATTCGTCGTCGTTACGCGAAAATCACAGGCTATATAAAATCAGAATAAATAAAATAAAAAAAACGGTAAAGAATAAAGAAAAAACCCAACAGTCCGACTGCAGAGAATCAACTACTCAGCAATAATAATATCTATGGGTTAAAATGTTGGCTTATTCCCTGAGAATCCCATTCCCCGAGGATCCTGTCCCGGAGGATCCCGAATGCGATAAATGTTATTACAATTACTTTTGTTATTTTTTCTATTGCGTTTAACTTGTACCGTTAGCAAAAAAATATTAATTTATAAATATATTTAAAAACACAATTTAGTTATCAAAATAAACAATATAAAAGACTGATTGTTGTAATTTGATATCTTTCAACCTAAGTATCGGAGTTTTAATACGTATTTTTTAATAATTGTTAAGACTAATTAAAAATGTTGATATTATATTTTTTTTTACTCAAGTTGATTATTTATAATTATTATAGGTATCTCATTTATAGTAATATTTAAAAAAATATTATATGTTATAATTTACATTTGAAAATGACGGCGTGTCTTAATGTATATTTTAGAATAACTTTAAAGTCAATTACCTTTGTTTTAAACGTCATTTTTAAAATAATGTTGATTTTACGTGTTCGAAAAAGACTGAAAAGTTACAAAATAATTATTGTGATAATAAATCAACCTGTGATTACTATAGCAGACTTTTATTTTTTCATTATAACAATGTATGAAAATTTGATTGACCAATTTTTCTGCTTAAATGACGTCACTTTTGACCTAACATAGCATTGATTAAGTTCATGAATGGTAATGCCTGCTTCCGTTTTTTAAAACTCTGTCTCGCCCGGCCGTTTGCATAATTTGAAATAATTATTGTAGTCATAAATTATAAAATGTAATTGGTGTAGAATTATTTGGTCATATTGTATTTTTTTTTTATTTCGATAAGTAAATTGTGTTTTTAAAACTATGATTTATATATATTCATAAATTAATATTTTTTTGCTAACGGTACAAGTTAAACGCAATAGAAAAAATAACAAAAGTAATTGTAATAACATTTATCGCATTCGGGATCCTCCGGGACAGGATCCTCGGGGAATGGGATTCTCAGGGAATAAGCCAAAATGTTACTAACAATGATTCTTGTAACTATTAATAAAATAAATATAAATCAATAAATAATAAGTGTTCTCTATCTATCTATCTATCTATCTTTCTAAATATGCATGGACATATTACACAGATCTCGCTAGCCCTATACTAAGTATAACTAAATGACTGTGTTATAGGTGCTAACTCGACGATAGATTTAATACAATAAATACATAGATAACATCCAAGAGCCGAGACAAACTAGAAAAGTTCGTTTCCTAGTTTGACCCGGCCGGGGATCGAAGCCGAGACAGTCGGTTTAGCAGTCAGCTTGCCAAACCGCTGCACCACCAAGGCCACCATGTTTACATAATTATGGCAATTGTATGTTCATATTTTACTTGCGAGCACCCCAAAGCGCCTTGTTGCTTGTTATTATACTCGTTGTTGATTGTGTTTTATTTCAGTTTTTTCAACAATCTTGATTTAAAAACCTATTTAGAGGCTAAAAATTTCACCCATGCAGATTCGAACCCGCAACCTCTGGCTATCCGTACCAGCGCTCTACCAATTGAGCCAATGGGCGACTCACGGCATCAGTGAAATTTCGAACCTCTTTACAATATTCTCTGTATTACGTACAGGCAGCGACATCTGACTTAAGCAAATTGCATTAGTTACAGCCCCGACTACCTACTTTGCAGTTAGGTTTAACAACGGAACGATATCACTGTACCCACATGATTACACTATTTTTATTTTTAATGCACTAACCCGTACTAAGGAACAAATTTAAAAACCTATTTAGAGGTTCGAAATTTCACCCATGCCGTGAGAGCGCTGGTACGGATAGCCAGAGGTTGCGGGTTCGAATCCCGGCATGGGTGAAATTTTTAGCCTCTAAATAGGTTTTTAAATTTGTTCCTTAGCACGGGTTAGTGCATTAAAAATAAAAATAGTGTAATCTTGATTTGTCAAAATTTTGAACAAAACAGCGGATTTAAACTCCGAAACACCTGCATGATTTTTTTATAAAGCCTTTAAATGCCCCACTTTAGGGCACAGGCCTTTTCTCAGAATAAGAGTTTGGGCCTTATGACCACGCGTGCCCGCGGATATGCAATTTGAAGCGCTGAGGTATTTGAACATAACATAAACATAACATTTACATACAAGCACATCATTGCTTCTGGTCCCACACTAGGACCCTGTGTCGTGGGAACCAGAAACTACGACATCACAAACTTAAAAACATCCAAGACCTGGGCTTTTTTTTGTCCTCAGCCGGGATTCGAACCCGGGACCTCTTGCATGGCAGGCAGACCCGCTACCGTTACGCCACAGAGGTCGTCATATTCATATTTTCAACGTCCCTCACGAAGTTTCTTTATTCTTCTTTTTATATTCTTTTTAATGCACTAACCCGGCTAAGGACAATTTTAAAAACCTATTTAGAGGAGATTTATAGAACCCATGCCGGGATTCGAACTCGCGGTTTCAGTTGGAAAGAGCGCTGGCACGGACATCCAGAGGTCGCGGGTTCGAATTCCGGCATGGGTGGAATATTTTTAGCCTCTAAATAGGTTTTTCTTCTTATTAGTTACCCTTAATATAGAGTTTGGGGACTAGGCACTATCCTTGTACACTTTTATGACAATAAAGTTTTTTTATTTGTATTGTATTTGTACATATATTCACCGCTAGCCAGTGGCATTGATGCGATATCGTCTCAAATGTACATAGCATAAAAACCAAAGTCATTGGTGCAAGCCTGCACTGGGAACCGAACCTGGGTCTCTCGCTACCCACTGGGCTTCCGCCGCTCGTAACAAAAATAAATAAGTAAATCGGACTTTATTCATCACTCAAGTTCAAAATACAGAATTTTGTATATAAATAAGCTCAAGTAAGCTTAAAATAGGTGCGTGATGCACAATTGCTATTTTACTGACTCTCCCTTTGTCTTAAAGCAGAACTTTATGACAGCAGTAAATAAATTGTAAAAAGCATTCCGGCGACGTGGCACCAAGAAAGCCAAAAAGACAGCGACTCTCATCCGACAGTCATAATTTCAGGCCGAATACAAAGCAGTGGGAATAAATGTAGTACTGAGAAATATTTAAATAATACGAATGGGAGAGGATTTAGTAGCAGACCGGAGTGACATTTCATTCCTGTCTGGCTTAAAAATTCTGCCGGTCGCTAGTATCTAAAGGATTAATTACATGGCGAGTTTTTTTTTGTATACTCGGGAGGGTACAAAACGTTTCTGGCTAGCAGAGCATGAGAATGGCTGGCTGTTTGATAATATTAATGCGTTATACTATTTTAATTTTTAATGCACTAACCCGTGCTAAGAGCAATTTTGAAAACCTATTTAGAGGCCAAAAATTCCACCCATGCCGGGAGTCGAACCCGCGACCTCTGGCTATCCGTGCCAGCGCTCTATCCAACTGAGCTAATGGGCGACTCAACGGCATCAGAGAAATTTCGAACCTCTTTACACTATTCTCTGTATTACGTACAGGCAGAGACATCGACACCTGTTTACCATATAACTGCACTGATGCCGGTGAGTCGCCCATTAGCTCAGTTGGATAGAGCGCTGGCACGGATAGCCAGAGGTCGCAGGTTCAAAGCCAGGCATGGGTGATTTTTTTAGCCTCTAAATAGGTTTTTAATATTAATGGAGTCTGTATACGTCCCACTGTAGGGCCGTCTATTAGGCTGGGCGCGTGCTGAGATGCAGGCGACGCAGCTCAGCGCAGCACAGTTCAGTACAGGGCAAGGCAGTGAAGGCAGACATAGGCCCATGCTGCGACGCAACTATTCGCTCCATTCCTTGGCAATTCTCACCCGTAATAACTCCTTCAATGACTTTTTTGAACAGTCCGGATGATTTGTATCATACAAACAAGGTTCACAGCCAACTAATGCTCTGTCATTGCAACAAAATTGTTAGTAAATACGCCTCGATGTGCACGCGTCGTGCTGAAATCTGTGCCGGCACTACAACGAGAGGCAGAGCAGGGCAGACACAATGTCTGCGTCGCGCGTGCCTGCGCCGCAGCGTACGTACAGTCTATTTATTCTTACTTGTCCAATTTAGTAAACAAGATTCTAACCTTAAAATTCAGATTAGATGCTAAACGAGACATTTTCTCGCCAATTCATGAACTATGTTTATAAAAAAGGCGTGTTATCTAAAAGAGTGTTCCAAGTTACTTAATTTATGGAAATATGACTGTTTTGGACTAAAAAGTCACAGTTTAAGAGTAGATACTTGTTTACTAAATTGGACAAGTAAGAATAAATAGACTGTAGCTCAATGCATTTCATACTTTACAAAATCTGCGCTGCCCTGCGCTGCGATGTGCTGCGTCGCGCCCAGCCTTAAAGAGAGAGTATTGGCTTAATCGCCACGCGTGCCCACAGCGGATTGGCGATTTGGAGCGATGAGGTATGTGAAAGTGAACGTGAAAAACATTGCTTTTGTAACATAAATAAACATACACCAAATTAATACAAGAATATGAAGAACAAAAAAAAACACAAAGATATTGGAATTACAATAGTGTGCAAGCAAGTGCAACAAAAGAAAAAGGCTGCAGCTCAGCAAAATGCTAGCCACAAAGTGACCAGCGCTGGTTTTCTTCTGCACCTGATTCACTGATGTTTGGAAAAATTCTACAAGTCAAAAATAATAAAAATAAAAAATCATAAAATTACAACAAGTTCAATAAATAAATATGCTAAGAAGATAAAAAATATTAACGAATTATTTGCCACATTGTGTGTGTGTGTATGTGTGTGACTGTGTGTGTGTGTGTGTTTGCGTATGTGTCTGTGTGTGTGCGAGGCAACTATAGCAGGGACTGTTTGTTCAACTGTACTGTGTAACTGTATGTGAACGTCTTGGACACTTAGGTTTCCTCACGTGTTTTCCTTCATCGTTAGTAAGAGGTATTGCTGCTATATCTTCACTAATGAAAATAAAGTTATTGGTACATGCCGAGATTCGAACTCACGATCTCCCGAATGAGAATACTGTAATGTCATGGTTTAATAGAAAAAAAAAACTTACCATATCTCCTACAGTATTACTACTAGGAGCTTTAATTATAGAAACTTTCAAATCGCTACAAAATACAGAGCAGCTTTTAACCAAAATTCTTCTTCTATACCAGCAACATAAAATGTACACAAACATAAAACACACACACATACACATACATGCTCACTTTCGCTTCCATATGCCATACTGTAATTTATTAGGCACTCTACTTCTTTTTACATACCTACATACATACATACATACATACATACATACATACATACATACATACATACATACATACATACATACATACATACATACATACATACATACATACATACATACATACATACATACATACATACATACATACATACATACATACATACATACATACATACATACATACATACATACATACATACATACATACATACATACATACATACATACATACATACATACATACATACATACATACATACATACATACATACATACATACATACATACATACATACATACATACATACATACATACATACATACATACATACATACATACATACATACATACATACATACATACATACATACATAACCTCACACCTGTATCCCAGAGGGGTAGGCAGAGATCAAGGACTGCCACTTGTCACGATCCCGACAGATCACCTTCGCTTCATCAACGTTCATAAGCCGTTACATCCACCCACGCCGGTTCCGGGTACTTTTTATCTTTCGTTTTGCTAATACCTATTTGGTCGATGCATGTCCGCCTGCGACGTCCCTTACCAGCCCTTCCACTCACATTCGCAATACCTATATATTTGTTTCGTCAATCTTTCTTCCTTCATCCTCTCCACATGTCCAAACCAACGCAACATTCCTGTCTCAATTCTAGTCACTAAATCCTCTTTCAGTCCACAACGTTCTCGAATCAGACTATTGCGTATCCTGTCATTCAAAGTAACACAACACATACTTCTCAAGGACCTCATTTCTACTGCATTAATTCTACTTTCTTGCTTCTTTTGCCACACCCAAGTCTCGCTACCATACATAAGTGTTGGGACCTCAGATCATAGAAAGAAGGAGATATGCCCTAGCCGCGAAATAAGTCCGGTACCGCTGTCGCCACTTTTGAATATGTGTGCGTTTTCATTACATGCACAATATTGTAAATATAAGGTTCACGCACACGTCTGTCCAGTCATTTACTAGCGTTCTAATCTTTTAATTGGTTCGCACACTATGAAAAACAATTGTACGAATACACTCGTACACGTAAACAACAGCGTCGGTGAACTCCTTAGGGATGGAACACTTGTATCAAATAATACATCTATCGATAAAATTATCCGATGACAGGTTATTCATTTATTAACAGTATACTTCGTGTTGGGATGATACAAAAAACAGAGCATGTTATATTTACAAAAACAATATTATTAAAACAAATAATCCTATTTTAATTTACTGTCCTGTGAAATGTAAATATTTATTAAATACGTGTCTTTTTGACAGTATTTGTGGCTTCAGTATATGATAAAGACGCAAACTTGGCTTTCTACTGATATAGAATTTGATTATTTTGATAATGATGATGACCCCTGTACTGTATACTAATACGATATGTTAAATTTGTTGGACAGAACACCACTGAAGCATACTTGGTAGTGACTCTGTCCGGAAAGCTAGGTCTTCTGGGTTTAAATCCTGGTAATGGAAAGAACTAATATGTGTGAAGAGCATGTCCACGGTCAGGGACGCATTTGTACCTGGATCTTGGATATTTCTTTGTATTTTGTTTAGTATATGAATCCCAATGTAACGTGAAATGCACTTACATTACCATTTACAAATTGGATTTAAATATTGATAACTCTGTTAGGACTCTGTAAATTAACAGCAGTTTTTGTTGGGTGAAAGAATGAAGTGCTGACTTTTTAAGAATACAATAGCAATCAATTACTTTCTCATTCTCTGAAAATAATTCACCCAGCTATATAAAAATTAGAATAAACACATGTATAAACTCGAAAAACAACCATTTTTCTAAACAAATTGCCACTTGTCTGAGTAACAGCGATAAATTGGAAATCAGTAGCCACGCTTGGATTATAAGGATTAAGTAAAGAATATGTTTATGGCTGTGATTGAAATGTATCATGGACCTGTAAATAAAGTAACTTCCTAATTAAAAATACAGTAAATAGGAAGAACTTTTGTAAGCTTGTCAAAAAAAATTTCAATGAAACTTATATATAGATTAAAAAATAAAATCAGCATCCGACTGAAATCCTAAAGAGAATATTTTCATTATCGTCATCATTCAGCCACAAGATATCCACTGCTGGACATAGGCCTCCTCCATGGATTTCCAAAAAGACCAGTTGAAAGCGGCTTACATCCAGCGTCTTCCTTCGACTAGGATGAGATCTTCTCTCCATCTTGTCGTTCGACGCTGCACTTGCCGATATGACATATAAGCAAGTACCGACATACCATATTGTGGTCTCCATTCGAGAACTTGTCGGATCTAAAATGGTAAATAAATTATTAAAATACTGAAAATGCTTTATTTAACTTGTTTTTCATTACACAATCGAATTTCATTTATAACATAACGCTCATAAAAAATTAAACATATAAGACTATGATTTAGTATCACAACCACAACACCTGATTTGTTTCTTTAGAAACACTTTCTTTTGGAGAGTTATGCGTCGTCCATATGAAATGAAGATTAGAATAAAGTGATAATTGAATATTCTAAACCATGTAAAATTTTATCGTGATTTTAAATATACTGGTACCTCAACCTTTATGGAACTCGTTATTACTGGTATTTTCAAAGTAGGAATTGCCCACGGAAATATTTTTTCCCCCACTTTAGCATCTGGAAACACTTCTCTGTAAAATAGATGGAGCAAATGGTACTTTATTTGAGAGGAAATCAGTTATACCCTCTGTATTTTGATCCATTTTTCTTTCGTATTTTTCTTTATCTTTATTAGAAACTTTTTGAAATACATGATCGAAGCTAGGCCTGTTTTTAATAAGACAAAATCTTTCTACTAAAATAAAAGCTTCCTTAGCAACGCAAGCTGAAATCTACGCAGATGGAGTCGCGGGCAATAGTCGACGAAAAGACTAGATACCTAGTCTTACAATAATTGGTTCTAGTAATTTTGGAAGTTTGGACGAACGATTATAAATGCCTCAATAATATCGATACTTAATCAGTCTGAAAAGAAAGGTACTACCCCATCACTATGTCTCCAGCTGACCTACCGGTGAATTTGACATTTCGCGGCAAATACATGCGGCCGTACCTCGAAACATCGCATTGAACAATGATCAGTTTTGCGTGACGGTTCACTGCGGGCTGGCTTTTCCTAGTTAGCAAACTTCCACGAAAATCCTATATAGAAACAGCAGTGGAGTAACTACAATGTAATAAATACGTCCCATTTATGTTCTTAGTAATGTGATGCACATTGCACATAAAATTATTATAATAATGATTTTTCGTAGTTTATAAGACGAATATAGTGAGTAAAATAGGTTTACCGGTGAAAAGACACTCTCCTGTTTTTGAATAGCATGTATCACAGCGATTTCCGCAGGTAATCACTGCGCAATTAGGCATTTTTCTCAGATGTTACTACGACGGCTGGTGCGAAGCGATTGACGGCCATATTTTAAAGTTTCGCAGAGGTTAGCCCAAATGGGCTAACGTTGGGCGACAGTGCCACGCCCACAAGGCACTTCTCCTTATTTTTGTGTTCTGAGGTTGGGACCAGCACGCCACTATGAATAGCCAATCTAGCTCTTTTGGAGATGTTTCGGCTGCACACAATGGAGTGCAAGGCACCGTTTACACAATTTCCCGCTTTTACTTTTCATTCTATATCACCTTCACACTTTCCATCCCTCGTAATCAGGCTCCCCAGTTAGACAAATTCTTTTACTTGTTCCACTCTTTCGCCTCTAATCGTTATATTGCACTCAGTCATTGTTTGCTTGTTTGTTTTTAATAATTGTATATTTATTTTTTTATGTTCCCAACACACATCCCACTGCAGGACACAGGCCTTCTTTCAGAGAGACTATATGGGCTAAATTAACACGGACACCCACAGCGGATTGGCAATTTCAAGCGCTGAGGTATGTGAACACCTTAGACACTTTTATTAAAAACCTATTTAGAGGCTAAAATTTCCACCGACCACGCGACCTCTGGCTATCCGTGCCAGTGCTCTTTCCAACTGAGCCAATGGGCGACTCACCGGCATCAGTGAAATTTCGAACCTCTTTACAATATTCTCTGTATTACGTACAGACACGGATCCTCTGGCACGGATAGCCAGAGGTCGCGGGTCCGAATCCCGGCATGGGTGGATTTTTTAGCCTCTAAACAGGTTTTTAAAATTGTCCTTAGCACGAGTTAGTGCATTAAAAATAATATAACCTTAGACACTACTTTTAAGCATAAATTTATTGTAAATTCCATTAAAATGGTACATAAATTTTTAATGGAATTTACAGTAAATTTATGTAGTGATCAAAGAGTTTTTTCAAGAAGTAGAAGCATTCAGAATTCATGAAGTTTTTAAGAGATGCGACGCAATGTCACAACTCGAAATGAAAAAGATGCTTTTGCCTTTTCCTCGCCAACTACTGTGTTTACGGTATATTTTAATTCAAAAAAGTTTTTTGTGGGGGTACAGTCGACCACACCGCAACCTTTTTGCGCATGAACTCTACTTTGTTACGTTACGGGCGACATAGCAACAAAATATTTAAAGCCTGTCGACTGTACTTAGCTTTAAAAGTGAGATTCTTGACATTATAAATTCAACAGTTATTACTTAATTAACGGACATTATAACTATTGCAAATAATCGCTCGTGGCCCCGGCTGCCTGAGTGATCTTCAACGATCACGAACCTAAGGCAACATAGGGCGCGTTCAGTGCATGGATGGGTGATCGTCTATGACTAGCGGCTGCCGTCCCTAGATGGCAGTCGTTAAACCAAGTCGGTGGCCTTGGGGCGGCTTGAAGTTTTCTGACAGTAAAACAGTTTAGTTTAGTGTAAGGTCTCCATTGAGTGAATATTCATCATCAACCTATTATGTCCCCACCGAGGGGCTCGGGACTTTTCTTTGGTGGAGGCTTGCAAGACTAGTGGCTGGTCTTACTGGCAGAAGATTTCAAGCCGCCCGCCGACGGCAGCCGTCACGAACTGCTAACGTGCGTTGCGAAGCACGGAACCGCTCAGAAAAATGCCACTAGCATTAGATTTGGACGGTCACCCATCTATGCACTGAACGCGCCCTGTGTTGCTTAACCTTCGTGATCATTTAAGATCACTCAGGTGGCCGGAGCTACGAGTGATTCATTTAGTGAATATTGTGACTATACTGGATCATCAGCTTACATAGAGTGGGAATTTGAACTTAATGAACGCTGCGCTGTAGGTTACTGTACCTACAGCGCAGCGTTAGGTACAGGGTGAGTTATTGACGTCATTTATTATTATTATTATTAAATTCTTTATTGTACCTGTAAAGATTGTACAATTGGCGGGCTTAATACTAAATAGTATTTTATTCTAGCCAACCAACAGGTGACGTGGAGAAGATGGGGGTAGTCACAAACGGTGAGGTGATATTTTATTGTCAAATATATATTTTTTAAATTAAACTATGTATTAATATGTACAATAATTATAAACATAAACATATACAAATATAATAATTAAGCACATGTATAAAGATGAATAGATAGACTTTATAAACATATAAATAGACTTCATAATACTTATATTTTTACATACTTACGAATACAGATATCAAACGCGATACAGCTTGTCATTTGACAAGCTGTATCGCGTTTGATCGGCATTACAGTCAAATTCTGTCATTTTAGTATCCAATTTGTCAAATTCTGACATTTTTGCGCCACATATGCCATCTTCTTCTTCAGGCTATATTATGTAGTATGGTATATCGTGTCTTAATTTAAACTTAATTTAAACTATTATATAGTAGTGCAGGAAAATAAAAATTATCACCTTTTTTTCTCTTCCTATGGTCTCACCATCTATATCACAACAATTTTCAATGCACAAGTTCTCTATTGAGTGAATATTGTGACTATACTCAATTTTGGACCATTACACAACATTACACTGCATACATGCATACATAACCTCACGCCCGTATCCCGGAGGGGTAGACAGAGACCAGGGACTGCCACTTGCCACGATCTTGACAGATCACCTTCGCTTCATCAACATTCATATGTCGTTGCATGCACGCACGCCGGTTCCGGGTACTTTTGTCTTTCCCTTTGCTAATAGATCCCCTATTTGGTCGATGTATGTCCGCCTGGGACGTCCCTTACCAGCCCTTCCACTCACATTCGCAATATATGTTTCTTTCGTCAATCTTTCTTCCTTTATCCTCTCCACAAGTCCAAACCAACTCAACATTCCGTTCTCAATTCTAGTCACTACATCCTCTTTCAGCCCACAACGTTCTCTCATCAGACTATTGCGTATCCTGTCATTCAAAGTAACACTACTTCTCAAGGACCTCAATTCTACTGCATTAATTCTACTTTCTTGCTTCTTTTACACTGCAGTGTAGTGCAGTGTAGTGTAGTGTAGGGTAGTGGAGCGAACGTAGGCCAACAATAATGTCTCAAATACGACTGGATTACATAGCTTACATAGAGTGGAAACTTGGCCTTAGTGAACGCTACACTGTAGGTACAGTGAGCAAGAGTGAGCCACCCAAGTCAGTTGTCTAGCTTTATCACGTTTGATTGGCATTGCAATCAAATTCTGTCATTTAAGAACCCAATTGTCAACTTCTTATATTTTAGCGTCACATATGGCATATCGTGTCTTATTTAAAACCAAAGAGAACTATTAGTAGTGAAGGAAAATAAAAATTATCACCTTTCTTTCTCTTCCCATGGTCTCACCTAATATATCAAAACAATTTTTTATGCTAGTTCTTCATTGAGTGAATATTGTGACTATAGTAAATTTTGGACCATTACACTTCATAACACTGCAGTGCAGTGCAGTGTAGTGTACAGTAGTGTAGTGCAGTGTAGTGTAGGGTAGTGGAGCGAACGTGGGCCAATAATAATGTCTCAAATCCAACTGGATCATCAGCTTACATAGAGTGGGAATTAGGACTTAGTGAACGCTGCGCTGTAGGTATAGTTGGCAAGGGTGAGTTACTGACGTCGTTTGTCAAGTTGTATCACTTTGATTGGTGTTGCAGTCAAATTCTGACATTTAATAGATAGATAGATAGATAGATAGGTAAAACAATTATTTAACGACACAATACTAAAAACACAATGTAAAAACAAACAACATAACATATTCACAGATATACATATTCTCAAATATTTGGCGAACACAAAAACAAAAGAAAAAAGTTACACATTTATATCGTGATATCATTCTGAAGACATGGTTTAAAGTATTGAGCCCCTAAAATGGCCCCCACTCAGCATGTGTTGCAGGAGCACCGAGATACTACCTGCAACGCTTATATTCTGTCGCGGCCATGTTGCATTTAAGTACCGCATTGTCAAATTCTGACATTTCAGCGCCATAAATGGCATGCCGCTTGTAAATAAAAACCAAACTGCTTTTGTATGGGAATTGCACCTTGAGGCTGGCAGAACCACTGCTCATTGCAATACGACACGTGGTTTTAAAAGGAACCAAACGCATGTATGGGAATCACCCCGTGAGAAGTCTAGCTGTAAAGCTTTGCATTCCATTCCTCGCCAGTAAACTGCGGACCCACGTGACTCCCGAACTGGGGAGGATCGGTTAAAAATAACATCGTTATTCAACGCTCACAATCCCCAGGAACACTACGGGAGTATAATCGGTTTTGTATTCAACATGGGTCGGGGTAAGGCGGAACTGAAACAGAAGAGCCGACTGGCTTCGTCTATTCTTTTGGTTTAGTATTTTCTGAGGTAAACACGAGCAGTAGACATAATTAAAACTGTTTTTACACGGATTTATGCTCGTTTATTACATTTTTACAATTTTCCGACGTTTTGGTTTAAATATTCAGATTGGAAAAGTATCAGCTTACAAATTATAATAGTCAAATAAAAATTGGTAACTAATTGGCGGTTTCCGAACTGAGAATTATACTATGTACTTAAGTAAGGTTCTGTTACGATTTTTTTCTGGGAAATTCGGGGATACAGCACTACAGAATAAAGAATTTTATTTGTATAACATGACTATTTACTTATTACAGTTAACTATTTACTTAGCGAAATTCAGAACATGGCCCTAAGAGTTAATAACAGATTCTCGCCTACAGATACCACTTAACTGATTGATTTGATACTACTTAACTAAAGAAGTCCATACAACTTAACGCTTCATGCATAAGGCCTTCAGCGTAGCACATCATTATTGATTTGATTAAAAAACCCTATCGGGAAAAGTCGGGGGAGAACCGTATGCTCGCCTTGCTTAGAAGGCAGGTCCCTGCTGTTCAACGTTTAAGGGTTTGTCTTATATTATAATAACATAACATAACCTCACGCCTATGTTCCAAAGTGGTAGGCAGAGATCAGGGACTGCTAGATGCCACGATCCTGGCAAATCACCTCCGCTTCTTCAGCGTCATTAATCGTTGCACGTCGTCGTCGTCGTCGTCGTCAGGCTATACTAGTCCACTGCTGGACATAGCCCTCCCCTAAAGAGCGCCACGTTGTGCTATCATAGGGGGTAATGCCCATAATCCCCACGCTGGGCATGCGGGTTGGGGATCGCAGTTCGGTGGAATTGTACTGCAGGGGGCGCTGCTGCCCACCCCCCGGTTTGTGTCCCTTAGTCGCCTTTTACGACACCCGCGGGAAGAATTGGGTAGGTGCTATTCTCTTGGCCGGCACCACACAGCAGCATCGTTGCATGTACGCACGTCGTTTCCGGGTGCAGGGCCTTCTCTCAGAGCGTATGGCCTTGAACGTCCACAGTCTCATTAATTTCTTTGCAACTAAAACTGACAGCCCTAAGCTGAGGCATTGAGGCGTCTCACACGATGTAAAATAAAATCTTATATTTAAGCTAAAATTTATGCCGTTGAACGAGTGCTGTTCGTGTTCGTGGCCACAGCACTTGTTATCTTTTCACGAGCTATGTAAAACTAATGCTTTGGCATCTAAAGGTATTAATGGCAATAATGGAATCTTATCATACGCATAGGTGGTAACTGTATTAGATTTAAGAGGACTTGAGAAAATATGGTCAGAGTGGAGTTATACTATTTTTAATTTTAATGCACTAACCCGTGCTAAGGACAAATTTAAAAAACTATTTAGAGGCTAAAAATTTCACCCATGCCGGGATTCGAACCCGCAACCTCTGGCTATCCGTGCCAGACTGAAGTTTTTATTCCCGCTGCCTTTTTCTCCACTACACTACGACCCGAAGGCAGCGGCTTTCACTTTCATGTTACATTGTTCTTTGACATTCAGCAAGCAGAATGTAAATTCTTTAGATTAAAATAAATTGAATTGATTTGAGTGGCGGGCCTTACTGTCAGAAGTTATCAAGCCGCCTATGAGGTCTCTGACATGACTTAACGGCTGCCCTTACACGACAGCTGGCACCAACGGATTAACGTTGCCTTGCGAAGCACGAAGCTATAAAATAGAATAACTTATTAGGAGGAATTGCTTCAATTTCTGTTACTACTTATCAATTTTAAAAACCTCTTTGTACGTAATACAGAGCGCATTGTAAAGCGGTTGGAAATTTCACTAATGCGGGTGAGTCACCCATTAGCTCAGTTGGAAGAGCGCTGGCGCGACTATTATTAGCCTCTAAATATTTTTTTAAATTGTCCTTAGCAAGGGTTAGTGCATTAAAAAGAATATAACTACTTACCTATGTAAGGGCCCATAAAAGGAAGTAGGTCAGACTGAACCTCTGTTTTTAGTTTGTTACTTAGTTTGCGGTGAAAGAGGACGCGGAGGTTGGGGAGGTCGGTCCGGCCATAGAATATGTGAAAGCCCTGGAGGAATAATGCATATTACTCCACTGGATTCTGAAAAATGTTCCGCCTTGGAAGATCAATCGACGAAAAGACATGACCTTATCTGAGAATGGGGAATTTAGCTTTGATAGACCTTCTTGAAGCGAAGCGCTCGTGGCCTAGTCGAACCGAGTGATTGCAATCAATCACTTGAGTTAAGCAGCAACAAACGCAGTATGGGTGACCGTACATACCGCTAGTGGCATTTTTCCGAGCGCATCCGTGCTTCGCCAGGCACGTTAAGCCGTCGGTGCCGGCTATAGTGTGATGGCAGTCGTTAAGCCATGTCAGAGGCCTTATGGGCCGCTTGATAACTTCTGACAGTAAGGCCCGCCACTGTCTTACATTCCTTCACCAACCCGGACTTGGCCGCCGTGGTGGAGTTTGGCCTAACCTTCCTGCGATGTAGGAAGCGACCCGAGCCCCAGCAGTGGGGACATACAAGGGTTGCTATTGGCACCTACTTAGTTTTTTTAATGTAGCCTATATGAGTACTAAATCTGCAAAGCGTTACGTAGTTAGTAAATCTGAATCCTGTGTGGGCCATAATATAAAGTGAGTACATAAAACCGGCTGTAAAGTTAAGCGTTTCACACAAGTGACACGAATAATTAACGGCTAACGGTTTTAGAGGGCGCGTGGCGTGAACAGCTAGAGACTGTGAAATATGGCGTGACGTGGAAAAGGCCTTAACCGGCTGTGGGCAGAGGTTGGATGATGATGTTAGACAGCCAATTTTATATCAATATTTTTAAAAACCTATTTAGAGGCCATAAATTCCACCCATGCCAGGATTCGAACCCGCGACCTCTGGCTATCCGTGCCAGCGCTCTTTCCAACTGAGCTAATGGGCGACTCACCGGCATCAGTGATTCGAACCTCTTCTCTGTATTACGTACAGGCAGCGACATCTGGCTGAAGTAATTTGCATCACTTGCAGCCCCGAGTACCTACTTTGCAGTTAGGTTTTTACATTGGAATGATATCGCTGTACCCACATGATTATATTCTTTTTAATGCACCAACCCGTGCTAAGGACAATTTAAATTGGTTTTTAAAAATTATCCTTAGCACAGGTTGGTGCTTTAAAAATAATATAACAATGTTTTTGTAATGTAGCCTATGAACGTCGCACTGCAGGGCACAGGCCTTCTCCCAGAGAGGATGGGCTTAATTGCCACGCGTGCCCACCGCGAATAGGCGGAAGAGCTGAAGTATTCGAAGACCTTAGACACTCAGGTTTCCTCACAATGGTTTCCTTTACAGTTGGCGAGTGGTATTGCTGCTGTACCTATAACATTCTTATTTAGAGAAATTATTTTTTATTTTTATATTATTATTTTTTTCTGGCTGTGCAATAATTCTTGGTCTATCTATCCATTTATAATGAGGGGTTTTTGGACCGATTTCAACGTTCGAGATTAACCCGAGTTTTATAGGACGACCTCTGTGGTGCAGCGGTAGCGCATCTGCCTACCATGCATGTTCGATCCCCGGCTGGGGACAAATTAAAGCCCCAGGTTTTGGATCTTTACATGTTTGTGATGTCACTGTTTCTGGTACCCACAGGTTATCCTAGTGTGGGGCCAGAAGCAATATGCATGTGCCTATATGTAAATATTATGTAATGTTATCTTGCGTCTAAATTAAATTGGAGTTTATACCAAAGAATACATTAAAAAATATAGCACAGTATCGCCACACACAGACTGACACATCACATCATACTCCATTTTTACATACCATTTTTCAAACTGTTTAATTTACGTTCAATATTTAAAAACCTATTTAGAGGCTAAAAATTTCACCCATGCCGGGATTTTTAAATTTAAATTTTTAGCCTTTAAATAGCTTTTTTAAATTTGTCCTTAGCACGGGTTAGTGCATTAAAAATAAAAATAGTATAATTACGTTCAATTTATTTTATCTATTTCACAAACACGCGACTAACCCGCACTGTGGTCTCGACAGAATATCAGTATTGTAGGCAGATACCTCGGTGGCTCCTACAACACATGCTGAGTCGGGAACCATTTCAGGGGCTCAATACTTCACACTTCACATAAATTATTATTATTATTATTATTATTATTATTATTATTATTATTATTATTATTATTATTATTATTATTATTATTATTATTATTATTATTATTATTATTATTATTATTATTATTATTATTATTATTATTATTATTATTATTATTATTATTATTATTATTATTATTATTTATTTGGAAATCCATCTGTACTATTACTTTACGTATTTTTATTTGTAAGGTTCTCTTATTTAATTTAAAAATGTTTATCTTTATTTATTTTTAATGTCCTTATTTGCTGTTTTTCATACAATGTTTTGTTGTGTTTCGTGAATTTGTTACTGTGTTGTTATGTTTTTAGTATTGTGCCGTTGAATAAATTCTTTCTCTCTCTAGTAGGAAAAACTTTTAAAAAGTTTAATTTTATTAAAAACAAAATCGGCGTTTTGTCGGTCGATAACGCTGGTCGGTGATGTCGGACTCGCGCAGTGGCTTTCGTACCATTATCTATACATTACGAGTATTAGACTATTATAAAACTCTGCAATAAATCTCGATTATTGCATTTCGTCGTCGTTTTCAGGCTACACTAGTTCACTGCTGGACATAACCCTCCCCTTAAGAGCGCCACGTTGTTATCGAGGGTAATTACAATAATCCCCACGCCGATCGCAGTTCGGTGGAATTATACTGCAGGGGGCGCTGCTGCCCACCCCCGGTTTGTATCCCTTAGTCGCCTTTTACGACACCCGCGGCTTCGGGTATTAGAAGATTGGGTAAGAATTTTTGTATTTAATTTAATCTAATTATAACTTTACATAAGTAAAGGTATGCAAGTGTATTATTATTAAGTATAAGTATGTATCAATATACCGAACGAAGCGCTCGTGGCCTAGGCGAACCGAGTGATTGGAATCAATCACTTGGTTAAGCAACAACAGGCGCGGTCAGGTACGGGATGGGTGAGAGTCCCGTGACTACCGCTAGTGGCATTTTTCCGAGCGCTTCCGTGCTTCGCAAGGCACGTAAAGCCGTTGGTGCCGGCTGTCATATAATGGCAGTCGTTAAGCCATGTCAGAGGCCTTATGGGCGGCTTGATAACATCTGACAGTAAGGCCCGCCACTGTCTTACAATCCTCCACCAACCCGGACTTGGCCCCCGTGGTGGAGTATGGCCTAACCTTCCTGCGATGCAGGAAGAGACCCGTGCCCCAGCAGTGGGGACATACAAGGGTTGATAACGATAACGATGTATCAATATTCAAATTTGCGCTGGCTACCCGCTAATTTGCTTTCCATCGTAAGGTTGTCTGGAAGAAATTGGTTTTAGCAATAAGGCCGCCATTTGTACTATGTACATTTGTAATTATTTCGTATTTGTTGTTTTTCCAGTGTACAATCATATCTTATCTTAACTTATTTTATCAACTATATCTGAAGTATTTTATTTGAATTAGCAAATAGGTTTTAGATTTTCTATGTTTCGTTTCGTATCTATAGTATTTTTCACAGTGTAAATATATCCCACATAATTAATTTCTGATTACCGATTTCATAGAGGCTTCATAGGGAAAACATAACAATTTTTTGTTGTGTTTATTTATAACTTTAAAATAATATGCCTACCCCCATGGATGTAACCCATAAAAAAAAGCAAATTCGCTCGCAGCTTGCACAGGATTTTTTTTCCAGTTACGTACCAAATGAAAAAAAACTACTACAAACAGCGAAAAACCTGTTAGTACCTTTTTACCGCGCCGATTCGTGCAATCCGTTTGGGCAATTTTTTTTTCATACAAATGTTCTGGAATAAAATACGAACATATATATATGCGCTAGAAGCGCTCGTGGCCTAGTCGAACCGAGTGATTGGAATCCATCACTCGAGTTAAGCAACAACAGGCGCGGTCATGTGGGTGACCGTCTCGTGACTACCGCTAGTGGCACTTTTCCCGTGCTTCGCAAGGCACGTTAAGCCGTTGCTGCCGGCTGTCATATAATGGCAGTCGTTAAGCTATGTCAGAGGCCTTATGGGCGGCTTGATAACTTCCGACAGTAAAGCCTGCCACTTGATTCCAATCACTCGGTTCCGCTAGGCCACGTGCGCTTCGACTGGTCTGTACGCATTACTCACCTACTCGCTGAAATTGTTTCATATCGGGCCACCACTTATTTTTTTCAAGAGAGCAATCTGAATGAATGAATTATTCCTATTCATTCATAACAAAGTACTTTTTCCGCAATTTGCGCCAACGCAACTTTGTGACAAAACAAACTGACCGAAATGTTATGCAAACTTCCGCTCGCTCGGAATTCCTCACGCTGTTTTTCCTCTACAGCGCTAATTAAAGGACGGCAAACAAAAACGGCTTACAAATAATTTCATAAAACATTTTCCTCAAAATATTAACCTCCATAAGTCACATGAAAGGCATTTGCATTTCAAATAGGCATCCTCTGGCACTAGTAAAGGAGATGCAAAAGTTCTACTTTATACAGGGTAATAACAAAATCCTTATCTACTTCCCTTTTTCAATAAATACTTCAATCAGTACTTAGGCCACAATAAATTATTCTCTGTCTAAGAGTATGCATTTATCTATTTATTTACTAGGTTTGTCCCCACTGCAGGGGTACGGGTCTCTTCCTGCATCGCAGTAAGATCAGCTATACTACACCAAGGGCCAAGTCCGGGTTGGTGGAGGATTGTATAACAGTGCCGGGCCTTACTTTCAGAAGTTATCAAGCTACCCATAAGGCCTCTGTTATGGCTTAAGGACGAAAGCCGGCACCAACGGCTTAGCGCGCCTTGCGAAGCACGGAAGCGTTTGGAAAAAATGTCACTAGCGGTGACTACCGCTTTTGTGTCATCCCGTGACTACGGGATGGTGACCTATCCAGTACCTGACCCCGCCTACTGTTGCTTAACCAAAGAGATTGATTCCAATCACTCGGCTGCACTAGGCCACGAGCGCTTTATCACTTGATACCCCTAGGCCACGACCGCTATTGTCGTTACGTTTGCTTAGAAATAGCAATACACGTATTATAAAGGTTGGCTTTTAGCAAGGCCGCCAATTGTACCTCTTCATTTGTAACTGTTGTCTCTGTGATTATTTTCTGGTGTGTACAATAAAGAATATTCTTATCTCGTCTCGTCTCGTCTCGTCTCGTCTCGTCTCGTCTCGTCTCGTCTCGTCTCGTCTCGTCTCGTCTCGTCTCGTCTCGTCTCGTCTCGTCTCGTCTCGTCTCGTCTCGTCTCGTCTCGTCTCGTCTCGTCTCGTCTCGTCTCGTCTCGTCTCGTCTCATCATAACTTATCGATATTACTTTTCCATTGGCGGTTACTGCAACGAGCTGCTCCTTCATTGTTATGTTTCAAGGTCATTATCTAGCAGGTTAATAGCGAGCGTGCCAAGCGTGCCTACCTAAATGAGAAACTTCGCGTGTGCCTTATCTAGGTGGCTTTTTATTCCCTACGTTATGCTCGTAGCAGGCTGTTCGTGTGTCTGGCCGCAGCATTAATATTTTTCTACTATTGTAAGAAAATTAACTAATGTTTTGGCATTCAAACTAAGTGATGGCAATCATAGAATCATCTCATCATTTAAGCAGCAACTACTTTAGGCTTAAGATGATTATGGTTTGAGGAAAGATGGTTATAGAGGAGTATTTTTCCCGCCGTCTTTTTCTCCACTACAAATACGATATGAAGGCAGCGTCTAACATTGTATATTGACATTTAGTAAACAGAATGTAATTTTTATACATATAAATAAATTTTAGACAATAAAGAAATCTAAATCATATTGACACGTTGATTTTTTTTTTGAGGAATTTTTTTAGTGGAAAAAAGTCCCCGAAAAAAATGTGGACAGTTAATTTATTTTCATATATATCGCAGAGTAATTGTTAAATCTTATAACGTAAATTAAGTTTCATGCATGAATTTCTAGGCATAACGCTGAGCTGATGTGGAATTTGGTTGGCCACGTAAGCCGTATGGGCCCAGACAGGTGGGCAATTATTTTCACTGTATTTCTTAATGATTCGCGATACTCATACATATATAAAACAGGTTTTACCTAATAAATAATTGCGATTTGACCCGTTTAATATAAAACTATATTTTCACTGTTCAACGTGGCCGACCCAGCGGAGATGGCGGGACGACCTCACCATGGCCAGAGATTACAATGAACAGCGAGGAGTGGAAAGCGAACGGGAAGGCATTTGCCCAGCAATGGGACACAATCGGGGCTACATAAAAAAAACCTAATTATGAAGAAGAATCAATCTGGCTGTGTCTGAGGTGTTAAAATACCTCAGCGCTTGATATTGCCAAGTTACGATAATAGTTTTGTTTTAATTTATTGAAAAGAAACAATTTTATTAATAGGTAACTATTAACTTGAAATAGGTGATTTTAGATTTAATTTTTCTTGTTTAGGTATATTTGCCATCTTTCGCTCTCTGCTTTTTGGTCAGAATCTTTCTTAGGCTGGCTGGAAGAAATTTCTTTTGAAATAAGTCCGTCTTTGTACGTCAACACTTACCTGTTATTTAAGTTATTTTTCTGTTTCTTAATTTTTGTGCAATAAAGCGTAACAAACAAACAAATAATTGTAGATAGAATATAGTTTCACATCAGAAAATTCTTACGTGCATATGTATGTTTGTTTTACCTAATAAATAATCGGGATTTGACCCGTTTAATATGTAACTACATATGTATGTAATTGTACAACCAGTGGCGTTTTCTGTAGATTTATGGAAAGACAATAAACTTACTGTCTTTTTTTGCTAACACCAGGATGAGAAATGAAATGAAATGAAAAGGTTTTATTCAAAGTAGCACAGAAACTGCGGATTAATGAACGTTACAATTCAAACTAGGTGTCCATTTCAAAATCTAGATCATTTAAGAGAAATAATGGAATAAAAAAACTCCTAACTTAGTCTTTTCAAAAGTCCTTAATTAACATAGTTTACATAATTATTATAAACATAGAACTCATACATTGTACTGGCTTTCATTCCAGACCTCATTGTCATCTAAATAATCCTTTATGTTATAGTAGCCCTTTTGGCACAAAGTGTGCTTAACATATTTTTTGAACCGCGATTCAGGCAAGCTTAATACCTATATCTTCAGGGATTTTATTATAGAAGCGTATACAATGCCCCATGAAGGATGTATTAACCTTTGCCAGCCTAAATAGTGGGAACAAAAGTTTATGTTTATTTCTAGTATTTACATTGTGTTGGCTACCTAAAGTTTTAAAGTTAAGATATTTTTCTTTTTTTTTTCGAGATTAGTGGAGTACATCCTAAAGCACATCAACCCCTACACTTGTGCATCTCTTTTGTTACATTACCAGTCACTTTTTTATTATTTTTATTAAATTCTTTAATGTACCTGTAAATATTGTACAATTGGCGGGCTTAATACTAAATAGTATTTGCACTTTGCAGCAGAAACGCAAAAAAAATAAGCACAAACTCTCTCTATCCCTCTCTCTCTGAGAGTAGGAAGAGAACGTACCCTGCAGTGGGACTTTCATAGTCTACATAAAAAAATATCAAAGAATGCAAAAAATAATACTCAGGGACCAGTTTCATATACCTACAATACGGACTTTACTATGACAATTCAATGTACGTTGCAAAGTCGATCAACCCACATGTATAGTCTGTTAGATTTTAGAATACACCTCGGCTACAGACTTTCGGATAGAATCGGATATATTTGTGTAATAGAAATATCGGAACTAATATGACACTTAATTTCGAAATCAGAACTCGATCATCAGTACGAAAACCGGTGAACAATAATTAAAAAAAATATGAAGCTGAAATAAAAAAACCATTTGGAGATTAAGCTTCAAGGAATACAAGTAAATCCTCAAAGATTTTTCTGTAGTTTTATTACACAGAAAATTTTAAAATTACACAATAAAAATAACCGGCAGAGCGGCTCTACAGCTTGGCTCTACAGGTACAATGTACCTGTAAAGATTGTACAATTGGCGGGCTTAATACTAAATAGTATTTGCACTTTGTAGCAGAAACGCTAAAAAATTAAGCACAAACTCTCTCTATCTCTCTCTCTCTCTCTGAGAGAAGGAAGAGAACGTGCCCTGCAGTGGGACGTCATAGGCTACATAAAAAAATATCAAAGAATGCAAAAAATAACCAGTTTCATACATCTACAATTCGGACTTTACTATGACAATTCAATGTACGTTGCAAAGTCGATAAACCCACATGTTTAGTCTGTTAGATTTTAGAATATACCTCGGCTACAGACTATCGGATAGAATCGGATATATTTGTGTAATAGAAATATCGGAACTAATATGACACTTAATTTCGAAATCAGAACTCGATCATCAGTACGAAAACCGGCGAACAATAATTATAAAAAAATATGAAGCTAAAATAAAAAAAAACATTTGGAGATTAAGCAGGAATACAAGTAAATAATAATAATAATAATAAATCATTTATTTCAGGCCTTGCCCATATAGTTAGGACATTTACATTTATCACAAGTTACTATTAGGGACCTATATAAAACTTAACTAAATCATAACCAAAAGCACTTAAAATTAATATGAGGGGTGCGAGAGACAGCAACGGTTACCTAACTATCTTATGGCGGGGCTGGGGGCCACAATGTGCATACTCAAAGATTTTTCTGTAGTATTATTACACAGAAATTTTTAAAATTACACAGTAAAAAAAAGCCGGCACAGCGGCTCTCGGCAGCGGCGTCAGGCTATACCAGTCCACTGCTGGACACAGCCCTCCCCCAAAGAGCGCCACGTTGCGCTATCATAGGGGGTAATGCCCATAATCCCCACGCTGGCCATGCGGGCTGGGGATCGCAGTTCGGTGGAATAGTACTGCAGGGGGCGCTGCTGCCCACCCTCCGGTTTGTGTGCCTTAGTCGCCTTTTACGACACCCGCGGGAAGAATTGGGTTGGTGCTATTCTCTAGGCTGACACCACACAGCACACCCACCCGCGCCCGCCCCATGGAAGCCAACAATTAATTTGACAGATGATATTTTTAGAGATATTGTGCAGGGCACTACTATATCCACACTAGCAATAGTCGAACGAAATATTTAGACTCTTCCACACTCAAACGTAAAGAAAACGTTTAGAGACAAAATGTACGTTTACAACTAGTGACCGCATGTATTTAACATAACACATCCATACTATAAAAATGAATCGCTGAGTGTATTGGTAAGCGAAAATCTCGAAAGCAGCTGAACCGATTTCGCTAATTATGTTTTTAGAATACTCCTTGAAGTAGGAGGATGGTTCTTACGGAGAGAAAAAAATAAGTTATGCGGTACGAAGTTCGCTGAGTCAGCTAGTAAAAAATTATGTTTGTTGAAGCGGCAGCGGCTCTACAGCGTGGTATCTACGCCCTTGCCTTTGTCACCCAAAAGTAAAATGACAATTATTGTCAACAACTTTTAGTCTGTAGTGTGTCAAATCGAATCGAATTGCAATATCAATAAGAAATAATAATAATAATAGACAAGTTTTTTTTTTTCAAGTAAAGTAAAGTAGAGGCAAAGATTATGTTTTATGTTGCCTTCAAGTCTCGTCACTTCCGGCTCTAAAAAAAATAATTTTATAACTTAAAAATAACTATTATTTCCAAAACAATACGACAAAAGAAAAAATACGTGTCCCTATAGTATTTTTTACTGTTTTCTTCTCGAAAAAGCAATAAAATCATAGGGCTTCATTTTTGCACTGTTGTCCATTGGCGAAAACCGAAGCCTACTCTAGAGTCCGAGGCATACTTATTCTAAAAGCTAACAAACTATATACAGGAAGACTCAGCTACAAAATAAACTCGTATAATATTTTTCGTAACCTTGGGATGTGTGGTTCCGCAAGTACTGACCTGAAAACAGCCAGACAGCGACCAAGCGAACCATCTATACTGTTCACTCTATTGTTTCGGTCCCTCTCTATAAAGCAAGAAAAGGCAGCAAAAATACCAAAGGCGCCCGAAGAAAAGTACACAGAAGAAAATGAAAAACGTCGCCGCGCGGCACATTTTAAATGCAAAACTGGGAGTGTCATAAAACATTTGCCCGGAATTTCCAGGCGGCATAAAAAGTCGACTTCTTTGTTTTTCGCCTCGTATTTTTCTTTATTCGATTGCACGGCCCGTGACATTTTGAGAAGACGCCGTCGCTTCAGTCTACGTAAAAGAATTAAGTCACTTCGTTTCGAGCGTTTGCAAACACTTCATACGCGTCTTGGTTGGCTCAGCGCGTATCCAAGGGTTGTCTGGAAGAGTTCGTTCTTAGCGATAAGACCGCCAATTGTAAACCATTACTTAGATTTGAGAAATCATAGCGGTTAAGAAGCGCTCGTGGCCTTGTCGAACCGAGAGATTGCAATCTTTCACTTGAGTTAAGTAACAACAGGCGCGGTCAGGTGCAGGATGGGTCACCGTCCCGTGACTACCGTTAGTGGTATTTTTCCGAGCGCTTTCGTGCTTTGCAAGGCACGGTAAGCGTTGATGCCGGTTGTCATTTAATGACAGTCTTTAAGCCATGTCAGAGGCCTTATGGCCGGCATAATAACTTCTGACAGTAAGGCCCGCCACTGTCTTACAACCCTCCACCAACCCGGACTTGGCCCCCGTGGTGGAGTATGGGCCAACCTTCCTGCGATGCAGGAAGAGACCCGTGCCCCAGCAGTGGGGACATACAAGGGTTGATAGACAAAAAAAAGTTTTAACAATATGAGTGATGATGATAGTAAACTCACCCAAGTCCTCGTTCTCGTCAGCCCAGCCTGATAAACACAAAGCATAGTTCAGGCACAGAGCAGACACGACCGCAAGCACCATCTTCTTGAAGCCGTCCGCCATTTTGAAAGTCACAACCTAGTTCATTTTCGTCAAAAGTTCAAAACTGTTCTCTTTTTAAATTACATTTTGTTTCCTTTTTATTTTGGAACGCCCGCCACGGCTGTCACTTGTTTTTTGAGCGCGTTAAATCTGAAACAAACGAATGTAATGTGAAACATCTCTTTTACAAAATAAAATTGTTAAATGACAATGTTAATCATTTGGTTCTCGCTCGTAGAATACTGCCATCTATATCGTGTAAGTGAGATTCAAATATTATTAATTTGTCAAAATGTTCTGGAAATTGTATCGACAAGAAGTAACATTTTTATTAACTATCATTAGGTATTTTGCCGTAGTATCAGGGTATTTTGACTTAACAGTGTAATCATCGATATAACACAATTAATTTAAGAAAGGAACTAAGTTCCTTGGAACTAAGGAACTAAGTTAATGATTAGTTAAAAAAAGTCACTTCAAGTCTTTCCACGTACACTTTCCAGAACGTTTCGAGAAAAAATATCAAGATCAAAAGTTCCCACCCCAGGTTTCTCGTACTTACGTTAAAATACTGTTAACAGAAAGTTGTTTATTTTGCGTGCACTTCCGCTAATCGATAGCTGTTAACAATCAATTAACACATAGTTGCAGCAAACCGGGGGTGAGTTTATTCCTGTTTGTAAAACACATTCAAGCATAAAATAAAAAACGCATCTGACCACCCTATAACTCGCAAAAACAACGGAAAATTCTAGTCAAACTCATCAGCTGTAAGTTTCCATTGTGCCTCTCAATTCGGTCCCATTCTGAAATAAATCTATGGGTAGATAGTATTTTTACAATTTTAATTACAATTTTAATGTGTCTAACCACGACTATAATAATAATAACAACGTCCACACAACACAATCACTACTTCCGGTCCTAAACTGGGATACTCTGTGTTATGGTAACTAGACAAGGATATCACAAACATGAAAATACACCTAGACAAAGAACATGTACAAATGTATGGGGGCCTCCAGTGGGAATTGAACCGACAACCTCCGGCATGGTAATTATCCGACGTGAAACCGCTAGACAAATGAGACAGTCGATGTTTCCAATCTTACTTTATCTCAATTTCAATGTGTATCTATTTAATAAATAATCGCGACCAGATCCGTTAAGTGTATAAGTTAAGTAACTTGGGTTCAAACATTTTATATTGCAATTTTTTCCTCATTTACTATAGTGACCCATACTTCTGTTCTTGAGTACGCAAAGCATTAAACATATTTATTGGTTCAAAAATTTACTATTTAAAATTACCTTTCTTCTATTTTCAGAACACGCTATTTAGGATTTGTCTCATTCATAACATTTATCGCATTTTATTAACTAAACAACTACAATGTTCTTTTATTGCTCTTAAAGATCCGAAAGAACTCAATCAGGTTTATTAAGTAACTCCACTCTGACCATCTTTTCTCAAACTAGATTTCCTCATCTTTTCTCAGACATCTTCATTAACCTTTTAACGGGCAGAGCTAATATAGATTTTTCCTATTTTTTGGACTTTATTTTAAAGTGATAACTATTTATACCACTGCTTGGTAAAGTGATAACAACTTCTCAAATCAAACGTTGGAATCATCATTCCAAACTCTTCCCAAAATGTGATCGGAACGTAGGACCGAACTGAAACGCTTGCTCTGGCTAGCAGAGATTAACGGACACAAACGTAGTCTGTCCAGAGTGTATGTTAATGCCCATATCTCGGCCGGACAGAATCGGGACGCTGCATTGCATGCCGCTGGTGGTATTTGTGTAAAAAAAGTTTCTGGTCGCGGGCTCGGACTAAGTAAACTGGAATTTTCATAACTGTTTTAATTCATAGTCATTCAAATCGAATCGAGCAATCAAAAAGAATTTACGTAAAGAATTTGCATTCTGAATGTCTATGTGCAATGTAAGCCGCTGCCTTCGGGGCTTAGTTTTAGTCGACAAAAGGCGAGGGCATAATCTTTCTCAAATTATTAGCATATCCTAGTTTGGGACCAAGACAAGTGAATGTGTTGTGTGGTCCACGAAAGGTCCACGATTTTGCATGGGATTTAAACGTTACCGAGTGAGTGTTTTCACCGTCAATTTGCGATCCGGCATGTCGAAGCGTTCGTGGCCTAGTGGATCAATCACTTGGGTTAATCAATAACAGGCCGGATAGGTGACCATCCAGTGACTACCGCTTGCAGCATTTTTCCGAGCGCTTCCGTGCTTCGCAAGGCACGTTAAGCCGTTGATGCCGGCTGTCATGAAATGGCAGTCGTTAAGCCATGTCAGGGGCCTATGGGCGGCCTGATAACTTATGAGTGACAGTTATGCCCGCCATTGTCTTACAATTCTCCACAAACCCGGACTTGGCACCCGTGGTGGAGTATGGCCTTACCTTCTTGCGATGGAGGAAGAGAGCCGTGCAGAGAGCCGTGCCCCAGTAGTGGGGACATGTAAAGGGTTGATATCAAAGTTGTTTGTAATTAAAAACTACTCTGTTTGTATGGGAATTTCTCCTTGAGAGGCTGCTTTATTCACAGAACATCTGTGGCCTTATTATTAATATTCTATTTTATGACACACAAAACATATAACATATAATTTAAAAAAGAGGCGGGTAGCCTATTGCTAAAATACAACTAAGTTAAGATGTCTCACAAGTCTATTATAATGATGTCGATTTTACTGTTAGTCTAAACTATGTACTTAAGTGAAAATTTTTAGAATCAAAATATTTTCATTTGTTAACTGCTTAAGATGGCATGCTTTTTCTTATTAATATTTTGTTTACTTAAGGGACCTTCAAGTCTGTAAGAGATTTCTTCAAGCAAACCTTAACAGTAGATAGAATATTCTTTATTGCACCAGAAATTACAGTAGGTTTAACTATTGTTAGCGAATAAGAAACTGGAGGTAAAAACAGCAAGCGCCAAGTCCGAGTATATACAGTTTCTGGAAAGGGTTGAACGGGTCCAAGTCCGGGCAGGTAGAGTTAATTTTATACGATTGTAATTTCATATGAAACGTGACGCTTTTTTATCTTCGCGGTGTGGGTTAACCTTTTGCGGGTAAGGCCGAGTCCAGGTCAGTTTAGGCCGAATTTATGGGAGAGGGTAACATTTGTATGCAAAGCTTTTTGTTCAGGTAAAATCATAATCGTTGGCCCACGCACGGTGCAATGTAATCGAACCTTTTAGGACTCTGTGCCGCTAATCTAGAAATCATATGGAATCACTTTGTTGTCTCGCCTCCGTACGTCTTTCGAAGCTTTTTCTCAGGAATGGAATGGCGTGTAAGGTGGTAAAATGAATTTCGAATACCGTTTGGTCCAGTAAAAACGTAGGGTGGTAATACAAAGAAAGGCCGAGATCGCAGAAGTTTGCGGCCCGAGCTGCAAGCGAGGGACGTAAATATGCGATCGAGAGCTTTCTTTATTACCTCCCGTGTTGTTTACATCTTTTAATGTCTACACTTGGCCAGAAAGCGGCTTTTTACGTACGCGCAGCGTGCGGAAAAAGCCACTATATTGCCAGGTGTGGCATAAAAAAATTGATCGCTCATACAATAAAACTCATTATGAAAATCTTTCGGAACGGACAATTCCTGTGTAAACTCACGGGAAATATCCTACATTTTCATAAAATTTGACAAGAGGCCTATTTTTAAGGTACAAGTAAAGAACAAATTTTAAGCAATAATAATTTACAGTTTGTACACACCCTACATTAATAAAAAAAAATATATTTTCAAAATTGGAATTTGTGACATATTCAATTCATTTTGATTAACTTAATAGTACTGAAATTTGATTGGCTATTTAGATTAACATGAATGTATGAAACCTTCATGTGATGACATCACTATTAAAAAAAGAAAGAGAGGCGCCATCTTGGTTTGTCGTTTTTTGGTGGGAAGGACGTAGTTGTAATTTTGTAAAGACAATTACTCGAGTAATCATTTTGTTGTCTCCTGAAAAATATTCGGTGGGTTATTATGACAACTAATTAAAAATCGCAAATTCACATATAAATGTATGTCTTTCAGTATTTTATTTCAAATAGCGAGCTGTGCTATTCCATAGTCAAACATGGAAAAATACATTATGTACCTATGTCAGTTTTTTTCCCGCCATACCTTAATAAAATTGATCGTTCGGAAAGAAAACTTTTTATTAAATATATTGCAGTTAGATTTATACGGCCAGTATTTTTAAAGCTGCTGAAAAGAGAAATTTAACAAAAAACTTTTTCAATAACACAAAGTGGTACGACGTGTCGCGCCGACAATTTTAAATCGAATTGACAGGCCTTTTTTATAAAAATACAATAGCAGAATTCAATATTTGAAATAGAAATGTTAATCTAGCCGTGATGTCGATTGGAGACCCGTTGGGTCCCTAGAAACCCGATATTGGAATATCGGGTTCGCATGTAATTCTTAGTGAGTCGACCTGGTAGAAGAAAGTTGAAAATAAGCAACACAAAACATTCAAATAGTAATACGATTCTATAATAATAAATATCATGTTACCCGCAATACAACACAGTCGCACAGTCGCTAGGGAATCCTAGTTTAGGACCAGCTAAACTAGGATTCTCTGTGCTATTGTAACCACAAGGACGGTAAGGATACCACATTACCTCCTATGATAGCATAACGTGGCGCTCTTTAGGGGAGGGCTATGTCCAGCCCTATGGACTATGGGCTATGTACTAGTATAGCCTGACGATGACGATGAAGGACACCACAAACATGGAAATACTATACTATTTTTTTTTTATTTTTAATGCACTAACCCGTGCTAAGGAACTAATTTAAATGGAAATACTCCCAGACTGAGGCCATCTGTTTAAAAAAACACGATGTTCACCAGTGGGAATCGAACCTACGACCTCCGGCATCGTAATCAGACGTGATACCACAGAAAATACCTACAGGGAGGCTGAAGGTTGTATCATTTTGCGAGGTTGTAGAACATTTTATAAATATTAAAACTGGAACCACTTCACGGTGGTGGTGTTTTATTTATTTTATTTATAATATAAACAGATAAGTTGATTAAAAACAGAATAAGCAGGTAAAGGACGATTATGTAGTCGGGTCTGATTGAACTGTAAAGATTGCAAAAGTCAAAGAAATCTCAAAAATTGGTGACGCAATTTTAAATTTTGACAATGATAGAGCAGAAAAAAAAATATTAAAAAAATATGCAAAGAGACACAATTTTATTTTAAAAAGTAACCCGGTTGTGGGTTGAAAATTTCCGAGTTACTGTAAAAAACACTGGGTAGTTACTATTTGACCGTGTGGCCATTTAATGAATGTCTATATTTCTCTTTCAGAATAACAGAAAAGGGTTTCTAATTTGAATTGCTAATCTCCAAACTGCATTGTGTTGCAGTTTGCTGAATGCTGCTGATCTTATCTTAAGCATAGCTTGTGTTGCTGAATTACTCCGCTATTTGAGTAACGATCAACATTTTATAATTTCAAGATGGCGGCGAAATTATTGACGTTTGAAAATCACGCACAATTTTTGTTTTACGTAGAACCACACCAAATCGAAATGTATTTTTTTTTTCTTATCTTAATAACCATAATTATTCCAAAGTTGTTAGTTGTTTTTTAAGCATGTAATTTATTATTTAAATTACCTCCAGCACAGGGTATCCTAGTTTGGGAACAGAACAAGTGAATTTGTTGTGTGGAAGTTATTTACTTATATCTATCCTTTTCCTACAACATTCGAAACTTTTTGATCGTTGGAAGTGTATTAACTGTCAATATTAAAGAAATATTGATATGTTTAATATCAATATTGCTGGTAAGGATGTCCCACGCGGACATACATCGACCAAATAGGGGATGTATTAGCAAAGGGGAAGATAAAAAGTACCACCGGCGTGCGTGCATGCAACGACTTATGAACGTTGATGAAGCGAAGGTGATCTGTCAGGATCGTAATAATTGGCAGTCCCTGGTCTCAGCCTGCCCCTCTGGGATACAGGCGTGAGGTTATGTATGTATTGAAGAAACATATTTTAGGTTAAGTGCTGTTTTCAATAGCACGTAGTAAATTTAATTTATTAAACATTTCTATTTATTTTTTTCTAATTTAATTTTATTTAATTTTCTAATTGAAATGTTTCTAATTATAGACCAAACTCCTTTAAGGTGAATTAAAAAAATATATCAACTGAACCGTTAAAACCGTTCTGTTTATTTTGTGTCATAAATAGTGTTTTGTTCTATTTTCAAATTTCAACGTAAACAACTTACTTTAATGAACAGAAAGATAGACATATTTACTCAAGACATAAGCGTACCATAGACGATTAGGCGAACTTTTTTCTATAGTAAGAACCGAGTTGTGGGCAAAAGTAAGTACAGAATATTCTACTCTGATCGTCATAATACAGCGTACATTGTACAGGTCGTGGGTTCGAATCCTGGCACGTACCAATGACTTTGTTTTCTAGGTCGCGTACATTGGTGAAGTGGTTGTAGCAATACCACTCGCTAACGTTGAAAGAAAACATCCTTAGAAAACTTGAGTTTCTGACAAGTTCACATTCATCTGCGCTTGATCCACGATCGCTAATCCACGGTGGGCACGCGCGGTTTTTATGCCCACACTCCCACTCTCCCTGAGAGAAGGCCTTTGCCCTGCGGACGTATATAGTCTCTATTTATTATTTATGTATATTTAACTACTCTAATAAACTACTACTCTAATTTATTAGTGAGAGATCTTTGTAAAGTCGACAGCTTATCATCCTTGTCATCCATGTACTTCCCTCAGTTACATTACGGACGGCCTCGGTGGCGCAGCGGTTTGGCACGCAGCTGTAAAATCGAAGGTCTCGGGTTCGATCCCCGGCTGGGTCAAACTAGAAAACGAACTGTTCTAGTTTGTCTCGGGTCTTGGATGTTATCGACGAGTATGTATTTATTGTATTAAATCTATCGTCGAGTTAGTACCTATAACACAAGTCATTTAGTTGTACTTAGTATAGGGCTAATAACGAGATCTGTGTAATATGTCTATGAATATTTATTTATTTATTTATTTATTTATTTATTTATTTATTTATTTATTTATTTATTTATTTATTTATTTATTTATTTATTTATTTATTTATTTATTTATTTATTTATTTATTTATTTATTTATTTATTTATTTATTTATTTATTTATTTATTTATTTATTTATTTATTTATTTATTTATTTATTTATTTATTTATTTATTTATTTATTTATTTATTTATTTATTTATTTATTTATTTATTTATTTATTTATTTATTTATTTATTTATTTATTTATTTATTTATTTATTTATTTATTTATTTATTTATTTATTTATTTATTTATTTATTTATTTATTTATTTATTTATTTATTTATTTATTTATTTATTTATTTATTTATTTATTTATTTATTTATTTATTTATTTATTTATTTATTTATTTATTTATTTATTTATTTATTTATTTATTTATTTATTTATTTATTTATTTATTTATTTATTTATTTATTTATTTATTTATTTATTTATTTATTTATTTATTTATTTATTTATTTATTTATTTATTTATTTATTTATTTATTTATTTATTTATTTATTTATTTATTTATTTATTTATTTATTTATTTATTTATTTATTTATTTATTTATTTATTTATTTATTTATTTATTTATTTATTTATTTATTTATTTATTTATTTATTTATTTATTTATTTATTTATTTATTTATTTATTTATTTATTTATTTATTTATTTATTTATTTATTTATTTATTTATTTATTTATTTATTTATTTATTTATTTATTTATTTATTTATTTATTTATTTATTTATTTATTTATTTATTTATTTATTTATTTATTTATTTATTTATTTATTTATTTATTTATTTATTTATTTATTTATTTATTTATTTATTTATTTATTTATTTATTTATTTATTTATTTATTTATTTATTTATTTATTTATTTATTTATTTATTTATTTATTTATTTATTTATTTATTTATTTATTTATTTATTTATTTATTTATTTATTTATTTATTTATTTATTTATTTATTTATTTATTTATTTATTTATTTATTTATTTATTTATTTATTTATTTATTTATTTATTTATTTATTTATTTATTTATTTATTTATTTATTTATTTATTTATTTATTTATTTATTTATTTATTTATTTATTTATTTATTTATTTATTTATTTATTTATTTATTTATTTATTTATTTATTTATTTATTTATTTATTTATTTATTTATTTATTTATTTATTTATTTATTTATTTATTTATTTATTTATTTATTTATTTATTTATTTATTTATTTATTTATTTATTTATTTATTTATTTATTTATTTATTTATTTATTTATTTATTTATTTATTTATTTATTTATTTATTTATTTATTTATTTATTTATTTATTTATTTATTTATTTATTTATTTATTTATTTATTTATTTATTTATTTATTTATTTATTTATTTATTTATTTATTTATTTATTTATTTATTTATTTATTTATTTATTTATTTATTTATTTATTTATTTATTTATTTATTTATTTATTTATTTATTTATTTATTTATTTATTTATTTATTTATTTATTTATTTATTTATTTATTTATTTATTTATTTATTTATTTATTTATTTATTTATTTATTTATTTATTTATTTATTTATTTATTTATTTATTTATTTATTTATTTATTTATTTATTTATTTATTTATTTATTTATTTATTTATTTATTTATTTATTTATTTATTTATTTATTTATTTATTTATTTATTTATTTATTTATTTATTTATTTATTTATTTATTTATTTATTTATTTATTTATTTATTTATTTATTTATTTATTTATTTATTTATTTATTTATTTATTTATTTATTTATTTATTTATTTATTTATTTATTTATTTATTTATTTATTTATTTATTTCTTTATTTATTTATTTATTTATTTATTTATTTATTTATTTATTTATTTATTTATTTATTTATTTATTTATTTATTTATTTCTTTATTTATTTATTTATTTATTTATTTATTTATTTATTTATTTATTTATTTATTTATTTATTTATTTATTTATTTATTTATTTATTTATTTATTTATTTATTTATTTATTTATTTATTTATTTATTTATTTATTTATTTATTTATTTATTTATTTATTTATTTATTTATTTATTTATTTATTTATTTATTTATTTATTTATTTATTTATTTATTTATTTATTTATTTATTTATTTATTTATTTATTTATTTATTTATTTATTTATTTATTTATTTATTTATTTATTTATTTATTTATTTATTTATTTATTTATTTATTTATTTATTTATTTATTTATTTATTTATTTATTTATTTATTTATTTATTTATTTATTTATTTATTTATTTATTCATTCATTTATTTATTTATTCATTCATTCATTCATTCATTCATTCCTTTATTCATTTATTCATTCATTCATTCATTCATTCATTCATTCATTCATTCATTCATTCATTCATTCATTCATTCATTCATTCATTCATTCATTCATTCATTCATTCATTCATTCATTCATTCATTCATTCATTCATTCATTCATTCATTCATTCATTCATTCATTCATTCATTCATTCATTCATTCATTCATTCATTCATTCATTCATTCATTCATTCATTCATTCATTCATTCATTCATTCATTCATTCATTCATTCATTCATTCATTCATTCATTCATTCATTCATTCATTCATTCATTCATTCATTCATTCATCCATTCATTCATTCATTCATTTATTTATTTATTTATTTATTTATTATGGGCGACATTGCAACTAAAATGTAAAGATGGACGTCCTGTCCACTGTACTTCATAGGCATTTTCCTTTAATAGCAGTGCTGTTTGCATTGTAAAGTCAACAAAATAGTTTAACATCGTTCATCAATAAGCTTTTATTGGAATATAGCTATGTGCGTCCATCACTGTGGAAAGTTGAAATTTTCTGTCATATTTTTGTAGAAATTAAAATGGATTTGGGCAGGCCACGTAAATCGTTAGTTAGACCTAAGATTTCCGCACTTAGCCTCATAGTTGGGCCATTGTACGTAGCAAGCGCTGAGGTACGCTAACACCTCAGACACTAGGGTCACTCATTCTTCGATTTCCCTCATTTTTCATCCACTACGACTTTACCCTTTGACCAGATTACCTGCTTATCCGTTTTTATCCAGTTTTTTCCTGTTTTTATTAAAATATTATACTAAATCTACAATTAAAACCACATCTGAAGTCGTTCCAGAGTTTATTTATTAATTATAAAAGTTATAAAACGTTACACTGGTAATCTGGTCAAAGGGTAAAGTCGTAGTGGATGAAAAATGAGGGAAATCGAAGAATGAGTGACAAAATTTAAATATTTGAAAATGATAGAAAAGAAATAAAAATGGTGTAAAGAGGTTTGCACCGTTACACGATGTTTTCCTTCACCGTCAGCGAGTTGTATTGCTACTATAATTTCACAAATGTACACAACTTGGGAAACAAAGTCATTGGTACATGCCGGGGTTCGAACCCACGACCTCCCGATTGATAAGCCGGCGTTCTACACCGCTCCGCTACTACCGCTCTGCCACGAAAGTCGTATGGGCCCAGCAAGGCGGAGATGGCAGGAAGACCTCACCAACTTTCTGCCGTGGCGGCAGGAAGTGGCCGAGGACAGAGAGCAGTGGGGAGGCCTTTGCAAAGTACTGGGTTCGAGTCTTGCTTCTGCTTGAAAAAGTGGGAGGGAGGGCGGTGCATTAACTAACCGCATGGTGCTTGTGGCTTGTGGGATTTTTGGCGGAATTTAGCAAATTTTAAAATTTAATGCTATTATGGATTTCCGCAAAGTAACGCCTGATTCTATACAAGTACTGGGACACTAAACTGGCTAAATATCAAAATATTGTAAGAATATTCGATTATACCTTATATAAGTATGTTGCTGCCTGTACGTAATACAGAGTATTGTAAAGAGGTTGGTTCACTTATGCTGATGATGCCGGTAAGTCGCCCATTAGCTCAGTTGGGAGAGCGCTGGCACGGTTAGCCAGAGGTCGCGGGAACGAGTCCCGGCATGGGTGGAATTTTTAGCCTCTAAATAGGTTTTTAAAATTGTCCTCAGCCCGGGTTAGTGCATTAATAAGAATATAATTATATAAGTGAATTTTAAATTACATTTCAACTTTTTTCCCCTATTTTTTTGCACGCCTACCATTGTTTCTTTGACTTCTTGCGGTTGTCTGGTAGAAAGGCATTAACTCCGCCGTAATGTACATTTGTTTACGTGCTATAAGATTATTAAGAACAAAAATAACAGAATACATTGACGTAACGTAATAAGAAATTTGCATACTGAGTGGCAAATGTCTTTCAAAAAATCTCTTGATGGACATACGTACAAGTTTTCGTCCATCAATGCCTCTTTTGCTGGCCTCTGCAGCTATTGACTATTATAGCACACTATACATTTTAAACATTTTAATTTACATTCGTTATCAACCCTTGTATGTCCCCACTGCTGTGGCACGGGTCTCTTCCTGCATCGCAGGAAGGTTAGGCCATACTCCACCACGGGGGCCGAGTCCGGGTTGGTGGAGGATTGTAAGACAGTGGCGGGCCTTACTGTCAGAAGTTATCAAGCCGCCCATAAGGCCTCTGACATAAGCCATGTCGACTGCCATTATATGACAGCCGGCACCAACGGCTTAACGTGCCTTGCGAAGCACGGAAGCGCTCGGAAAAATGCCACTAGCGGTAGTCATGGGACGCTAACCAATCCCATACCTGACCGCGCCTGTTGTTGCTTAACCAAGTGATTGATTCCAATCACTCGGTTCGCCTAGGCCACGAGCGCTTAATTTACATGAATAGCTTAAATATCTAAGTTTCTTAGTATTCAATTCAATTCAATAGTTTATTGCCATAAATTACAGTTGTAAAGATGCTATAACATAAAAATATTGCGCAGTGTAATTTTACTGTATAACAGCATAGCAAAATTAATTAGACACGTAAGTTATTACATTAAATTCTGATATTAAGTTATTATATTATTTTTTAATGCACTAACCCGTGCTAAGGACAATCCTTAAAAAACAATTTAGAGGCTAAAAATTCCACCCACGCTGGGATTCGAACCCGCGACCTCTGGCTATCCGTGCCAGCGCTCTTTCCAACTTTCCAATTAAGTTATTACATTAATAGTACACGAAAAAGGTATCAAACGTAAATTATAACAGTCTTATTTATTATACTATTTTTATTTTTAATGCACTAACCCGTGCTAAGGACAATTTTAAAAAACCTATTTAGAGGCTAAAAATTCCACCCATGCCGGGATTCGAACCCGTGACTTCTGGCTATCCATGCCAGCGCTCTTTCCAACTGAGCTAATGGGCGACTCACCGGCATCAGTGAAATTTCAAACCTCTTTACACTATTCTCTGTATTACGTATTACGTGTTTTTTTTAAAGTATTTATTTATTAAAAAAATCTGGCCATGTGCGTGCTTCGTAGAAGGAAGGTTTTTTAATTGCTCCACACAACTGACAAAGCAAGTTTCCATGGAGTTTGGACGAAGTTTTTCTTTAAGTCCGTCGTCCATTACTCGTTAACTCGTAAAGCTTACTTAGCTGAGAAAATTTTCCTTTTATGACGGCCTCGGTGGCGCAGCAGTTTGGCACGATGACTGTAAAACCGAAGGTCTCGGGTTCTATCCCCGGCCGGGTCAAACTAGGAAACGAACTTTTCTAGTTTGTCTCGGGTCTTGGATGTTACCTATGTATTTATTGTATTAAATCTATCGTCGAGTTAGCACCTATAACACAATTCATTTAGTTGTTCTTAGTATAAGGTTAACGAGATCTGTGTAATATGTCCATGAATATTTATTTTATGTTCATACACAATTATGGTCGCTCAGTCCTGCTGAATGACTCTTCACAGATACGGGCAACATTAATAAAAAATACGGCGGCTGGAACCCACGAACTTCGGCGTCTTATTTATAAAAACACGATTTCTTAAAACAGTCTTCAAATGCAGTTTCAACTTAATCTTATTACAAAATGACAATATAACCTGACGCCTGTATCCCAGAGAGATAGGCACCAGGTAATTTTTATCTTCCCCTTTGCTTATAGATATATCCCCTATTTGGTCGAAGTATGTCCACCTGGGACGTCTCTTACCGACCTAATTTTATTAATATCACTGTATTTTTTCTTAACCTTTTTATGAAATCTCTTATCTAAGTACACTCATAATTAAATATTAAACGGGTATACTCGAGATTATTTATTACTTAAAACGTAATAATTTTAATTCAAGACGTTTTAGCAACGTTGCAGTTGTTCTGACCCTAATTCCCGACGCCGGGAATTAAGGTAATTACGTTTTACCCAATAAATAATCGCGATTAGACTCTTTCATATATATTTAACTATGTATAGCATTGTCATTCAATAAGAAATACAAGTACAGTGGACAATAAGTCGTCTTATACTTGTAATTGCAAAGCCGACCTTAATGTAGTGTGACTAGATAAATAGAAAAAAAATCTTACATGAAGGAAATTATACAGATATTTCTTAACCTGAGAGTTCAGACGGCGGCTTTATCACTAAAAGGCTTTTCTTCCAGACAACCAGATTAGTGACTAAAGTAACTGAGTGCACGCATGTTACTAACTTGTTGAATATGAACGGTAGTTCAGTGTTATTGGCAATAGATGAGAAAGAAAATATAATGGTTTTCTTGGCATCTAGTGCTAAGAAATACAAGATGTAATATGTATTTAGGCGGTCATTATTATATTAGTTAGTACCCCCTTCCTCTGGTCTGGCATTGCTTAGGGGGATAACTCCGAAACAAAACCTTTCAAAGAAAATCACATAGTTTCGTGACAACATGCCATTAGGATAAAAACACGTTATGTGAGGCCAGTAAGGTGAAAGCATCCGAAAGTCAATTTAAATATCATTAATCATATTACACACTCACATATTTTGAGATAAGAAACCTTAAATAAACGTCAAATAAAACTTCAACTTACTTCAAACAATCCCTTCTCGACACATAATTCACTTATCAAACTGCAAAATTAATAAAAAAAATATAATTATTAAACTTGAAATACTGGCCGAAAAAACTAATGAGCACTCAGAAAAAAAACTACCGCAACTCCATTCTTAAAAAAACATGTCACAGATCTTTTGCAAGTTTTGCACTACCGCGCGTATTTTTCCAAAATGGCCGCCTACAGGCGTGTGGCGTCAAAGGGGCTGTCGCACTGACTGAACGAAAATATCTGTTTCGACGGTTCCCACCTTCGAAGGATGCCGTAGTATAACACGGCTGAATTCAGGAGTCCTTTGGGGCTACGAAATTCACGTATTTCCCTCAGATTTGATGGAATTGGCGTGACTTCATAATATTATTACGTGTCTACGCAGTGTACCTACTGAAATTGTTATTGAATCGGTTCGATTGTTTTCAGAGTCAATTTGTTGTGAATACAAAACAATACTGTCTCTGCCTATTAATTCAAAGCTCTGTGCGAAGTTTTAAGTCTCCGTCATCGAAAGATACAGGAAAATACTAAGTAAGTAAGTAAACAAGTATAATTCAACACGGCTGTTCAAACATTGTGAAAGCTAAGATTTTCCTCGACACAAGCGAAACTCTTCGGCCTTGTTAGTGTACGTAAACAAAGTTAACCAACTTAGGCCTTAATGACGTCCAATTTTATATCAGTAAATTTTATATGAGGCTTAGAACAGGAACACAATAATAACTTTTGTAGGGACACTTTCGAGAGATTAATACAAAACCTTTGAAATGAAATGAAAAGGTTTTATTCAAAGTAGCGCAAAAACTGCTGCTTAATGAACGTTATAACTCAAACTAGGTGTCCATTTTAAAATATAGATAATGATGGAGAAAAAGTGGCCAAAAAACTCGAAACTTATAAAATATAGAATTTGCACTGGCTTTAATTCTAGACATCATTGTCATCTAAATAATCCTTTTTGGCACAAACTGTACTTAACACATTTCGAAACGATGTTACAGAAATTTTTGTATCGAAAATTACCTTGCTTTATCATAAACGAACATTATCAGGTTAGATTAGATTAGCTTGTAGCTTTTTTTATTGTAGGCAATAGAAAATATAAAACATACCTAAGTTTAGGAGGGTAACAGACGTCCCAGTCGGGCATACTTCAACCAAATAGGAGATGTATTAGCAAAGGCCAGGATAAAAAGTACCCGAACCGTGCGTGTATGCAACGACTAATGAATGTTGATGAAGCGCAGGTGATCTGTCTTGAATTCATTATCGTGGCAAGTGGCAGTCCCTGGCTTTTGCCTAACCCTGTGGGATACAGGCGTGAGGTTGGGATAAGTTTTTCCGTATACAATACGCGTTCGCATCCCTAAAATGGATCTCTTCTAGACTACCTTAGGATAGATAGAACTGAACCTGTACAACCACAGCATAAAGTTATAATTTGTGGGTATGGTTGGAGAGTCGGCAGACGCGAAATAAATTGTTATTTTAGTGGTTGACGAGTTTTGGATGATACACTTTTCAAATTTTTATACTGGCTATGTTTCTACAAATTGCAAATAATGCTATATTTTTTTCTTTCATTTAAGGTGTAATTCCGTGAATCGTGGTCGATCGTAGCCGCTTGCAATCATTCCTGTGCGCTCATACCATACCATACAAAATCCTTATCAATAACAGGCTGTTATTTACCTCCAAGAAAAATCTTGACTGGTCAAACCATAATAAAAAACAACTTACTTATGTTCAGTTAACGTAAGTAAATCTATTCAACAAACCTTCCAAGCAATAAGCGTGGCGACACTATCAAATAATTAAAGATTCGATATTTGGGGAAATTACATACTTAGAGGATTTAAAACACTGATTTAGTTTAATGAAAAAAAAGAGATTACCAATATTTGCAATAGAATAAAATGTCTTTATGTGCTTTCAGGCATTTTGAGTGAAAAGCCAATCACACCGCGTGACGTCACGCTTAGGTTGACATTGGTAAACTGCCGTCCTAATTTAAACAACCGTAACTACCAAAAGTATAGTTCCGAGATTTCGCGCCATAAAGTTTTTTTTCGAAAATTTGTTATTAGTGTCGCAGTTTTAAAAAATGTCTACTTTTAATTAATTTTATCTGTAGTATTAATAATACCCTTTAAGATTGTGTATTTTACATAGTGGTAATAATAACACTTTTCTTTAAATTTAGCAAATAAGCTTTATGGCTAGTGAAATTTAATTTGATCATGTGCTTTGTCTAAGCATGAGCGCCGTATATAACGTAGTTACGGTTTTTATGTCTAGAAATGAAGCTTTACTAGACACAAAAGCGGTAACTAACTAAACACTCAATTAAATGCTTCGTAAAAATACTTGTTAGTATATAGTAATTAATGGCTAATAAATATTTATTAAAAAAGTAAATTTGAAATAACATAAACTTCTTACTATGCTTTCAGTGACTATAAATGGCACTTTTCAGAGTTTCACTCTTGCGAACCTACACAATGTTAAATTAAATGAGATCGTTATACCTAAGTATTTAAAATGAAGAATAAAATTTAAAGTAACAAAAAATCTTACCTACTTAAATTTATAGAGGAAATTACAAAAACCGCTTGAGACAGAACTTGAACTCGTCTCGAGCGTTTAAATTTCCTTAATAAATTTAATTCATCCCTAGGACGGGTTAGTGCTTTAGAAAAAACAAAAAGTTTACCTACCTTAAAAAATGTAATAACTATTTATTAAATTTATCAGTCGCACTTTTTAGTCTTTAAAATATTTACCAAAAGATCATTCTTTGAGATATTTAACAATATTTAACATGCTTTAAATAATGTAAATAGGAACTTTTAGCTCATAACGATAACTACCGTTCAATAACTTACGGTGTTTATATTTAGGATATATTATTGATGCATGATCAAGCTCATACAATAACGTTAAGAATAAGAACCGTAAGGTGTTTTACGGTTGTCATATCTAGGAACGTGCCATCAAAATAGACAGTTACGGCGCTTATGATTAACACTATCTCCTTTTGTGTCAGTTTTACCAAAAATACGTTAAAGAGAACATTATAGTTCTCATCGCGCTGATTCCAAATCAAGTTTTAACTCATTTTTGACAAAAATCGAGTTACGGTTGTTTAAGTTAGGACGGCAGTAAACTTCACCCGTGTTTTGTTGTGACTACTACTTATTACTAGGTGGCGTGACCTACGAATAGATGCCATGACACTGTTTTCTTACGGGTTTAAAATAATTTTAGAAAAATGGCTTTAACCTGCGTGAAACTTTAGTTTATTAATTACCGAAATATAGTTTTTTTAATAATAAATGTGTCTCTACATTATGGAAGAGAATTTAAAAATCTTTCGTCCTGCCTATTCAGAACAGGTGGAAAATGTTCCGTAAAATATAACGAAATCATGAAATATCTCGGCAACAACCGAAAACGCAAATTATACATAAAACGAAATGTAATTGAAACTATTGTTGGGTCTAGTGGCCTGCCTGCCTATCACCAAACTATATAGTCTCAGAGGGTAACTTGGACATGAAATTAAAGGTCAATTTACTGCAACGGATATACGACTTTTTATTGTCCACACATACGGAAAATACACTTTACATAATTTGGACACAACTGTACTAGCGGAGCGGTGGTACGCGACTAGCTTCGCTACAACATGAAGAAACTGAATATTCGGCAACAGACGCCACACTATTAAAACGAACTGGCCACTTAGAAACAAAAAACGTAGCTTTGACGCATTTGAAAAAAAAGCGTAACATGAATAAAAAAAACAAATCCCACGACGACGTTATAAAATTTAGTGTGGCTGCCGTGCTATAAAATAAAATATGAATTGAATGAAATAATGATCCCGTCCGTAACACGGTAATAGGCGCCATAACGAAAGACCTCATAAAATGGCTCAAATTAATTGACTTCGCTTGGCGATGCAAAATCCTTTTTATGCCGGGCTTTGGTACGAACATCATTATAAAATGCCTTTATTTTAACGCCTTGTAACAGTACACAACTTTTTTTTTAATATGGTGATACATGCTGTGGTTTTGGTAAATGAGGCTCTATTCTGAGAATGTCGATCGTAAACATGTATTTTTATTATATTTTTAGATAAGACGGCGAGAGATCCCGGGTTCGAACCCCGGTTGGGGACAAAAAAAACCCGGTCTTGGATGTTTACATGTTTGTGATGTCGCTGTTTCTGGTTCCCACGACACAGGGTATCCTAGTGTGGGGCCAGAAGCAATGTATGTGCCTGTATGTAAATGTTGTGTTATATTATATAACAATTTTTGATCATTTGTAACAAAATGTTTTTAGCAGTAAGGCCGCTAATTGTACTGTATACGTTTATAATTATTCTGTATTTATTGTTTATTCCAGTGTACAATTTGAATTAAAAATTCCCTGTTGAATCTCAAGTGCCTTGTTCAAGTCAAAGAGAAAGCCTTACGCTAGGTTATTGAGCTTTAATAATTAACTAGCTGTGCCCCGCGGTGTTACCCGCGGTTTATCGATTTTCCCACGGGAATAACATATTTTCCCGCAGATACGGCCCACTCACCTTCCGGCTGGTACAGATACTCACCGGACACAGATGTTTCGGGAGGTATCTGTGCCGCATAGCGGGAAGATCCCCAGCGACAGGGTATCCATGAGGATTTCCCCATTAAAAAAAGGGGTGTCGGCTAACTCCATACTAAATTTTATCGAAATCGCTCCAGCCGTTTAGACGTGAAGTAGTAACAAACATGATTATATTCTTTTCAATGCACTAACCCGTGCTAAGGACAATTTTAAAAACCCATTTAGAGGATAAAAATTTCACCCATGCCGGGATTAGAACCCGCGACCTCTGGCTATCCGTCCTAGAGGTCACGGGTAGTAACGAGAGGTAGTAACAAACATACACAGTCACATACTTTCACCTTTATCGTCGTCGTCAGGCTATACTACTACTAGTCCAATGCTGGACAATCTGGACATAGCCCTCCCCTAAAGAGCGCCACGTTGTGCTATCATAGGGGGTAATGCCCATAATCCCCATTCTGGGCATGCGGGTTGGGGATCGCAGTTTGGTGGAATTGCACTGCAGGGGGCGCTGCTGCCCACCCCCCGGTTTGTGTCCCTTAGTCGCCTTTTACGACACGCGCGGGAAGAATTTGGGTTCACCTTTATAATAGTTTGATATTGAGATTTTTTTTATTATATTATTTTTTATATTGAGATAATTATACGTAATTTTATTTTTGTTTTCCGTCACTATAAGAGAGTGGGATTGCTACTGTAACTACACAAATGTAAAGATTTTCCTTTCCTTGGTGAGGCAGCCTGAGTGTCTGTGGTGTTTAACTATCTGAGCGCTTGAAACTAGCGCAGTAAAAACTGCGACTTAACGAAATAAATTACTTACTAACAGATGTCCTAAATTATATTTACAAACTATTCCTGACCTAGGTCGCTAGCTTGCGGAAATGAGCCTCGAACGGTGGCGACGTTGCCTCTTTGGAGCTTATTTCCCTGTAGAGTAAATATTATAAGAGTTTTTCAAGTCGAATCAAATGAAATCAATCAAAGAAAATCCTCTAAATTATGGCAAAGTTTATCTCTCACGCACATACACACACGCACTAACTCACTCACCTATCCACACACACACAAACAGACACACACCCACACTCACTCACTCACTCACTCACTCACAAACACTCATGTTACGCGCGCATGTAATGTACTGCGGGGGCGTGCCTTGCATGTTATAATTATTTTATTTTATTTCACACCACCTCTGCAATTTTCTTAATAAGACAGACTCGCAATGAGGAACGGGCCTGTATGTTATAAATACAGGTTAGATGATAACCTAGCTTTAGCACCATATACCAACTAATATCATTTGGGTTCCTCTATTCACACCGAAAAGTTGAACTCTATGTTATTTCTATTTTTGTAACTAGTACTTTGAAATAAAGAATTTTTGAATTTTTAATTTTGAAGTACTAACTGATACTTTTTTTATATCTGGATGATTATCTAGAATCGTGCTTTGTTTTTCCTTCTATTTTATTTTATGCTATTAATTTATCAAAGTCCACAGAACAAAACATCATAAAATTGGTAATTAATGCAGGCGAAACATAGACCACGCTTTTAATTTAAGCTTATTTTTTACACAGTTTTGCCGTCGAAAACCATGAGAATGTTTTGTGATTTTTTTTGGAAATTTTGTTGTATTTCTACAGGTCCTTCTGTGGTATAGGTATCACTCCAATCTACGTGAGGCACAAGTTCCCCACTGTAAATATGTAAATATAAATATAACGCCGTGTGGTGTCGGCCTAGAGAATAGCACCAACCCAAATTCCTCCCGCAGGTGTCGTAAAAGGCGACTAAGGGACACAAACCGGGGGGTGGGCTGCAGCGACCCCTGCAGTACAATTCCACCAAACTGCGAACCCCAACCCGCATGCCCAGCGTGGGGATTATGGGCATTATCCCCCAATGATGGCACAACCTTGCACTATGGCGCTCATTAGGGGAGGGCTATGTCCAGCAGTGGACTAATATAGCCTGAAGAAGAAATATAACTCACGGAATCGCTCGTAGCCTCGGCTGCCGGAGATTTTATGCGATCACGAAGGTTAAGCAACAGGCGCGTTCAGTGCATGATGGGTCATAGATGGGATGGGATGATCAGTTCCGTGCTTCGCAAGACACGTTAAGCAGTTGTTGCCGGCTGCCATCGATAGGTGGCAGTCGTTATACCAAGTCCGAGGCTTAGGGCGCCTTGAAAACTTGTCAGAAGTTTTCAAGCCGCCACCCGCGAAAACTTCTAACAGTAAGACGAGCCTCTAGTCTTGCAAGCCTCCACCAATCCGGACTTGGCCCCCGTGGTGGAGTACGGCCTATACTTTTCTGCCTCTCGGTGGGGACATAATGGGTTGTCGATGAAATAAATATAATGTGCTTCAAAAATAAATATTACGTGCTAATAGTAGCTAAAACTGTATTACTTAAAATTGTATCAGTGCTTACAATTTACGAAAATTCAATTATTGGTTTATGTTTAAAAAATAATTATAATTGATTTTTGCGTTATCATTTACTACAATATATTACTAATTATTTAAACACAACGTCCAAATTAATACTAAATTAATAACTAAACTAAAATCTAATTAACATGTAAAGTTCAAGAGACGGATGAACTTTGTATAATTCTGGATATCATAACATACAATTAATATTGCAAGAATAAAGCAGGAGTGCTAAATAATATAAACGTGTTTTATTTAAAATAGAAATTCGTAAGACAATTATATTTTTGTAGTGTCAGATGAACGGTTGGCACACAAATTGATTTGCCAAAATTATTTAATTAACAGGTTGGCGGAGCAAATATATAAATAAAATAAAAATAGTAGGTGACTAACAAGTAAATTCAGTTCATTGGTGAAAAACGCCATGAAATGTTGTTGCACTTAGGCGTTATAGCAGAGGTGGTGCAATAAAGTACCCATTTGTATTTTTATGTGTTTACGACATAATACGGGAGGCAAGCTTGTTACGAGCGTAATTTGACGGGGAGTGAGTTATTAATTTCATGGTAAAAAGGAATTACAATGAAACGTCGCTGGGTTCGCTAAGAAAATAAACTAAAATACTAAGGAGAGATATCGTTTTTAGGGTTGACCGACTAATGCACATAATGCAAATTTTTGAGGCAGTGAAAAAAAACATTTTTTTTTCATATATAAATGCTCTTCTTGATAATATTACAGAATATTGTATTAGATGAAAATTCATTCAATTAAGGATTGGCCACTTATGGCAAAGGTATGCAGGGCTGTGCATACCCTGCATACCTTTGCAGGGCTGTGCATGCAGCCCTGCATACCAATACGTCTTTTGAAACAATGATAACAAAAAAATATATAAAAACATATTTAGAGGCTAAAAATTTCCAAATAAATAAATTTCCAAAAAAATAGCCAGAGGTTGCGGGTTCGAATCCCGGCATGGGTGAAATTTTTAGCCTCTAAATAGGTTTTTAAATTTGTCCTTAGCACGGGTTAGTGCATTAAAAATAAAAATAGTATAAAAAATATATAACCAAAATTAAATTTCTTTAAATTATGATCCTTACTTACTAGTTACTTATGTTGAGTATAGGACCCACCTAAACACTAATACTTAAAACTAATGAGAAAACAAGGCACTTACAAAGTCAGTCGCTTCGTCGACGCCTCTCGACTTGGCAGCCGGCGCCGTTCGGGGATCCCTAGACTTCCCCGTCTATCCCAAAAGCTCTTTCCCCAGAAAGCTACCTACATTCAGTGCACTTTCACGGCACCACGTTTTCATCACTTTAGATTTTCACTATTTTGGGCGATCCGTCGCCCGACCACAACACTGTCAATACTGGGATCCGTCCCTAAACTTATTTCGCACGTGAAACGAAGATAATCCCGGCAATCTAATTGCCACACAATTTTGGGAAATCACACGTTTCACAAGCAACAAAACAAGAAGGCAAATTTTTGCTCATCTGACAGCTGTCAAGTAGTTACGCTCGTCATGGGTGCGTTCCAAAATCAAACCTCTATTCTAAACAACTTAACTATATTAAATGTAATTAAGTGATGTCTAGTAAATTTTTTAATTAATCTATAGGAAGGACTACGCTCCAATAAAATTCATCGTTTAAAATTCTAAACTATAGTAAACTATATTGTAAACTATAGTAATTTATTCAATTGCTCTACAATATTTTTTTTACATTAACAGACAGGTGACATTAAACAATAAATTATACAAACATGTTTATTTAACAAAAAATAAGAAAGAGATTGTATACAACAAAAAAATTGTAACATTTTGACTCATGTGCTTCAGTCCACCGACCCTAGAATTTAACTTTAGTGCGACTGGAAAACGTCAAAAATATATAACATTAACACACAAGCACATACATTGCTTCTGGCCCCACACTAGGATACCCTGTGTCGTGGGAACCAGAAACAAACACATCACAAACATGTAAACATCCAAGACCTGGGCTTCCCAACCCCCCCCGCCCCGCCAACTGGTATTCGAACCCGGGACCTCTTACATGGTAAGAGGTCCCGAAGTCAAAAACTGACTCGACATTTCTCTATTTTGTCTAGTTGAATGTATTTGTCAACTTTAGTCGATGATAGACAGATATAGTTAGAGACCACTTTATTGCACGACCAGAAAACGAGAATCACAATAGAAAAATTACAATAGATTGACTTAACAAACTTTCAGCATGGGTAAATTCATGGGTCACGGAACTGCCTTTGCCTGGAAATAGCTAAAGCGACTGCAAGTTATACTAAACGTAAACTATCGCCATCTAACGTAAACAAATTATTCTATTAACTATTTATGTACTGCGTGTAACAAACCGGTTAAAAAAGTCGTATCTACGAATTAAACGTGAATATCGTATTTCTACTTAATGTTCAACATATTAACTTTACTCTGAAGGAAAACATCGTGAGGAAACCCGTCTGAGGTGTTCAAATACCTCAGCGCTTGAATTTGCCAATCCGCGGTGGGCACGCGTGTAATTAAGCCCATACTCTTTCTCTGTCTGAGTGACACTGTGCCCTACAGTGAGTTGTTTATAACCTACATAAAAAAATATCTACTAATATAAAAAAATCTAAAACATTGGAATCATTTACGTCAATGAACGATACCCTTTTTCCTATATAAAGGGATCATTAATAAATTTAAATTAAAAAAGCACGTAAAATCCAAAAAAAATAATATGTTAACTACATTAAGATAATTTTGTTATGTAAATACAAATGTTATTCTGATTGTCAGTGAAAACCTGTTATTGGCTTTAAATCAAATTCTTCTTATTCTTTGTAAAAATGCCTCGTGTATAAGCTGTTGGTTTTCCAATAAACAATAAAAACAAACCAAAACTTTACTCAGAGCACTATTACCGAAAATAAACACACAAAGATCAAAGCTCGAATAGCATATCCGTACAGTATTTTTTTGAAGAAGTTCCATTAGATTAGACAAAGTTTGCCTTCATTGTTGTTGAACGGATAAGTAGCTGAAGCACTCTTTGCCTAGAAATATCCCATAACCGTTTCCATAAAAAAAACCCTTTTAAGCCAAACATGTAAACTCTTTCACCGCGCTCCAAACTCTACAGATCAAAGCTCCGACTAACGTTATAATCGTTCATAATAACTCTTAAAAACTCCCAGCAGAAAAGGCCCAGCCAAAATAATAACTTCCATGCAAACAATCGAACATGACTGATGCTGCGAAACATGGTGGATGCGGCAAGCTGAAGAAAGGGCGCAATGGCGCTCACTAGGGGAGGGCTATGTCCAGCAGTGGACGACATAATATAGCCTGAAGAAGAAGAAATAATCGAAGCGCTCGTGGCCTAGTGGAACCGAGTGAGTGGATTCAATCACTTGGGTTAAGCAACAACAGGCGCGATCAAGGCCTAGAACCTTCTAATGAATTGTAGTACAGTGGCTTCATGAACAGGGCGATTTTATTTCATTGCTGCTTTATGTCAAGGGCCGCGCACGTATCGAACCTTCTAGACAGCATAATATTGGCCTTTTGCATCTACTTAACATCTACTACACACTAGATGGGTGAAGGGACCACTCCAACGCGCTGTCGTGCCTGGAACATGGTTTTATAGATGGTGTAGGCTTGCCCGGCACCTAAACCATCCTGACAGCTTAGTCGGCCTAGCCCACAGGAAAGACTAGTCAATACGTGCGGAGCCAACCAAGCCGCCGGATGTTTTCCTTCACCGTTAGCGTGAATTTAGTTAGAGTAGCGAATTTGTAGACAGCATGGTATAAAAAATAAAGCACGTGATCTGTCCATGTTACGTGTCATTGTTCTGTAACGTTCTAACGGGATCGAGGCCCAGGTGCTGGACGGGTGACCATCCCGTGACTACCGCTAGTGGCATTTTTTCCGAGCGCTTCCGTGCTTTGCAAGACACGTTAAGCTGTTGGTGCCGACTGTCATGCAATGGTAGTCGTTAAGCCATGTCAAGGGCCTTATGAGCGGCTTGATAACTTCTGACAGTATTGGTTATTATTTTTCTTTTCGGTTATTAACTTTTTTGTATATACGAGTATTATTTAGATAAATAAATAATATAGGATGAGATATTCATTCATTTCATCCGCCTCTGTCGAGGTATATTTTCATGTTTGTAATGTCCTTGCGTGGATACCATATTATGCTATCTTATTTTGGGACCAAGGCAAAATTACGTTGCGTGAAAGTTCAGTAATATGTTTTTCATCCCACCATCTCGGAAAGAGTATTTTAAATCTTCAATATCTGAGTGGAAAAGCCGTTTTTATTCTCTAGAGGATAAAGTAAATTGAATTTAGAACATCGTGTGCACTAAGTTTGTGAATTAAAAAATATACACTCAATTTAAATAACTGTAGCAACGTTACTTTAAAATTTTCTTAATTGTACCTTAGTATTATTTTGTTATAATTTAAAGATTATTCTGTAATACTTACCTGTCATAATGTAGTAATTAATACCTAAACTGAAACAAAAGTGTACCTATCTTGTGATTGTAAACGTTCTTATTTGCATTTCGTCATTTCCTCGCTGAGGTGGAATGAAAAGTTGCGTGTTGCACTCGAGTGCAAAGATTTCGTGCTCTTTTGATTCTCTCGCTAACGCTCAGGATTCTAATTTTGAATGACTCGCTGCGCTCGTGATTCAATTTTAGAATCCTTCGCTTGCTCGGTCATCAAAATTGAACACGCGGTTAAAAAGCAACTTTGCACTCTTGTATAACAAATAACTATTATATCATGATAATGTTCTTTATTGCCAACCAGAATCACTTATCGTGCCTTTTACCTGGAGGGGTAAGCAAAAATGAAATTCGCATCCTTTTTAATTTCTATTTCTACTGGTGATGTTGGTTTAACATTCTCGAGGGCTTAGTTCTAGAATTTTTCGATTACTTTGCATCAGAAAATATATCAAAATACAATAATTTTAAATTTTAAATTAATAATATGATTTTAATTTTAAACTATTATTTATAAACATAAAATCAGTGAAATTTCGAACCTCTTTACAAGAATAGTGTAAAGAGGTTCGAAATTTCACTGATGCCGATGAGTCATCAGTGAAATTTCGAAGCTCAGTTGGTAAGAGCGCTGGCACGGATAGCCAGAGGTCGCGGGTTCGAATCCCGGCATGGGTGGAATTTTCGCCTCTAAATAGGTTTTTAAAAATTATGCTAATTACTTCAGCCAGATGTCGCTGCCTGCACGTAATACAGAGAGTATTGTAAAGAGGTTCAAAATTTCACTGATCCCGGTAGTCCCCATTTGGTTCGTTTGGGAGAGCGCTGGCACGGTTAGCCAGAGGTCGCGGGTTCGATTTCCAGCATCTTCTTCTTCTTCAGGCTATATTATGTAGTCCACTGCTGGACATAGCCCTCCCCTAATAAGCGCCATAGCGCCCTGTGGGTGGGTGGATTTTTTAGCCTCTAAATAGGTTTTTTCATTGCGATGGTTTCCTTCACCGTTAGCGAGTAGTATTGCAATTATAACTTTACATTATGCACATAACTTAGAAAACAAACTATATGCCGGGGTTCTACCGCTCTGCCATAACCGCTTCAGACATAAGAAGATTTCAAAGAACTCAACAGCCAACCGAATCACTTCACCGAATCTCCACAATGTCCGAAATCTATTTTAACGTTCACTAATTGATAACATCGTAAATCAAAATCACGTAAGCATAGCGCTTCCCTCATTCCGAAACGCCTGTAAGGAAAACAAACTTTATTTGCCTATATTTAGACGCAGGAAGGAGGTCGCTGTCATGACTACCGATTTCTATGGCATAATCTCTTCCATATAACATTTTTTTGGGGCCTTGGCATGCATCTACGTAATGAGATGATTTATACAGCGTCCAGTGGCGCCTTCAATCACACAAGATAGGTAAAGGGACCACTCGGGCGCACTATTTGTGGGACACTCCACTAAGTATGTCAGAACGTCACTTAAGTATTTACCAGCCCGTAGTATACTTGATGTGCCGGTAATGCGTTCCCGTGTGATAATATTTTATTGTTACCGTAATCTTGTTTCCAGCCAAGGCAAACTATAAGTAATTTATTGCGTTTCCATGGTAACAAGAATCGTATAAGGTGATTCTATGGCGGTACGAAGTACGCAGCTTATATAAATTCAATGTCAACTCAATTTTTTTGTTCACTATAAAAAGAAAATGTTTACTTAATTTATTTTTACCAGTTAGTGCCCTTTAGAATATAGTAATCACTAGAAGTCACAACAAAGCACGGGTGAAGTTTAACAATATTAATCTAAGCGTGACGTCACGCGGTGTGATGGACGTTAGAGTGAAAATGGCTGAAAGCAGTATAATCTTTTTTTTACTGAAAATATTGGTAATCTCTTTACTGTAGTTCGTAGGGAAAATGTGTAAACTTATTTATCGGAACTCTGGTTTTTTTATTGGTTCGTATACTTCGTTCATTAGTAAGAGAAACTTCGTCTTTGGTATCAATCATTTAGAATACAGATATTAAAATCCACCAATCAGGATGTGTTTGTTTTAGATTTCTCAAGACATAATGTGTTTTACAGTTCCTACTTTACAATCATTAAAAATAAGTACCTACCTGCTATTTTTTTATTCAAAGTGAAAATTAGAGTGTATGACTGTAATAAAACCCATTTTAACCTCGATGTACGTATCGCCTAAAACCGATCGTTTTTTTCCTTAGTCATACAATCAACCATTTTTGCATAGAGCATGCTTAACTCGTATGTTGGTGCCGGCTGCCGTCAATAGATGGCAGTCGTAAAGCCAAGTCAGAGGCCTAAAGGCGGCTTGAAAACTTCCGACAGTAAGACCAGCCACTAGTCTTGCAAGCCTCCACCAATCCGGACTTGGCCCCCGTGGTGGATTATAGCCTATACCTTTCTCAGGGAAGAGACCCGTGCCCCTCGGTGGGGACATAATGTGTTGATGCAGATGACGATTGGTGTCGTAAAAGGCGACTAAGGGACACAAACTGGTGGGTGGGCTGCAGCGCCCCCTGCAGTAGAATTCCACCGAACTGCGATCCCCAACCCGCACTTCCAGCGTGGGGATTATGGGCATTACCCCCTACGATAGCACAACGTGGCGCCCTTTAGGGGAGGGCTATGTCCAGCAGTAGTGGACTAGTATAGCCTGACGACGACGGTGATGATGATGCCTAACACATTTTTTTATAATAAAATTTAATAGCACGGAACCTACCTACTTACATGACATAACAATCTAAAAAAAAAAAATATACGCGTCGAATTGAAAACCTCCTCCTTTTTTGAAATCGGTTAAAAATGAGTACTTCGATTCCAAATGCGGGCAAATTTTTCTATAGGGAGAACTGCGCATAAATATCAGCGTATAAATATCAACGGTTCCATACTGAAATTCACCTGAATCATTGAAATCATCCCCCTTTATTGTTCAAAATTCAAAAATTCAAAATTCAAAATAATTTATTTGTTAAATATGGGTAAGTATATAAAACAGATGTAATGTACAGCAGAAGATTGTACAAATTATAAAAAAATATAATGTCAAGTTAGCATGCAATGTCAATTCTATAGTACAATTCTATATTACATTATGTCAATCTCGAAGTTATTATTTAAAATATCATGCCAAGAAACTAATTAACACAATATACTTATTACAAAAAATTAAATTCATTAAAAGTCAATTACATAATTCATTGAGTTTATAAATACATTTGTCAATAAGATATTCCGTTAGTTTTTTTTTTGAATAAACAGCAATTCAAATTTCTAATTGTCTTTGGCAATTTGTTATAAACTAAAGGTGCCATGTATATGACACTTTTGTGCATGAGTGCTGTATTCGATCGTGGTAATTTTACCTTATCATTATCTCGTCTATTTCTTAACTCTGGTCTTTCAAATAATTCAGGATTGTTTTTTACAAAAAGGGCTAGCTCTAAAATGTACATTGAAGGAAACGTCAAGATTTTATACCTTTTAAAGTAAGGTTTACAGCTAATGTCATTTGCCAACATAAACATACGTCTGATGCATTTTTTTTGCGCTTTAAATACAAGTTCTCTGTCAGTACCATTCCCCCAAAAGATAACACCATATCTCAAATGGCATGCAACCAGGCCATGATACGCTATCAAAAGTGATTTGGTTTCTACTACGGAGGCGAGTTTATGTAAGGCGTAGGCAGAAGTACTTAATCTTTTGCATACCTCCTGAATTTGACTTTTCCAATTAAGTCTACTATCTATAATTAAGCCTAAATACTTATTTTCTGAAACTATAGATAAAGATTTATTTCCATATTTAGCATTAATAAATATGTTGTTTTGCCGCTGAGAAAAATGTGTAATTTTAGTTTTATCAATGTTAATTTTTAAGTTGTTATCTTTTAACCAAGTGACAACTCCGGTGATGGCTTCATTTATGTCCTTTTCATATTCATTAGGATTTTGGCAACTAACAGTTAGTGTACTATCATCGGCAAAGAGTGATATTTGTTGAGAGGTTGCTTTCGGCAGGTCGTTAATATACAATATAAACAAGAGAGGCCCCAGCACACTTCCCTGTGGTACGCCGTAGTTAGTCGTTCTTGTCTCTGACTGATATGTGTATTCATATTTAGTTTTTAAATCAATTTTAGTTATTGTGGTAACTTGTTCTCTGTTTATCAAATATGTTTTTAATAATTTGAGAAGATTGCCTCGTATACCATACATTTCCAATTTTGTCAAAAGTATATTGTGGTCCACGTAATCAAATGCTTGCGTCATATCACAATATATAGAGCAAACCGGTGTTCTCTTGTCCACGTTTGTAATAACTGGTTTTATAAAATCAAAAATAGCCATGTTGATATTTTTATTCTTTCGGAATCCTTTTTGTTCTGAGACTAAAATATTATTTTTATCAATAAAATTATATAATTGAGAGGCAATATATTTTTCAAATATTTTTGAAATAATGGGTATGAGTGCCACCGGTCTATAATTTTCCATCAGCTCCCTATCTTTCTTTTTATATAATGGTTTAATTATACTGGTTTTTAGTGCCTCTGGATATGTGCCTTTCTCTATACATTCGTTCAGTATGTAACATAAATGTTCACTTATATAAACAGCGACGGATTTTAAAACTTTTGTGCATATTCCGTCATAGCCTACGCTGTTGCTGTTTTTCAATGATTTTATTATCTTAACCATGTCATCCGGTACACAAGGTGCCATGAACATAGAGTGGCGGACGGATTTCATATTTTGTCTGTAAGCATTTCTATCTCTTTTAGTAGTTGTTTTGATTTTATCAACAAAGAAGTTGTTAAAAGCTTTTGCTATTTCTTTCGGTCGTCGCACATAAGAATTGTTTAATTTAATTTTAACTATAGTTTCTCGTGGAAGACTTTGTCGCGAGGAATTTATTATTTCCCAAGTTACTTTTGATTTGCTTTCCGCCGTTTGTATTTTGACACTGTTGAGCCTATGTTTGGTCTTTCTAATGGTTTTTTTTAGGAGCAGTGAGTATTTTTTATATATGGCTTTATTAATCTCAGTTGGATTACATCTGTACTTCCACAAAAGTTCTCTTTTCTTTTTGCACGATATTTTAATTCCTTTTGACATCCATTTAGCCTTTTTTTTTGTTGATGTTATTGTCAAGAGTTTATATGGGAAGCATAAGTTATAGAAAAGAGTAAATTCTGATACAAACTTATTATATGCTTGGTTGGGTCCATTGGCAATGTATACCTCGTGAAAGGAGATGTTTTTTATGCATTGTTTGAATTTTACCATGTTGTCATCACAGTAATCTCTCCTAAGAATCCGCCAGCTGCTCAAAATAAAAAATGCCTTAACGGGCAATTTTAATAATTGCGATGTATGATCCGAAAGTGCGAAGTCTATTACTTCAGATGTTTGACCTTTACGGCTATTATGAATAAAATTATCAATGCATGATTGGCTACATAGCCTGGTGGGTTGCTTTATTTCGAGTTTTAAATTATAATTCCTTACCAAGCATTCAAATTCTAGACAAATATTATTACTTTTTAGTGTATCTATATTAAAATCTCCTGCGATAACTATGCGTTGGTTGTTTTTACAAGAATTCTTTAACAAAAATTCAAATTTCTCAAAAAAATCCCTAATATTGCTCCTGTTTGGCACTCTATACAGACAAATGATGATTAAATTGCAGTTCACTAATTCTATACCGCATACTTCAATCAACCCCGCTATAGAAAGTGCACTAAGTTGCTGTAATTCTTTCCATTGATGACCATTTTTGACTAGTATGCATACCCCCCCTCTGTTAGTGTTCCTACTGAAACAAGCAGCCACCTGATAATTTGATATTACTAGTAGTGATTCGTTTCCTGCTTTAATGAAATGTTCTGTAATGCAAATTACATCTACATTTTTATTTTGCATTCTCAGTTCTTCCAGGCATACCTCAAGTTCGTTGACTTTGTTAATCAATCCAGCTATATTTTGGTGCATTATGTACACATGATCAACGAAAAAACTGACTGTCATGATTAATTTTCGCATTTATGTCGCTTATTTTATTTTCTTGTTTTATTTCTATAATTGTCTTTTTTATGTCATCAAAAATTTCTTTCATTCCACGATTGTTCATTCTGCCAGAGTGCTTAGGAAACATGTCATAACCATATGACAGGTTTTGATTACTATCAATTAAGTAAGCATGCTCCGTTGTCATAATATCTAGGTACAAAAGTTGGTTGAAGCCCTCTACTCTGGAGTTAAACAAATTTTTATTTCTCCCGAAGTTGTATGTTGGTAAGCAGATAAGAACATTGGTATGTATCATGTTTTGTTTAATTCTTTCTCTTATATGCAAGACTAGGTTAATATTGTTTTTTGTTATTATAAAGTCTTCCTCTCCGATTATGATTATACAATAATCATCCATTGTATGACCTTCCAGTTTAAGCTCCACATTCTTCAACAATTCTTCTACACCAGCGCCGGGGGTAATATAATGACAGATTTCATATTCATCTGACAATCTTGTTTCCGCGATCTCTAATACTTTATTGTGATTATTGCTGCTTAGAATAGTTATCTTATTTTTCTTCGTGCACTCTTTTTTTTTGTTGTTACTACAGTTTTGGTTGTAAACATTTACTTCATTTTCTTGCATTGTGCTATTGTTTTCTTCTAATTCTTTTATTCTGTTATTCAATGCTATTATTTCATCCTCCGCTTCTTGGTACTGTTTTTGTAGTACTTTTAACTGATGTTCCAGGTTTAATGTGGTTTCATGGTTATCCATATTTTGTCTAGATCTTGATGGACTCAGTGTAGAACAAAGATCGTAAGCATATAGCGATTCTCTTCTATGCCTTTTTTCACTTGCTGCATGTTGTTTTATGGCTGTCGGTGATTGACAAATAGTTTTTAGGATTTTTATTTCATCATTTAGCTTTGATACCTGGTTTTTGAGTTCAATATTCTCGATAATCGTATTTTCCATTTCTTGCTGAGTACTGGTAAGTTCCAAGGAAATTGTTTGTATTTGTTCCTTTAATTCCTTAATATCTTCCGAAGTTTGTGGCATCTCCATACTTTTTGATAATGTGGCGGGGGACATATCGAATTCATTTAAAGTGTCGTCCTCGTCCGTAGTCATTTCATTTTCAGTTGAGGTTGTTACACCCTGTATGCTAGTATTTATCGATGTTTCCTAATAACGCCCCTATGCAAGACACAGGCCTTCTTGAGAGAGAGTATGGTCTTAATCCGCTATTTGTATCAAATTTGACGCGATAAATGAATATTTCCTTTCCTATAGTATTTAATGTAAGAAACCGAACATATTAATTTTGCTAAGTGAGTATGCAGGATGGCTGCAAAATTTGCAACGTAAAAATTTTTTTCCTCGTTTAATTCGTAACGGCGAAAACGCTATCCGCCATCTTGAAACCATTTAAAGTATGTAAACAAACATGTTTCAGCCAGAGCCAGTGGACATTGATTGTTATAGGACTTACATCAAAGTGACCCGAGTTTCAATTGATAAAGAGTCGGGGTCTCTTTTGGCAAGTTTGAGCAAAGTTTTTCGAAACTTCCCGGGGGTCTTTACTGGCGTGTTTTTTCATTCTCGAACAATGCAACAATAATTGGTATATTTTGGATGTAAATTCAATGAAATTAATACTCATTAATGAGCGTAATACTCATTAGCTTAATACTCATTAGTATTTAGCTCGCCTTTGCACAAATATGCTTATTGTGCTATAAAGAATTTTCAAATCTAATCTAAATCATGGTTGCGTTGTTGTTATTTCACTATGCTCAGAGATCACTTACAGAAAATTGAATGTCAAACTTTGTTTACAATTTTTTGGACTACAAACCATAGACAAAAATGGCTGACCGCGTTTTTGGCTCTTTAGGAAAATGAAGTTATAAATTATATTTTTATGTTGCTTTTAGGTCCTCAAAAAATATACTAAAATATTTTTTGGTCTAATGGAAGATTTATTCACCGTTTAAGACTTACTTGAAAAGAGAGTCAAATAGCGGATTACCACGCGTGCCCACCGCAGATTGGCAATTTAAACCGCTGCGGTATTGATTGATTAGGTACTTACGTGAAACTTGAAACTCTAATAGAAACGTTGTACAAAATTCATTATTGAAGTTATAAAACTTTGTTATAAAGCTATTACGATATACGAAATATCCAAGCGAAATTGGTATTTCTAAAGTAAATAAAGGTTCTCCATTAAGATGTCTGGATCAATAAAGTATAAGGCTGTTCTTCTCCTAATAAAACAAACTTTATTTATCAACAGTCTGTCATTTTACCGCAGAAGCTACAAATAACATTATCGACGCCTCGGGCTGTAAAATCATGCTCGTTGCGCAGACAAAGACCACACTACGAGACACTTTTCACAATATAGAGGGAAACAGAAGATTCAAAACACTTATTTAGGCACGTACAACAAATACGAGTAGATCTCTGATATTAATATTGTAGAGAGTAGTTGCAGGTTGAAATGATAGAGATCTTGATGCAGTATATACAGATGCGTATTTTATTCAAACCTAACTCTAACGTATTTACAATATTTATAAGAATGCGTAAATAATAAAAGAAAATATTAAAGATTTTAAAACGGCAGATTCGTTGCGAGCTTTTGACTGAAGTGTTATCTCTATAGCAACTGTGGCATGAACAGTCTGTGATGCTGCCACAATATTTAACATCCACTTCATTCATTTTAGTCCAGTCCATCCAAAGGTTGTCAGGAAGAGATACCACTTTAGAGATATTATTATCACTTTTAGTGATAAGGCCGACGTCTGCATTTTAAGGATAATAAATATATTTATGTATAACATGAAGCGCTCGTGGCCTAGGCGAACCGAGTGATTGGAATCAATCACTTGGTTAAGCAACAACAGGCGCGGTCAGGTACGGGATGGGTGAACGTCCCGTGACGACCGCTAGTGGATTTTTTCCGAGCGCTTCTGTGCTTCGCAAGGCACGCTAAGCCGTTGGTGCCGGCTGTCATATAATGGCAGTCGTTAAGCCATGCCAGAGGCCTTATGGGCGGCTTGATAACTTCTGACAGTAAGGCCCGCCACTGTCTTACAATCCTCCAACAACCCTGACTTGGCCCCCGTGGTGGAGTATGGCCTAACCTTCCTGCGTTGCAGGAAGAGACCCGTGCCCCAGCAGTGGGGACATACAAGGGTTGATAACGATAACGACCCATTATCTTGTCTTGTCTCGTCTCGTCTTTTCTTGTCTTATATGAAGCGAAACAAACCCTGCTCTCAGTCTCCTACCCCTACTGGGTACAGTCCTATTTTAATGAAAGTTTTATGTAATATTTAAGATTCCACCACGAAAGTTACCAGAAACTGCGTTACCTGCTATTCTTGTCTCCAAAACTTAAGTTACCTGGTAAATAATGCTAAGTAGCATTAAGCTCGCCTATGTGTAAAATTTTCATGTAATAAAGAATTGTAATATTAAAACGACCGACCGTTTAACGTCCTCTGCGGTGCAGCGGTAGCGTATCTGCCTACCATGCGAGAGGTCCCAGGTCCCAGGTCTTGGATGTTTACATGTTTGTGATGTCAGAGTGCTTAGTGCGAGTTTGACAGATCCAATCGAATAACTTTACTACCTACAGCGTTAATCGAGCATTGAGTAGTGAGTATGAGTAAGTTAACCGTTCGAACTGGCAAAACGCTGTCACAGTACAACTGGCACTCGCGTTTATTCGTGTTTTGGCTGGTAAACGTGTTCACTGCTCAACGTAAACCATTACAACTCGCACTCAGCAATTTTAATTTCCATACTTGTCGCTAGGTGGCGCTTCCTCGATGCCATAGAAATATGAGTTTACGTTAACGCGATCGAGTAGTTAAAAAACTCGCACTAAGCACACAGAAGCAGTACACGTGCCTGTATATAAAGGTAATGTAGTGTAATAATAAAATCTATTCAGCAATTGAGCGGACCCTCTGTTGGTTCACAACCAATGTTATCTTGCTTATACAGTGGTAGAATAAGCGGTAGACCACCAAAATATGGGACTAATATGGACGGCTGAGCTCTGGTCGGTGTGTGTTATTTCGGATTGTCTAGAACCTCCTATTATGATTGAAAACAATGGAAACAGGATCTTCGTTTGTTTATATCAATGCTCTTCACAATGGTTCAGCTATAGGACACCATGAGACGGTGATATTTTTAGGAAATGTCACTGATGAGTCAGTGTGTCATGAGATTAATTACTTTTGTAATTATTTATTTCAGATCACACACAAAATTTAGAATTACCTACATTAATTTGGGACACAAAACGGGGGGTGGGCAGCAGCGCCCCCTGCAGTACAATTCCACCGAACTGCGATCCCCAACCCGCATGCCCAGCGTGGGGATTATGGACATTACCCCCTATGATAGCACATCGTGGCGCTCTGTAGGGGAGGGCTATGTCCAGCAGTGGACTAGTATAGCCTGAAGACGACGACATTAATTTGTATAAAGCTTCGTCAAACATAAAAATAAAATAATGATAATGTATATACTACAAAAATGTCAACATATTATTATTCAAATGTAATTAACTTTAAATGGGTTAAACAATTTAAATCAGGTAAGACTAGATTGCTTCTGCAAATTCACAAATGTACATAACTTAGAAAACAATGTCCTTGGCACGAGTATATGCCGAGCTTTGAACCCACGAACTCTCGATTGCGAAGCCGCCCCGTAACTGTGAAGGAAAATACCTCGAAGAAAACTAAGTGTCTAAGGTCTACAAATAGCTCAGCGCTTGAAATTAAAAGAAAGAAAGAAAGAGAGAGAGAGAGAGAGGGAGAGAGAGAGGGAGAGAGAGAGAGTGAACTAAATTTATTGCCAAAACACAAATTATACACAAAATAAAACAAAAAAATTACATAGATGCAGACAGATCAGACATAAGATCATCTAAAACGGCATTTTCTGAATGTTTTATAAAAATCACAACATAAAGAAGACAACACCTTTATTTGTGTACCTTAAGAATATTATTTAAAAAGGTTGCCAATCCTCGGTGGGCACGCATGGTAATTAAGCCCATACTCTCTCTTGGATCCCTAGGTCCAACAGCCGATGATTTTAATCGATTTAATCGGTTATGTACGCGCGCACACACACTCATACACACACACAAGTACACAAAGTTTACGAGTACCTAAAATATTGTTAAATAAAGTTCAACGCTTGTTGTTTAACACTGTGTTGTTATGAAATTTCAAGAATTTATTCAAGAATTTAGTTATTCTCACATCTTGTTAACCATTTTTGTATGTAAATGTAATGTTATTTAAAAACCTATTTAGAGGCTAAAAATTTCACCCATGCCGGGATTCGAACCCGCAACCTCTGGCTATCCGTACCAGCGCTCTACCAATTGAGCCAATGGGCGACTCACGGCATCAGTGAAATTTCGAACCTCTTTAAATCTCTGTACGTAATACAGAGAATATTGTAAAGAGGTTCGAAATTTCACTGATGCAGTGAGTCGCCCATTGGCTCAATTGGTAGAGCGCTGGTACGGATAGCCAGAGGTTGCGGGTTCGAATCCCGGCATGGGTGAAATTTTTAGCCTCTAAATAGGTTTTTTAAATTTGTTCCTTAGCACGGGTTAGTGCATTAAAAATAAAAATAGTGTAAATGTAATGTTATGTTATTTTTATTTCACACGTTACAAAATTGTTTACTCATTTTTGGGAGGGCACTGATACCTGTAATATAGGATTTTTCCTAGCATAGGTATCAGAAGCACGCATCAAAAATGTATGTAACTCTAACTAACGTCTTACTATATTGTAACATGATGTAATTTTGTTTTGTATGTGTTTTGCGTCCATAAAGATTATTTTTATCGAAAAACGACGTAGGACGTTGATACTACGTTCTAGGCCCGTATTTTCTAAAAGTAGTTGTCACAGATATTAAGATTTTTGATGTTAACTTTTTGTAAAAAAACGTATTATTTCATACGTATTGATTACTTTACGTTTCCGGTTCCGGGTGTTGTTCAAGTCGGACGCTTTGTTATACGCTCTCAAGTTTTTGCATAAAATCAGTGTGAAATAACGCTCAGTACAAACAAAAGTGTGGTTTGAAGAGTTGCCAGTGAATTTGTGCATCGACACATACATACAGAACGTCGAATCAGCAAGAATTTAGTGCAAAAACTCGAGAAAACGCTATGAAAATCATTGAGGTTACCTGTCAAACAAATTAACGAATCTAACCAAAGATTAAAGAATCAACCAAAAACAAAAGCTGTGTTTCAAAATCACTACAAAAAAGTGCCTGTTAGTGCAACATTGATTGAATTGGAAGATGTCCCAACTTACACCGGAATTGTCACTTCTTCTGTCAAAAATTACCGAACAACTAAACGAACAACTCAGTGTGCAGACAAAAACATTAACAGAGAGCATAACCGAAGCCGTACTGCAAAAAGTAGACGAAAAGATTGAACCAATTATAAAACAAAATGCGGATCTCAAAATGGAGGTGGAATATCTAAGTAAAAAACTAGAGCACCTTGAATCGAAGGAAAAGAAAAATAACATAATAATCCATGGGCTCCCAGAATCAAATAAGGAGAACTATGAGTATCTGTCAAGGCTGGTTACATCTACACTTAAAGATATAGATGTTGATATTACAAAGGGAGAAATCAACAGAATGCAGAGGCTGGGAAAAAAAGAGAACATGGATAACAAATTGAGACCAATCCTTCTTGCGACTACAACATTAACGAAGAAAATAGAGATCTTAAAAAACAAAAGAAAGATGAAACCCAGTACTTACATCACCCATGATCTCCCAAAACATGTAATGCAGAAAAATAAAGAAGCCAAAAATAAGTTGGTGAAGGAAAAAGAAAAAAGGAAAAGATCAGAAACTCCCAGACGGGCCTTACTGTCAGAAGTTATCAAGCCGCCCATAAGGCCTCTGACATGGCTTAACGACTGCCATTATATGACAGCCGGCACCAACTGCTTAACGTGCCTTGCGAAGCACGGAAGCGCTCACCCATCCCGCACCTGACCGCGCCTGTTGTTGCTTAACCAAGTGATTGATTCCAATCACTCGGTTCGCCTAGGCCACGAGCGCTCCGCTGTAATGTAATTATGTTAATTTGCGAATTAAATAATTATAAAACAATATATTATTTTCATTCAATTGGTGACGCTAGTTAGCACCCCAAAGCGCCTTAATGTCATTGGTCTAGCACATTTCTTTTGATTGTTTCTGGGGGAAGAAACTTATTCATTCCCTAGTACCAACTCCATGGAATGTTCTTTGATCAACAAATCCGAAATGCTTCGGTGCCGTGTGTGTTTAGATTATCCAAGTTTGGGTTTTATAGTGTGGGGCAAGTGGCATTTTTGTAATGTATACGGTGTTTACAAATTTAAAGGTCATAGTCCCTAAGGCAACACAAAAAAAAGTACCCAAAACCGGCGAGCGTAAAAATTAATGGTCATGAAGCGAAACAGATTTTTCAGGATCATGGAAAGTTTGTATACAGACGTGAGTATTTATTTATGTGTAGTCTACTATAATAGTTCTTCTTTAACTCACGTTTATTATTAGAAATGGAATTTTGGCACTTTTAGGCTGTCGAGCAACAAGTTTATCCCCATACTAATAGATAGATAGATAGATAGAGAACACTTTATTGTACATAAAAAAAGAAATTACACGGATATTCTTAAACTAAGAGTACAGACGGCGGCCTTATCACTAAAATTGATCTCTTCCAGACAACCTTTGGATGGACTGGAGCAGTATATTGGAGAAAAAAGTAGAATAAAACATGCTTAATTAAGAAAATTATTATACTAACTGTAAATTGATGCATACAAATAATATACATAAATTCAATTCAATTCAATTCATTTATTTCAAATATAAAAAAATCATATAAATTTGTTAGTAATCTTATTCTAGTGTTAGTACATATTGTTCTTTTAACCATAAATATAGTCATACTAACCATAACTATAAATAGAAAGTGGTATAAGAATATATATTTTATATAAATACATGCATTTATAGACATAACCATATATGGACAGGACGTATATAAAATACCAACAATAGCAGAACAGTTCTACAGATAACAGCAAAAGTTTCACATAACACTCGGGTGATAGTATTATTTTACCATAGTTTTAAAAATGGGTCAGGACTTGGTCTCCGGAATAAACTTTGTGGATAAATGTGAAACTTTGTGAAGATGTTTGGATGTTTATAATTAAAATGGTGACAACAGCTGAACGGATTCACGTAAAGCTTGGCGTACAGATAGACAACGATCTGAATTGAAATACAAGTGACGTTTGTGGTGAACGATCACTTGAAGCTCTCTCGAACTTGAAATTGAGGCCCATTGGAACCGAGTGATTCGAATCAATCACTTGAAGCTCTCTCGAACTTGAAATTGAGGCCCATTGGAACCGAGTGATTCGAATCAATCACTTGAAGCTCTCTCGAACTTGAAATTTAGGCCCATTGGTACCGAGTGATTCGAATCAATCACTTGTGTTATGCAGCAACAGGCGCAGTCACGTGCGGGATGGGTAGCATTTTTCTGTCACTACCGCTAGTAGCATAAGTTCTGAGCGCTTCCGTGCTTCGTAAGGCACGTTAAGCCGTTGGTGCCGGCTGTCATGTAATGGCAGACATTAAGCCATGACAGAGGCCTTATGACAATAAAGAACGCCATTGTCTTACAATCCTCCACCAAAACGGTCTTGGCCCCCGTAGTGACCAGATATTATACAAAAAAGGGGTTGATATCACAAATACCACTAACTAAAATTTTATTTATCAAAAGATACTATATACATTTTTTTATTACTAAGACAGCCCCCCCCCCTTGCCCCTGTAGGTCTAAGTTAATGTGTCTCCCTATGTTTATGTAAGTTTATTAATGTATTCCACCTTCATTTCCTGCGCTACCCTTTGCCAGTCTCCTCAACACCAAAGGTTTGCTGGAAGAGAATGCTTCTTGCATTAAGCACGCCCTTGTACATTTACTCATGTAATTAGCGCAATAAAGAATTAAAATAAATAAATACAATTGGTGGCCTTGTAACCCGGGCCGTGGCCGTGGTCTCCACTCTTTCTCTCCACAAAGATTATTTGAAAACAATTCAATTGAATTTTTTATACATTGCTGTATCAGGCCGCACCGAGCTCGCAGATACACAGGGGGATGGTGAATGATCGATGGGCACGGATTATCCGGTCCGCTAGCTCTTCCGTGGTACAAGTCAGTGGTTAAGGCGGTTAATTTATTTATTTATTTCAATTAATTTACAGACAACGTGGTCCAGTGTTATATTAGTAGCAATAAATATAGAACTTAGCCGTTTAATTAAAATCCAAATCAGTGGATTATCCAGCCGTGATGCAATCGCATTCAGAATGCTATTGCCGCTCCCGCACAGCTTTGGGTCACTAACAACACATTTACATACAGGCACATACATTGCTTCTGGCCCCACACTAGGATACCCTGTGTCGTGGGAACCAGAAACAACGACATCACAAACATGTAAAAACCAAAGACCTGGTGTTTTTTTTTTGTTTCCAGCCGGGATTTGAACCCGGGACCTCTTGCATGTTAGGCAGACGCGCTACCGCTACGCCACAGAGGTCGTCTACTAACTAGTTGTAGTAAATATAAAACTTAATTTTGACGGCCTCGGTGGCGCAGCGGTTTGGCACGCTGAATGTAAAACCGAAGGTCTCGGGTTCGATCCTCGGCCGGGTCAAACTAGGAAACGAACTTTTCTAGTTTGTCTCGGGTCTTGGATGTTATCCATGTATTTATTGTATTAAATCTATCGTCGGGTTAGCACCTATAACACAAGTCATTTAGTTGTACTTAGTATAGGGCTAACGAGATCTGTGTAATATAGTCTGTCCATGAATATTTATTATTATATTATTAAAACAGACATTGAATACAATAAGTTAACATTAATATAGAACTAAAGTGTACAAAGTACCAAAAGGTTTCCGCTCAGCTTAATGCCGCAGCAGGACTACGGCGCTGATTTTCAGCGGATGCCTGAGAACTAGCGCTGCCAATGGAATATAAATCATAAAAAAAAAACCTATTTAAAGCATAAAAAATATATTTTTTAATATTGTCCTTAGCACGGGTTAGTGCATTAAAATAGTACATTATGATACAAGTGTGCGAAGTTGGTCATTAACTCATTACAGTCGACGCGGTATTGCACATTCCGAGCCGCAACGAGGGCTGTAATAGAGCCAAGACTGTATTGAACAAAGAACACGCGTATCATACGACGTTTTTCAACACACTTGCGAGGAAAAAAACAGTTAGGTAGGTATAAAATCAGCAAATTATAAAAGAACAAATGTTTGCACAAAATGGCGCGGAGGTTTATTTTTTCTCGCGCCGTATCTTTGGTTGATAACTATGCGCACGCACATTAAGTCCAGAGGCACCGAACACCGCTATTCAGCCACAATATATTAAACTAAATAATTCTTCTTCAGACTATATTAGTCCACTGCTGGACATAGCCCTCCCCTAATGAGCGCAAGGTTGTGCTATCATTAGGGGGTAATGCCCATAATCCCCACGCTGGGCATGCGGGTTGGGGATCGCAGTTTACTGGAATTGTACTGCAGGAGGCGCTGCTGCCCACCCTCCGGTTTGTGTCCCTTAGTCGCCTTTTACGACACCCGCGGGAAGAATTTGGGTTGGTGCTATTCTCCAGGCCGACACCACACAGCCTAAATAATTATTTATTTCTAATAAGAATTTACGGTAATTAATGATTTAAAATATTTTATTTTTTAAATGCTTTAATAAATAATTTCATGAAGTATAATCTTATCTTATCAGATTTTGACTACAACCACTTTATTTATTTACAAAATAATAAAGCTTTTGGTAACACCCTCTTTACGGATATTAAAAAAAAAGTGGAATAAGAAAAACACTAGTGCGGCACTGAAAAGTAAAACGCAGTAGTGTGTAATAAACCCCATTCCGGGCGTAAGACCGAAGAAAAAATAGCAACTTTACGAACAAGTGTGTTGAAAAGAACATAATAATAATAATCATAACTTGTTTTATAATACGTTTTTTTTTTCTTTCAGAAAGTAAACATGAGAAATCTTAATATTTGTTGTAACTATTTTTAGAACATACAGCCTAGAATATAGTATAAATATCACAGAACTTCGATTTCCTACATTATAATCGAATTCCGCTAAAAACGGCGTTTTCGGCGGAAATCGATTGAAGTCCTAAATTATTGATCCTAGGTTCTAGACTGTACCTAGGTTCTAAAACTAGTTATCACAGTTGTTAAGATTTCTCATGTTCACTTTTAGATCACGTATTATACATAATAGTACATTATGATATAAGTGCCGTAAGTTGAAAATTACAGCCGAGGCGATATTACTATAAGGCTATAAGGAAGCAGAGGCTGTAATTTTCAAAGCGCACGTATGTCAAACGACGTTTTATAACATATTTACGAGGAAATTAATAAAACTCTGACTTTGTTATCATCACTACTTGACGTCATTTTCAAATAAAAACAATACATCGAAAAGAAAAAGCGCGCGGATTTATTTTTACTTGTCCACAAATAAGCGATGCGCGCGCATCAACTTTTTTTTTGTAGGCAAAGGTACAAAAACAGCCAGTATTACTAATAAAGTAAATTAATATTATTGTGTTTTTGTTACAGATAAATGGTTGTAATTTATTGTCAAAATAAATTAAATTAAAGAATTAAATGTTTATTTCCCAAACTTAATTTTATTCATAAAATATTGACCACTTTCTTGACATAAAACCTTTTTGCTAAGATTTTTAAAAGTATCGTTAATTTTTAGACGGAGTATCTTAAAACTTTATTTAAAAAAAACACGTGCCTTTTACATTACATTACAAGTACGTAATGAATGAGATACATTACGATATAGAAATTGGTGTAATTACAACCACTTTACGAGCAAATATGTAATAAAACAAGTTATGATTTTTATTCCATTGATGGCGCTAGTTAGCGTCCCAAGCGTCTTAAGGCTGATTTTACTATTGGCATCTGTCTTCCACGTACATTCTTACATCGATTTTTGGGCTAAATAGCCCACTGTACCCCCTAATAAATCTATAAATCCAAAGACCAACCTAATAAATCGACTTTTTTTATGTATTCTCGATTGTGTCCCACTGCTGGGCAAAGGCCTCCTTTTGTCTTCCACTCCTCCTTGTTCATGGCCACCTCCTGCCAGCCTGCTAAAAAGGTCGTGAGGTCGTCCCGTCATCTCCGCTTGGGTCGGCCACGTTTGCGATATCCGTCGCGCGGATCCCAGTCAGTGACGATTTTTACCCACCTCTCTGGGCCCATACGGCTTAGATGGCCCGCCCACTTCCACTTCAGCATAGCGGTTGCATAAATCGACCTATGAAAAAAAAAAACATGTGCACAACTGCACATTTTGTAATTTTACAGTTTTTTTATTCAATGTCTTATTATTCGGCTTTGTATTGCTTCAAAGCTTCTTTGCATGAAATACGACCTTTATATATTTATGAATATGGCCATGTACTTTACAGATGTAATTTTTTTCTTTTTCAATTTTTCTCTTCAGTAAAGCAGTTTAAATACAATAATTGGCCTTTTCACTAACATTGTAAGAAGAAACCAGCTATAAAAACTACAAAGAACACAATAAATAACATAATCGTTAATGAAGAAACTCAGAGAAATTATTAAGATAAAGGTGGAGCTGAATTCATTATAAAATGTTGAAGCGGGACTTCAATTATAACAAGGGTCTAATTGTGTAATACATTTCTAGCGGTTTTATTTTTACGCGGACTGAGAACGGTCGTATTCTGGAAAATGTTACGGACGATACGTTATCTCTCATGAATTACTGGCTATGGCACGTGACTTCGTACGCGTGGAAATATATATATATTTCGACGTAAAGAATTTCATTCTGTTCGTTGAATGTCATTATGTCAATACAAAATATCAGCCGCGTTTTTTGGGTCGATTTTTAGCTTAGTAAAACTTTACTACGATCAATCTCAAATCATCTTAAACCTAATAAATCAGTTACGTGATAAAGATTCCATAACTGCTATCAACAACTTTGAATCAAAATATCAGATAGATAGAACGACAATACTTAACATAGGAAATTACACAGAAATTTCCGAACTAAGAGTACAGACGGCCTTTTCACTACCGGCCTTCGGCTTTCTCACTAAAAGTGATCTCTGCCAGATCTTCACATTAGTTATTTTTATCAAACAAAATTATAGAAACTTTTAATGCTACGGTCCGACACACGAAGAGCACCCGTTCACGACCATGACACAGGTGTCAACCATCGGTTCTAACCATTTGAAAGGGAGTTAGATAATTATTAAAAAACCATATATTAAATGACCATTAACTGTCAGAGGCATTGGTTCACTGTATTTACACTGTTACGGGCTAGGGTTCTGGATTTGGATGTAAAACGCCAATGACAATTTCTTAGGATTTATTCACGCAGGGTCTGGTCTGCAGGTCTTCACGACACGAAGTCCACACGTAGATTCCAATCGCAGGTCCAATCGAAGTCCAATAGTATCGCTAAGGTCGTAGGTTATCGCTCGTATCGCAGGTATGTTCGCTCAAAGTTCACTCTTCGCTATTCCAAACGGAACTGACTGCGCGCCGCGGCGGCCGCTATTTATATCCGCCGGCAAGGGTTCTAGAACATTCAAGTACGTACCTACACTCGGTGCACGCGGCAACGACTCTAGAACAAAGTCCTTATCAAAAAGATTTGAACCATATACTAGTGGACATACGAGTCACTACTGCTTGCAGCGTTTTATTGTTTACTAAAACGCAGCATGCGGCGACTATTCGATAGGCTTCCAGAAGGCTCTATTCTAGATGGTTCGGGATAGGACCGCAACAATACTATATTTTTCCGCGATAAAAAGCAACCTACGAGCTATTCCAAACTGTTATGTCTCGTTGTCCATCCATCCAAATTGTAGCGGATTCCCAGGATCAGCCTGTGTAGAACCAGTGAAAGGCAGAAACGTGGTATAACAGTAACTTTATTTACTGGAATCACAATCCTTTTACAGAAATACGTAAATACGTCTGAGGTCGATGCGTGCTCCAACAAAATAGGCCCGTCAAACCGTTTGGCAGCACTTTTATATCCAATACTTGACAGCTGACTCTTAGTGTTGCTAGTTTAAATAAATAAATTGGATCGAGTAACAATTAAACCTAACATTCGACCATCCTGACAACATGCTTGTCCCCAAGCATGCAGGCAGTCAAGCCTATTAGACCTAACATTCGGTTAATTTAGTTGAAAGCACGCACCAAGGAGAACAAAATAAAACATTATACAAATCAAAACAAAAATAATTACAATAATAATGTACATAATCTGATAGTGATAGTCCGCAAAGCCTTCCTTCTCACGGACCATCGCTATTCGTACCTCATTAATACAACAAATAAACTTGTGAACCCTCCTTCTCACAAGATTCTATCGTATATTACACAACCATATTTTTGTTGATACCTGTGAACCCTCCTTCTCACAGGTTGCAACAATCAATCTCGTGAACCCTCCTTCTCACGAGATCTAACTTATTAATATATACGTTTTTGCTTATACCTGTGAACCCTCCTTCTCACAGGTAATGGCAATTCGTATTTTGTGAACCCTCCTTCTCACAAAATACTTTTGTATCAAAGAATAATGGCAGTAAACCCTCCTTCTTACATGCCACCAATCTTGTTTAAGATTACTTATAGACAAGTTATTGCATTTCTATTTTATTTCATTACATATATACAAATCAAAATACATGTTAATCGACATATCAGCATAGTTTCCATGAAACACACTTGTATTGTTTGATTCGCTTCATATTTTAATTTTACAGAATAACAACACTTATAAACAAAATAATCTCAATATACGACGAAGCCTAGATCAACACCAAATTACTTATTTTGTGGAACTGCTCTGATACAAAAATTAAATGAGTTACGCACTGAGCACATTATTATTTGTCATTTTCATTATTATCGTTATCGCTGCAGCTCTCCTGATCACCTTCCTCATCATCCTCGTTTATATTCAAAGCAGCCACATGCACCCAAGGCATCATGCGATCTGACGCCACTGTAGTTTTGCGCTTATTTTTGGTACTACTGAGACCGGGTATAGCAGCAACCCTGTAACGGTCGTTCCCAACAACTGCAACCACCCTATAGGGACCTGTGTATGACGAAATAAGCTTTTTGCTCTTTCCGTCATTATTAAACGCAGTTCTCGTAATCTTCACAAGCTCTCCTTCGCTATAAACGCGGTCAGGGCGCCGGTTTTTGTCATAAGTTTGTTTTTGTCTTTGTTGCTCCTCATCGATTTTATCCTTTACACTTTCTCTAATAGTTACTAGATCAACATTTTCCTGGGTTTCACGTACAACTTCATTAAGCATTGGATTTATTTCTGCATTCATTTTAAATCCGAACATGACTTCTGCCGGCCTCCTTCCTGTTGTTTTATGACAAGTGTTATTAAGTCCCCACTGTACCGTACCTACCTTATCATCCCAGTCTTTTTCATCAAAATTGAGATTTTGTGCCGTCAAAGAGCTAAGAATTGTGCGATTATATCGCTCTACCTGCCCATTAGCCCTTGGGCAGGCAACCGCATTTAAAATATGCCGTATGCCCTTCTCTGAACAATAGTGCTTGAATGCGTAGGACGTAAAACTTGTCCCGCGGTCACTGATGATCCGATCAGGGTTCCGGAAAGTGCAAAAGATATCATCTAGCACTTTTATTGTTGTTTGAGTTTTAGTATTGCGGACCGGTTTGATAAATGCAAATTTGGTAAACGAGTCTACTATTACTAATAAGTAACAGTTGCTTCTTTTTGATCGCACAAAGGGGCCAAGGTGGTCGATATGTAAAGTATGGAAAGGTACCTCCACCTTATCGATAGTGTACAATAAACCCTCATTTGTACTAGATTTCTTGGAGTAAGCGCATTCAAGGCAAGCTTGGACATACTTTTTAACAAATCTTGACATATTTGAGAACCAATAAGCCTTCTTTATGCGTTCTAGAGTCTTTTCCACGCTAAAATGACCAATTTCATCATGGTTCAAGCGGCAGATCTGCCACCTCGCCCCCTTTGGAACAACCCAACGTAAGTTAGCCCTGTCACCATCTAAGTATCTATACAACTTATCATCCTTAATAAGATAGTTGTCTTTTACATATTTGAGTCCTTCTGCATCTATATCATGGCATAAAATGTCACGTATTCGACAGAGCTCAGAATCTCCCATCTGTAATGTATGCAGCCAATCAACTGCACTAATGGTCATTACGCTAGGGTATGCTTCACCATCGGTATAAGTTATACCACAATCACCTACAGGATTTCGCGACAGAGCGTCCACGTGTGACATTTTTGCACCCGCACGATATTCTATGGAACATTGGTACTCCTGTAGGAGTAACCACCATCGCGCAATGCGTGGTATTATATCGCGTTTCAAAAATGTCGAGCGTAACGCACTGCAGTCCGTTACGACTTTGAAACCCTTCCCGAGAAGATAGACCCTGAACTTCTTCAGAGAGCACACCACGGCTAGTGTCTCTAGTTCATAGGCGTGGAAGTTCTTCTCTTCGGGTGAGGTCTGCCGGCTATAGTAGGCTACAGGTCGGAATATGTCTTCACCGTGACTTTGTTGCATTAATATTCCTCCAACGCCAACCTTGCTAGCGCCGGTGTGCAATTCCATTTCGGCCTCTGGGTCGTAAATGGCTAAAATTGGCCGATGCACTAGGTGGTCTTTTAGAGTTACAAATGCATTTTCTTGCTCTTCTGTCCACGACCAATCCACGTCCTTTTTAAGCAGCTTATTTAATGGGTACGATAATGCGGCAAAGTTTCTAATGAATTTTCGAAAGTATCCCACCAAGCCCAAAAATTGGCGGACCGAATGTGAATTAGTTGGACGAGGGAAACTCACAACCGACCCAATCTTTTTATCTCCTGGCCGTACTCCAGCGGCGCTAATCTCGTAACCCAAATAATTTATTTGGCTTTGGAGAAAATCGCACTTGGCCAAATTAAGCGTCAGGTTTGCTTGCTCGATTAGTTGTAAAACCTTCTCTAATCTCTCCAAGCACTCATCTACAGTCTTTCCGTATATGAGTATGTCATCTATGTACGCAGTTGCCTCCGTAAACCTAGAGGATCCCAGCACTTTGTTCATTAGCCGCTGAAACACGGCTGGGGCATTCGCCAGCCCGAACGGCATACGATTAAACTCGTACTGGCCGTCCGGGGTGACGAATGAAGTCAGAGGCTTTGTAATAAATCTTCTGTAATGGGCACCTGGTAGTATCCCGATGCCAGGTCCAAAGTGATGAAGTAAGCCTGTCCCGAAAGACGCGCAATCTCGTCTTCAATCACTGGCATCGGGTACCGTTCCTTCACAGTCACGGACTTTAAGAGCCTGTAGTCAACGCATAGTCTCTGTTTACCATCTTTTTTGCGTACCAAAATTATAGGGCTCGCGTATTCGGAAACAGATTCTCGTACTATCCCAGCGTCTATCATTTCACTCACCATTTCTCTCACTTGCTCTCGCTCCTTGTGTGATAGCCTGTACGGGCGATAGACCACCGGGCGTTTGCTATTTAATTCTATGCTCATTTCGGTCATATTTGTACAACCTAGCTCTTTTAATGATCCTGCAAAACAATGCTTGTACTTGGTCAATACTATCAGAAGCCGTTCTTTCTGACTGTCATTAATCTCCTTCCCCACATGTACGTCAGTTGGATTTATGTCGGAACCTTCAAATACCAGAAGGTCTGCAGATTGTGAGCATAAACGGTTAACTACCTTAACTCTTGTACCTCTACTCAACAAAACTCCCTCATCAATGCGACAAGACCCTGATAAAGGTGTGAGATGAACGTAGACCTGGCCTAGTCTAACGTGATGCACACCACCAGTAACAGCGAACTCATTGCTTGGATTTCCCATAACCTTACCACTCAACAAAACGTTTGCGTCGATCTTTACCTTAGTTCGGGTTTTTACCATTGCTGGCCCACATAATTTAGTATTCGACACAGTAAACAAGTTGACATCAGTGTCATCTGCATCATCATAATGTGGGAAAGGAAGCTCGTCTCTAATGCAATAAAATTTAAGTTCTTTAGGATTCTTTATCGCTACTATGTGAGGCTGTTCCGTAAATGTTTGTCCTAACAACAAGGGAGATTCAAGAAATTTGTCGTCCACAACATGACATACAACATCTGCACTGACGTCATCAATGGTCACGTGTACTTGTGCTCCGCCAGAGGAACTTATAGTATTATTACCAAACCCCCGTAGCGGTATCGGCAATTCACTACAAGTAAGCCCCAAAGACCTAGCTGCGGTGTCTTGATTGAGACATACTTCACTACCGAAATCTACGAAGGTTTTTGTCGGAACTTCATTAATCAAGCAGTCTCTAATAAACTTAGAATTGGTTTCCGATGTCAGTATAAGCATAGTTTTTGGTGCATTAGTTCTGTTGTCACTTTCCTGTCTGAAAGTGCAATCTTCCCCTTTATGACCGAATCTACGGCACTTTGTACACATATTCAGAGGCTTGGGACACTTAAGATATGGGTGCCCCCTCTCTTTGCAATTATAACATACGAGTTCGGGTCTTTGGTTGTTCGCGGTCTTAAACGGTCTTTGATTTGTATAACTACTGGTTGATGCTTCAGAGGACTTTGTTTTTAAATTGTGGCGGTCAAAAGGCTGCGATGGCGGGGTATCTTTATTGCTCATTAAAAAGTGAAGAAGTTGATCAGGCTGAGTACACCGCATCGCGTTTGCACTAGATCGAACGGTTTTATCACTTAATCCATGAATGATACATTCCACTGCGCGCTTACCTTCAATATCAGAGCGATTTAGTAGGGCTAATTTTTCATAATAATAGATCTCAAGAGGCTCATTAAATCTACTTCTTCTTTTGAGCATGTCCTCCAAGGATTGACCATAGTTCTGCTCAAATGGGAATGCATTCAACAATTTTTGCTGCCATTCAGCCCAGCTAAACAGTATTGAATTTAGGCTTTCGTACCAAACCTTGGCCAATCCCTGAAGCTTTTGCATCGAAAAATGTATAGTTGTCTTCTCATCCCAACCATAAACAGTGGCACACTCATTCACCTTTTTAATCCAAATATCAACTCTTTGACTTTTTGACGAAGGATCAAAATCGGGAAGTATGTTCCTGTGATTTGTATTATTTGAGTGCAAGAGAGTGGTCACCGTTGACGGCTGAGTTTGAGGCTTTAAGTGACTCAAAGAGTTAATAAGATTTATTAAATCTTTTGAACTGAAAGTTGGACTATCTGACCGTTTATCTCGCCGAAGTCCCGGCGAGTGTTGCTGGTCACGTCGTTCATCTTGAGCAAGTCGAGCTGCCGGCTCGTGCTTATTGCTCCGCTCGCGGACTGCACCGTCACCATCTGCATCGCGCTCTCGAGAACGCCGTTCGCCGCGTCGACAACGGCTACGAGAGTTGCGAGGCTCCTTTTCTGTCGCGCTTCGTCGGGGTGGGCTGCGTTCTCTACGCAGTGCATCTTCGAGTACGCGCAGTCGCTCACGCTGAAGCTCGACCTCTTGTAATCGCCTCAGCTCGGGAGTACGCAACCGGCTGCGACTTCGGTAGTCGCGGCTTTCCCGACGGGTGCGACTGCGGCTACGCCTCACAGACCCCCGGCTCGAGCCCGCATCTCTTCGATCAGGTGTTGTCAAACGCCTCCGCGAGGCTTCGTCATCATGAGGCATTGTGCAACTCGTAAAGAAAAACAAAGCAATATTACGATTTGAACTCAAAATTGAGTGAATGTTTAAAAAAAGCAAAAAAATAGATTATCTCGAAAATGGGGCGTCGTAGCTCAAAAATAACGAAATTTTACCCCCCTTTAATGAACCCCCACGCTAGGAGCACGATCTATAAAAAACTGTCATCAACTGTCAAATTAACTGTAAACTACTCACAACAAAGTGTTAGCCACGTGGACAATTATAGACCTTTCAGAGGGTTAGACGAGCATACGGAGTGAGAGAGTATGATCTAAAAGCAACTGTCATGTCAATTACTCGGTTATAATTTACAAGTAGCCAAATTTTACAACTACCAAGTTCAATTTTAAATTTAATTTGGGGTAAAAACCAGTAAAAACAAAATAATTATACTTTAGAAAACAAAAGACGTGTGCACTTACCACTTCTGAATTGTAGCGGATTCCCAGGATCAGCCTGTGTAGAACCAGTGAAAGGCAGAAACGTGGTATAACAGTAACTTTATTTACTGGAATCACAATCCTTTTACAGAAATACGTAAATACGTCTGAGGTCGATGCGTGCTCCAACAAAATAGGCCCGTCAAACCGTTTGGCAGCACTTTTATATCCAATACTTGACAGCTGACTCTTAGTGTTGCTAGTTTAAATAAATAAATTGGATCGAGTAACAATTAAACCTAACAAAATCTTCGCATCTATAATAGTAAGTTATATAATAAAAACAAGTAACGTAACGGTCTGCTAAATATGAAGTGTCAAAGTAGACGCTATTGTTGTTATACCAATGTTAATAATAGTTGAAATCTAAATGTTGTATAGAATCAGGCGTTACTTTGCGGAAATCCATAATAGCATTAAAAAGTTAAAATTACTTTGCTGAATTCCGCCAAAAATCCCACAAGCACCATGCGGTCAGCTAATGCACCGCCCTCCCTCCCACTTTTTCAAGCGAGGCATCCTGAGGATGCCTCGTGTCAGAGGCGAAACGCGTCGCGTGTTTTGTCACACAAGTATTGGTGTTGGTGGTGGTCGTGTCTTGCTTCTGCTTGAAAAAGTGGGAGGGAGGACGGTGCACTAGCTAACCGCATGGTGCTTGTGGGATTTTTGGCGGAATTCAGCAAAGTAATTTTAACTTTTTAATGAAATCTAAATGCAAATCTATATTAAATGTATAGTGTATTATATGTGTAAGTATATATTAATGTGTAAGTTTATTTAACGACACCATTTTAGTACATTGTTTTTCTTTTTTTTTTTTGCTCGCCTGCCAACTTTTTCGTTACCTCCTGCAGTTGATGGTAGAAAACTTAATGCCATAATTAAGTTCGCCGCGTTGTACGATTTTATAGTGCAATAAAGTATTAATAATAATAACCTGTGATTGTACCCCACAAATAAATTAGAGGTGTCGAATAACTCGACCGCTTCTCTCTCATGACTTGTTCATTCGTTTCAAATTCATTTCGCCTTGTTTCAATTTTTATCAATGTTCATGCATGACAGAATAGTGACGCCCACCCCTTAGCTACAACGTAAAACAATATATATTGTCGTTGATATTCTACACTGAAAATGCGCCAAAATGACAGGTGAGTGATGACTGAAATAAGGACCCTGTTATTCGCGTAGCTTATTATTTGTTTATTATTTCGTCAGACAATAACGCTGCAAATAAAAGCTGTGAATGAAATAGAAACTTCCACTCAACACAATCACTTGTATCGGTTCCAAAGCCAGTTAAGTAAAGTAAAAGTTTATTTCTCACCATAAAGAGCAATATACCGGAGGGGTATTATAAGCCTTAAGGGCTTTACAAAATCACTTAAAGGCTAATGGTACAATTATCAATTAAACTAACTGCAAAACTAGGTGGTCCTGTATTTTGGCAATTAGTTTTTTTTGTAGTTAATGTACAGACCAATTGCAGACGTTATTAACTTAAGTATTGTGCATCTCAAGTATACGGATACATTGGTGAATATGGTTAGTTATTAATTTAATTGTATGTGCATGTCTGTGTGTGTGAATTTGTAAGATTAAGTGTTGTGTAAGCGGTGGTAGCTCAGTGGGTAGAACCATGGACTGGCAAGCGAAAGCCCCAGGTTCGATCCCGAGTGCGGGCATGTACCAATGACTTTGTTTAATTTCAAAGTTACGTACATTTGCGAATTTGTAGTCGCAATACCACACGCTAACGGTGAAGGAAAACATCGTGAGGAAACCCGCGGCTTGGTTGGCTCCGCACGTATTGACTAGTCTTTCCTGTGGGCTAGGCCGACTAAGCTGTCAGGATGGTATAGGTGCTGGGCAAGCCTAAAAACCATCTATAAAACCATGTCCCAGGCACTACAGCGTCGGAGTGGTCCCTTCACCCATCTAGTGTGTGAGTGAAGATACCACTGGACGCTGTATAAATCATCTCATTAAGTAGATGCAAAAAAAAAGTGTTGTGTGTAAGTATGTATGTGTAAGACAGAGCGTGATTTGCAAGTTGCAGCATATGAGTAGATTGCGGTGAGAATTTAACAGTAATTTTATTTAAGTAGATTTTCGGTCTTCTTCTCTTTCTTCAGGCTATATTATGTAGTCCATTGCTGGACATAGCCCTCCCCTAATGAGCCCATAATAGCGCCCTGTCTTCAGCATGCCGCATCCAGCATCTGCCGGCAGTTTTTCGAAGATCGTCATCCCACCTGGTCGGAAGGCGTCCTACACTATGAATGAATACAACGTTTGCTGAGTCGCGGTCTCCACTCAAGAACACGTTTACTCCAACGGTTGTCGGTTCTTCGCGAGATGTGGCCAGCCCACTGCCACTTCAGCTTACTGATTCTCTGAGCTATGTCGATAACTTTGGTTCTCTATCGGATGCATTCGTTACGAATCCTATCCTCTAGAGAAACTTCGATCATAGCTCTCTACACCTCTTTTCACCATTTTTTTATATTTCTTTATTCGATCTATCGTCCTACACTACGTTTGCCGAGTCGCGGTGTCCACTCAAGAACACGTTTACTCCAACGGTATTCGGTTCTTCGCGAGATATGGCCAGCCCACTGCCACTTCAGCTTGCTGATTCTCTGAGCTATGTCGGTAACTTTGGTTCTCTGTCGGATGCATTCGTTACGAATCCTATCCTTCAGAGAAACTCCGAGCATAGCTCTCTCCATGACTCGCTGAGCGAATTTGAACTGGTGGACCAGCTCTTTCGTGAGTGTCCGTGTCTCGGTTCCGTAGGTCATCACACTGTCAGGACGCCGGTCGGACGCACTGATTTTCGGTCTAATTAAATAAAATTATCAAGGTTACCAGTGCTATAGTAACCTTGCTAGGACGTAACAAAGACATCAATAATCTATTTTAACATCGTGAGGAAACTTGAGTGTTGAATTGTTCAAATACCTCAGCGCTCGAAATTGCCAATCTGCGGTCTGCGGTGGGCACCCGCGCTACTTAAGCCCACACTCTCGTCTCGTTGTACCGTCCCGCGGACAAAACAATGAATTATATTGTTTCATGAGTTATTCGTTAGGCTTATTAATACACTATTTTTATTTTTAATGCACTAACCCGTGCTAAGGAACAAATTTAAAAACCTATTTAGAGGCTAAAAATTTCACCCATGCCGGGATTCGAACCCGCAACCTCTGGCTATCCGTACCAGCGCTCTACCAATTGAGCTCAATTGGTAGAGCGCTGGTACGGATAGCCAGAGGTTGCGGGTTCGAATCCCGGCATGGGTGAAATTTTTAGCCTCTAAATAGGTTTTTAAATAGGCTTATTAATAGTTAATTTAATAAATAATGTAAGAAAAAAAAACATACTATGTGTAGAAGATGCTTGCGTGTATGTGTGGGTTTGTTTGTGTGTGTGTGTGTGTGTGGGCGTGTGCCTTACGAAAAACATAATCTATAAACACTTATCAACAGAATAAGTCCGTTAGGGTGCCCCGAGTAATTTATCTCTCCTCTTCCCACGTGTCATCAGCCTTTTTATTTAGTCTGCGCTTTAATTAAACCCATTCAGCTTCCCGCAAGGATCGACCTCAGGTCTTTATAGAGCAAAATAGCTATAAAACAACAAAGGGGCCATAGGATTCTTTTTCGAAAAACTAGAACTTGATTTGGTTTAACCATGACATTGATTTTTTTTTTTTATTTTGCAGACGTAGCGTAATGTGAAGTTCTGACATTTTCTTTGTCATAACAAAGACAAAGACAGGGACAAAGGAGACGGATACACTTTCATACATTCTTGGGCCTGGGTGTAAAAAGGTGAAAGTGATGTCAATTTAGAGCTTATATATTCATCTCGGAAAATTCTGCGGATTTTGGCAATCTGAGAGCAGAGTTATATGAGATTTAGTAAAAGTGAGTGCAACAAGCTGACAATGAAACTTATACTAAACTTATCCGTGTCCGTATAAGTTAAGCAAGATCGTAAGTCTGTAGAAAGAAAGCACTGGTCGGAGAATTATAATAACAAAAACAAGAAACACACTCAAAACGCACTAAACGATACGAGAAGACGCTCTATTAATCTGAGAGAAGACGAGTGATCATAGATTGAGTCAGGGAGCAGTCACGCCTGTCACTGTTATCGCAGACCAAGGACGTTTTTCTTGGCACAGACACAGATTAAAAATACAGTTGACAAACACGGATTATAAATCGATCCGTAAACGAGAATCTATTTAAAAATTTATTTTCATCAAGTTAATATTTGGATTTTTCAAACTGTTGACATTAAGCATATTATAATGTATTTATTTAATTTGATTGAATCAATCATCTGGTGCAGGTGTTTTTAATTTAATACATGTAGACTAATCGATTAAAATAATCGGTATCCTATTTTGTTAGGGACATAAACTTCTTTTTAAGATTTCTCGTCTTCCAGATTGTGAATTGAGCTCATTTTTTATATTTTAAAATAGAAATATACAACGTTTTTTTTAAACCATATCTCAACTATTTACAATCGGGCCCAGAAATCCCCGTCTCCTTTTGTTTATTGCCAGATTTGAAAAGAACATAATATTAAAACCAATGTGCATATCTAAATACATGTGAGGTAAAGCAACATACACTTTACGGAGTATGTAACACGTTTTAAATTGAAAGGCCCTGGCAAAAGGTGCCACGCTCAGCGTTGTGCAAAACAAGATTTTATAAGTGTCTTCGTAAGGTGGCTATAATGTTAAAAACATGCATTTTTTGCTGTGGAAAATCATGATCTTGTTACGTTCTGAAAGGTTAGAACTAACTCGGCAAATACAAAATCAATACGATTTCTCTTACATTACCTGACTGAATTGTATAGTAAACGGTTTTATTGTACTCGGTAATAACGAAGAAGCCCGTACACCGTAGAAATATTTTGTTAGCACTGGAATACAGACCAATATGTATGAGTTCTGTCGCAAAATAATATTGATAATACAAAATTCCATTTTACTAGCCGTGTTTGGATAGGGTTTCCCACCTATCAAAACCTTTTTTGGATTTCCTCGAGGGGCAATTTTCAATAATCACTCCTTTATAAAGCAATAACATATTTATTACAAACGTAAGTTTATATAAAATAAACATACGTTCACATTAATAATAGTCTATAATATAAAAATAAATCGCTGAATGTGTTGGTAAGCGCACATCTCGAGAGCAGCTGAACCGATTTCGCTAATTCTTTTTTTAGACTTTTTTTACCTGGATTGTTCTTACGGAGAGAAAAAAAAAATAAAGAATCGACTGTTAGGTGCGTCGGGTAAAGGACCCACTTAAATACTAATACTTGAAAACTAATAAGAAATTCCAGTCACTTACAAATTGTCTGCGTCGACGCCTCTCGACTTGGCAGCCGGCGCCGCCCGGGGTGAGTGCACTGAGGTTTGGGGATCCCTAGACTTCCCTGTCTACCCCCAAGAGCTCTTTCCCCAGAAAGCTACGTACCTGCAGTGCACTTTCACGACAATGTATTTGTCTACTATTCTGGGCGATCCGTCGTCGCCCAAAACCAAAGGTATAGGTATTAAAACGGGACCCTTCCCTGTGTTTATCTCACACTTCACAAGAAGATACAAGCCCGGCAATTTAATTGCCACACCAATTTGGGCCCACAAACGCTCCACACGCCACAACAAAAAACAACAAGGGGTCAAAGTGTTCACAGACTCATCCGACAGCTGTCAACTCTGTCAAGTAGTCTGCGTTCCAAAATCAAACTTCTATTCTAAACAAGGCGGTACGAAGTTCGCTGGGTCAGCTAGTTTATTATAAACGTAATGTCTATATAAAATAAACATACGCTCACATTAATAATAATAATATAATATAAATAAAATCATTTGTAAAAACAATCATGCGGTCATATTCTTTCTAAGGCACTAACACTTGCTAAGGACAATTTTAAAAACCTATTTAGAGGCTAAAATTGCATGTAAGTAATACAGGGAGTATTGTAAAGAGTTTAGAAATTTCACTGATGCCGGCGAGTCGCCCATTAGCTCAGTTGGAAGAGGGCTGGCACGGTTAGCCAGATATCGCGGGTTCGAGTCCCGGCATGGGTGGAATGTTTAGCCTCTGAATAGGTTTTTAAAATCATGCAGTCTCCACTAACACAGTTGATTTATCCTTACTTGTCCAATTTAGTAAACAAGATTCTAACCTCAAAATTGACAATTGATGCCCATATTAGTTATTATCTTCCAAGCTTATGAACTCCGTTTATAAAATTAACAGCGTCTTATCTAAAATAGTGTCCCATGTTACTTCATTTATATAAATGTGGCCGTTTTAAACTAAAAAGTCGTACTATACTCTTATTTTTTATTATATTAATTTATCGAAACCCACAGCACAAAACAATGTAAAATAAGTAAATTAATGTAGCCCAAACATAGGCCAATTACGGACTAATATTTTTTTGAACTAATTACGAAGCACAGAGTTGGAAACTGACTTACCTGGTCTTAGTTATTTAAAAACAAGATATTCAAAATCAAAATTAACATGATTCATGCAAAACAATTCGGCGCCTGCAGGTGTATGTTAGTGTGTGTGTGTATGTATGTGAGAGAATGATTGGAGATCTTAGGTTAAGAACTGATAATTTCCTTTTTATGTAAGAGATTTCTTCCAGCAAACCTTAGAGAGTCAGAGAGGCAGTAAGAAACGGGGTCGGTTTAAGTCCGGTGAAGATAGAGTCGCTGTATGAGGCTATTTCGGCAAAGTGATTGGCTGAAATACGGTATGTTCTGGGAGGGAGACTTGTTTTTTCACTTTATTGGAATGAAATGGCTACAATTCTGTGTGAGTGTGTGCTGAACAGAAGGTTCAACACAAATGAATAATAAGGGAATGACGGCATCCAACGCAGAGTCCAATAAGAGGCACAAGTATGCAGCCACAGGACAGGGATATATATTGTGCCTTTCGGTGTGGAGACTCTGGGGCCATGTGGTCCGGAGGCGCGACTCCTCTTTAAGGAGATCTCGTCGCGCCTGGTCGAAGCTTTCGGGGACCCCGAGGGCTGGTGCTTACTTTGGCCAACCGTTAAGCCTAGCCGTACAGCGAGGCAATGCCGCCAGCCTTCTTGGTACTCTGCCGCCCGACAGCGATCTGATATTTTATTTAAATTATTAAATAGGTTAGTCTACTCTCACTAGTTCCATTGATTGAACTGGTGAAACTTTCCAGTATTAACACTTCAATGATTTTCTTTGATTGAATTGCTAATACTGGAATGTTTCACTAGTTACTTTCGTTTTTATATTTATAGTCTAAATAGTGAAATATCTATGTTTTTGTTACTATACAAATATATACGTCTCATAAAGGAAGCATTAGAAAAGTATGTATCAAAGGTCTATTGTGTGAGGATCTGAACAAATATTTTCCTTGATGGGAAGAGTTGACTAGCTATGAGAGAAAATAACTGCTTATAGATAACATACAGGGCTGGTACACCAGTCGCTATGGAGAGAGCTATGCTCGGAGTTTCTCTGAAGGATAGAATTCGTAACGAATGCATCCGACAGAGAACCGTAGCTTAGAGAATCAGCAAGCTGAATTGGCAGTGGGTTGGCCATATCTCGCGAAGAACCGACCACCGTTGGCGTAAACGTGTTCTTGAGTGGAGACCGCGACACGGCAAACGTAGTGTAGGACGATAGATCGAATAAAGAAATATAAAAAAATGGAGTACAGAGGTTTGCACCTTTACAGACTAAAGAAAAATATGCTGTTAGCGGTTCTTTTCCGTCTTATTTGTCTAACTGTAATTCCCAGGCCTAGTTGGCGGCCCGCTGTTGGCCCGCAAAGCCGAAGCATTTCCGTTTTCATTTCCCTTATACACTAGTATAGATAAATGCTTAACGGTTAGTGTACACTGTTCCCGTCAGAAGGGATGGAAAAGTTGAAACTCTCTCTCTCTCTCTATCGCAACTTTGTGTTTTTAAATGTATTACGGAACCGCTCTTATGCTCCCGAATAGAAGGATTTTTTTTATTTCTAATTATGTATCTTATTTTGGTTCTTATTAATTATTTTAGTTTGTTTTTACTTTTATATTACATGTGTTTTCCTTGGTTATGAGAGTTGCTGTGAGGAAAACTTAAAAATTGCGACATAATATAAGCTAATTATTCCACGCATTGTAATGAATTGAATCAGACCGCGATCCATAGTTTCATGAGTAATAATAATCGTTATTTCACATTCATAAAATTTTTCATATTATTCAACCAATTAATTATTAATTTATTATTCAATTCATATTATTGTTTCATAAGTCAACCAGATTACACTTAAAAAACTAATCAAAAGGTTTGTAATCACAATGTCCATCAATAAGGAGTAATTATATTATATTAAAATGAAAATATGAAAACGTATGAATCTAAAAAATGGGCGACTCACCGGCATGTCGCTGCCTGTACGTAATACAGAGAATAGTGTAAGGAGGTTCGAAATTTCACTGATGCCGGTGAGTCGCCCATTGGCTCAATTGGAAGAGCGCTGGCACGGATAGCCAGAGGTTGCGGGTTCGAATCCCGGCATGGGTGAAATTTTTAGCCTCTAAATAGGTTTTTAAATTTGTCCTTAGCACGGGTTAGTGCATTAAAAATAAAAATAGTATAATACGTATGAATCTCTTAAAATTTATTCGTTAGTAACTAAAAGTCCTTATGTCCACTATTTTAGGAAAAATATACAAAATATCTCGTAACCTTAAGCTCTAGTTCGCAAGATTAAGCGTAACGAAGTATCGCCTTAATGCCGCAGATGTCAAGTTTAGCAAGGAACAGATGATATTTATTTGTATCGACGAATATAACTCACTCATTTTAAGATCACGAGTTCTGGTTCAGTTTCAGTTTTGTGGTATTAATTGTTTTTGTTATTCAAACCAGCGTTCGGGCTGAATAATGAATATGCTGAGTAAACAAAAGAGGTTTATTAGGAGCGTGGCAAGTTGCAACTCTGACTGCGATTTGACTTGCAACCAGAACTTGCACATGAATTTAAACTTGACAAGTTGACTACTCCTCTCAGGCGTGATTCTTTGTGATATATGTATGTGTTTTTTTATTTCTAACTATATTTTTTATTTTGGTTCTATGTGATTGTTTTAGTTTGATTTTACTTGTAGTGTGTTGTTAATAATACATGTGTTTTTTTTTTCTTCGTTATTAGCGCTAAGCTGTTTTTACAGTATGTTTACAGTATGCGTACTGTTATAACCCTAATTACTATGCACTAAATGTTATGTTGGCACAGCAACACATTAAAGTAATACTCCATGCTGTAAAGCACAACGTCTTCATTCCCCCATGCATGTCGCATTTTCATCCTTTAATTTCAGTTAGAATCTGGTATTCGCGAAGAATGGTCAACACCGCTCCCTCCAAAATTTGGCAAGTAATACTCGCAATTAGTCCGTGTAAATCTCTAATAAAGAAGTGTTACTTATATTGTGTTTTTTTTAATAAACAAAAATGTACCATGACGGATACAGTGTACTCAAGCCGATCTACTCGCCTCGTCTCCGCATTGCGCCCTATGCTCGTAATATTGAATTGCCCATCGCGTGGAAATAATAGATATATCACGTGTGAAATTGCCTAATAGTAACAAATGTGGCTCACCCACTCTACTGGAGTATACGATGTCACTAAATAAACATAGAAGGTCGCTGTAAATAACTTAAGACAGGCTCATCAATATATTTTGTTAAAGCTTTTTTCCTGGCGCTCGTGGCCTAGTCGAACCGAGTGATTGGAATCTATCACTTAAGCTAAGCACCACAACAGGCGCGATCAGGCGGAGGATGGAAAAACTTCCGTCGTTCGCTAGGCACGTTGAGCCGTTGGTGCTGGCTGTCATGTAATGGCAGTCGTTAAGCCATGTCAGAGGCCTTATGGATGGCTTGTAACTTCTGACAGTAAGGCCCGCCACTGTCTTACAATCCTCCACCAACCCGGACTTGGCCCCCGTGGTGGAGTATGGCCTAACCATCCTGCTATGCAGGAAGAGACCCGTGCCCCAGCAGTGTGGACTTACAAGGGTTGATAACGAACTTAAGTTAAGCGACCACAGTCGCGATCAGGTTTAGGATGGGTGACCGTCCTGTGAGTACCGCCAGTGGCATCCTTCCGAGCGATTCCGTGCTTCGCAAAGCCCTGTCGTAAAGCAATTTCAAAGGCCTTATGGGTGACTTAATAACTTCAGACTGTAAGGCCCGCCACATTGTTACAATCTTCGACCAACCCGGACTTGGTCCCGTGGTAAAGTATGGCCTAACCTTCCTGCCATGCAGGACTTTTCCTGCATGGCCCCAGCAGTAGGGTCATACAAGGGTTGATCGAAAAGCTTTTTGAACTGCCGGAATTTGGGACGTCTCTAAAGATTAATATTTACTATTACTAATTTATTTAAAATAATATGCGGTAATATCTTTCCCTTTGGTACGGACAACTTGGTTTGCTGGATGAAATCTCTCACAGAGATAAGCTCGCCTTTGTACATGTATTTTCTTCTTGAATATTATTTATTTTTAGTGTTTTTCGTGTGCATTAAAGTATAAATTCAAAGACATACAGACGCCCTCTGTGGCGTAGCGGTAGTGCATCTGCCTACCATGCAAGAGATCCAGGGTTCGAACCCCGGCTGGGGACAAGAAAACCCCAAGTTTTGGATGTTTACATGTTCGTGATATCGTTGTTTCTGGTTCCCACGACATGTATGTGATGTAAATGTTACAAAAACTTATTTAGAGGCTAAAAATTCCACCCATGCCGGCATTCGACCCCCAACCTCTGGCTATCCGTGCCAGCGATCTTTCCAACAGAGCTAATGGGCGACTCACCGGCATCAGTGAAATTTCGAACCTCTTTTCAATATTCTCTGTATTACGTACAGGCAGCGACATCTGGCTGAATTAATTTGCATCACTTGCAGCTCCGAGTACCTTCTTTTCAGTTAGGTATTACATCGGAATAGGTTTTTAAAACTGTCTTTAGCACGGATTAGTGCATTAAGAATAATATAACCATGTAAATATTATAATTAAAACTGTTTTTATACGGATTTATGCTCGTTTATTACATTTTTACAATTTTCCAAAGTTTCGGCACTTTTACAGGTGCCGTGGTCTCGGATGACTGAGGTGGTAAGCGTCTTTTTGAAAGCATTAACGGTTAGTTTACTACCCTCGGCAAAAATTACAAAAGTTAGTTGTTACGTTCCAAAATAGGTATTTAAATTATTTTATATAAAGTCAACAATATTGATTATTTGTAATTGAAGTTAAAAATTAAATCCGTATAAAAACAATTTTAATTATGTCTAGTGCTCGTGTTAACTTTAGAAAATACTATACATGTAAATGTTATGTTAATAATTATTATTCAAACTGCCGAGGAGTGTTCCAAGGATTCGTATTGTTATAAATATGACCGTGACATCTAAACGCCACAAAGCACGTGACTGTGCCGTTATGCTACCCGTGCGGGAGAAAATAAAGTTGACTTTCTATTTCCCGTCAATTGGCGATCCTCTATGATTTATGTACCAATATTGGTCCGCACGGGATCTCCTTAAGGCCTGCGCAGACGAAGGACTATCTCCCGGGTACTTTTTCGTCCGTCGATATGGATCTCTCATAAATTGTATCGAGTAACGCACACAAAGGACTAAAAGTACCCCGTACAAAAAGTCCCTCAAGTTACCGAGGACATCAAGAGACCGGAGTGGACAAAAGTTCGGTGTTCTCTTTTAAATCGCCTTTTCTTTTTAAACTTCATGTACATTACAACACAATATAATCTTAGAATATTTGCTTCCATAGCGTACGCTTCACTCAATTTTCGGGGAACAAAATGACCGCACACCGTAGGCGTTGAGTCTGCGACAAGTACTCGGAGGATATTTTTTTACGATTCACGGACTTTGTCCCTCGCGGACTAAAGTCCCTCGTCTGCACAAACCTTTACGTATAAAATGAAATATGCATCATGTGTAATGAATGTTGTGACGACTGAGTTTATCAATGATTTAGGTTCCCACTAATACAGATAACTGGCACTTTGATTTATCATCAAACCGCAATTAGGTCACGACTCCAATAAGTGCATCAGGTACCTACCCAATGAACGTTGTAACTAAAATAAAAATTTAATACTTTTTTCATGTAGGCTATATAAGGCCTACTGTGGAGCACAGACCTTCTCTGAGAGAGAGAGGTTAGGCTTAATTACCACGCATTTCGTTATCAACCCTTGTATGTCCCCACTGCTGGGGCACGCGTCTCTTTCTGCATCGCAGGAAGGTTAGGCCATACTCCACCACGGGGGCCAAGTCCGGGTTGGTGGAGGATTGTAAGACAGTGGCGGGCCTTACTGTCAGAAGTTATCAAGCCGCCCATAAGGCCTCTGACGTGGCTTAACGACTGCCATTATATGACAGCCGGCACCAATTACCACGCATGCCCACCCGGAAAGGTAATTTCAAGCGTTGAGGTATGTGAACACCCCAGGTACTCAGGTTTCATTCCGATGTTTTCCTTCATCGTTAGCTAATGGTATATGAACCCTAAAAGTATGAAACGTAGAATAGAATGGAATGGAACCGAATGGAAAAGACCGGAACGGAACGGAACGGATAGGACCGAATCGGAACGGACGGTACGGAAGGGAACAGAACGAAACGGAACGGAACGGCACAGGACGAAACGGAACGGAACGAGACGGAACAAAAGGGAACGGAAAGTTTTATTCACAAATTAATTTAACACAGTACAATGATACTTACAGCTAAAAAACCACGTGCGGTTAAAAGCTTTGTACAATATAAAAGACCAATGTAAAGCAGTAAAAAATAATAATTTAAATACCGTGCCGATGTACTGTGTTTTTGAAAAGGACCCAGCTCAGCAAGTGTTACAGAAAAATAACGAGATAGTATATGAAAGCGGAAAAAAATTAAATTTACTGAATAAGAATCATGGACCTATAATTTTATAGTCGGAAGAAATTCCTCCCGTCTAATCCAGATGCACTCTTCGGACAATAATAGAAAGAAATGAGATTATTATGCCTTACCCACCATCGCTCCCTTGCATAAGTAATGAATAGACCCATAGACAGATGGTCAGACTCTACCAAGGACGTATGATCATCATACAAAAGAAGCAGATGTAAAATGGATTATACAAACAGCGAACACGCCACAAAAACAAAATAAAAACATTAAAAAAAAAAACAAAATTAATCAGAAGAAAAACAAAGGTCACAGCGTATCACTGCTATTCTGTGGTGTTCTGTTCTGCTCTGCTCTATTCTGTTCTGCTCTGCTCTGTTCTGTTCTGTAGAAAAGTATTATAATTATTACTGTATGTATTCCCTCATGGTTGTACTACAACGCGGCCTATGACGCCTTTGAATATCGATTTACTGTCCCTTTATCCACCGAATCCGCAGAACCGATAGGCCGCGAATCGCCAAACGTAGCGTAGGACGCCCTGTGACCAGGTGGAGACGACATTTGCAAAGCGGTGGGCAGTGACTGGAAGAGGAGAGCCAAAGATTAGGCTCAGTGGTCTTAGAAGAGGCCTGTCCCGCCATGTCGCCATGTCCAGCAATGGACTGACACCGGCTGATGAGGATGGTGGATATGATCATCATAATCCATAGTGAGGCAGAGAGTTTCTACAGTAATGCAGTCTATGAACGTATCAGTGTAGGGCCCAGGCATTCCTTCAGAGAGAGAGAGCTAAATCCCCACGTGTGCCCATCACGATTTCAATCGCTGAGGTCATTGGGCACTCAGCGCCTTGATTATGTAACTTTTCACGTATACGTCTGTGTGCGAAAGCGAAAGGATTTATATTGCCGTATAAATATAAGGCCGTATATATATTTTTATGATGTAAATATCATTATAATGTGTATTAAAAGTATTTATGTTATCCATTCGGTATTTTTTAACTTATACGATGCGATTTTATTATATTATGGTAATTAGTCACAAAACCTCTCCGGGCACTACCCACACTACTATCCACATAACCCAAGGTTAGCTGGAAGAAAATACTCATTAGTATTATGCTCGCCTTTGTACAAATTTGCTTATTGTGCAATAAAGAATTTTCTACTCTAATCTAATCTAAGGCGTAATAGTGCATATCGCGTTTCTGTGGATATCTGACACTGCAATGATATTGAGCCCCATGGTTGTATGAGAAAGCCCAGTGGATATTTGGTTTTCGCACACACATTTATACATGAAAAGTTACTTAATCAGTCCCTAGGTTAGGATATTAACGAAGAGATAACAACCAAATTATTTGAAGTCTGGCGACTCAATCCTAAGACGAGCGTAGGAGGATTCCAATCACTCAAATAAAAAATGGCAAGCTAAAGACAGGGCGCTATGGCGGTCATTAGGGGAGGGTTATGTCTAGCAGTGGACTAATATAGCCTGAAGAAGAAGAAATAAAAAAATACTATTATAACGTCTAAACAGTCAACAGTCAAACATTTTATTTATTGTCAACCATCACCAGTCTTAAACATTTTGGAGGGAGACATCACCTGATTGGATTTGAAATTGAGTGAAGTGGGCGTTCTGCCCGTTCTCTCTGATGGCTCTTTCTATGTTACAATTCAATATACAAAAGGCGGGCGCAATTGCATCGTCCGTCGGTCTGTCAGAGCGACAATGAAGTTTGTTACCGGCCCAGTGCAGGCCACGGTGGAAATAAGTTGCGGTTGGAGCCAGAAAAGAGTCTGTTGGAGTCGTTTTTAGATAGATAGAGAACAGTATTTCTTAATCATTCGCGATACTCATACATAGTTATGGGTATAATCGCGATTATTTATTAAAAAAACACTAATAACCTGAGAGCTAAGCATCTCGTGGCCTAGTCGAACCGAGTGATAGGAATCAATCACTTGAGTTAAGCAACAACAGGCGCGGTCAGGTGCAGCATGGGTGACCGTCCCGTGACTACCGCTTGTGGCATTTTTCCGAGCACTTCCATGCTTCGCAAGGCACGCTAAGTCGTTGGTGCCGGCTGTCATGTACCTAATGGCAGTCGCTAAGCCATGCCAGAGGCCTTATGGCGGCTTGATAACATCTTACAGTAAGGCCTGCCATAGTCTTACAATCCTCCACCAACCCGGACTTGGCCCCCGTGGTGGAGTATGGCCTAACCTTCCTGCGATGCAGGAAGAGACCCGTGCCGCTGCAGTGGAGACATACAAGGGTTGATAAAAAGTATGAGATCTACTAGAAATCTACATGAGCTCCCACGTCGTCGGTAGACGACTGAAAAAGTGCTGTAAATGAGTCACCTAGTAATCAGCGGGTAATCTTTTAGATCAATCATAAGTTACGAAGGTCCTTGACTTCGCCTTATCGTAGACATAATCTAGACCTGAGTATTGTCGACCTTCTTTCAGCTGACTTATGCTTTTGCTAAGGGTTGGGCTGGTAAATAATGGGTGTTGTCCTAAATATTGACAATAGTTACACATTACACTTTATTTTAAAGGTGAGTAAATAGATTGTTACAATATCGTTTAAATATATGTACGACTCTTGGCCTCCGTGGTGGAGTATGGCCTAACAATCCTGCAAATCAGGAAGAGACCCGTACCCCACCAGTAAAGACATACAAAGGTTGATTTTTAAAAGATTTTTTCAACCGCTGGAATTTGGGACGTCTCTTAAGATTAATTTACTATTACTTATTTATTATAACATATTTTAATTTATTATTATTTATTTTAAACTAGCTGACCCAGCAAACTTCGCACCGCCTAACTTTCGATTCATTTTTTTTTCTCTCTCCGTAAGAACCATCCTCGTACTTCAAGGAATATTCTAAAAAAATAATTAGCGAAATCGGTTCAGCTGCTCTCGAAATTTGCGCTTACCAACACATTCAACGATTCATTTTTATATTATAGAAGATAATAAGATGCGGCTACAACTTTCCCTTCAGCACGGACTATTTGTTTGCTGGAAGCAATCTCACATAGAGATTATGGGCGGCTTGACAACTACTGACAGTAAGGCCCGCAACTGTCTTACAATCCTCCACGAACCAGGACTTCGCCCCCGTGGTAGAGTATGTCCTAACCTTCCTGCGATGCAGGAAGAGACCCGTGCCCCAGCAGTGGGGACATACAAAGGGTTGACACAACTTTCCTTTTCTCACGATGTTCTACTTCACAGTTAGCGAGTGGTATTATTACTATAACTGACTACAACTACGAATTAATATTATTCTTCTATCTTTGTGAATAAGTTGTGTTCAATTCGACCTTCACACGTGCATGAATGTAGATTTAATTTTTTTTAATAATAACGCCAAGATATTGACATCTCGGTATATCAAAAAAACAAATAACGTTTTCATAAATTAGGAGTCCTTTTAGTTTGTTTATTTTAAGAGTTTTCGTATCAGGCCGTGGTATCAAAGAAACTGACATTTCGTAGGATATCAATATATGAGTATGACATATCTAATTTCCGGTTCCGCAAACTCTGGCCTTTTTTCGCTTAAAAGATAATTAAAGCAATTCAAATCGAAATGTTCAGCCCAGACACTTAAAATTACCTATTTTCACGAAAACATATTAAAACAGAATTCACTTTTTTTTAGTTTAATGTCTTTTTTGTCAATTAAATTTATAAATACTAAGACAGTGACGGGCCTTACTGTCAGAAGTTATCAAGCCCTCCGACAGGGCTTAACGACTGCCATTGCTGACAGCCTGCAACGGCTTAACGTGCCTTGCAAAGCACGGAAGTTCTCAGAAAAATGCCACTAGCGGTAGTCACGGGACGGCAATCCATCCTGCACCTGGCCGCGCCTGTTGTTGCTTAACTCAAGTGATTGATTCCAATCACTTAGTTCATCTAGGCCACGAGATGCTTAGCTCTCAGGTTATTAGTGTTTTTTTAATAAATAATAAATTATTTCCATGAATAACTTCAAATATCAAAGCATTAGTCTATTTATTTCAACACCTCCAGTAGTCTTATTTCCTAGCCGCGTCTGAAAATTAACAGTACATTCGTATTCAGGCTGGCGTCGCAACTTTTACGCCGAGCCGGTGTAAATCAATTCCGGGGAAGATAAGTCATAAAAACTTAAAGGGAATGGCAATAAAAGTGTCGGCTGTTGTGTTTAGAGGTGCTTCTGCGGCGGTAGCCCTGATGGGTATTGACTTTCGATGTTACGATAGTTTGTTCTTAGGATTCCTTACGCAAACCCTTACAAAATAATGGATCACTTTTTCAAGAACCAATTGTTTTCGCAAGAACCGGTTGAGCGATCAAGTCGAAATTTCCGGAAAATAACCTCACGCCTGTATCCCAGAGGGGTAGACAGAGACCAGAGTCTGCCACTTGCCACGATCCTGACAGATTACCTTTGCTTCATCAACGTTTATTAGTCGTTGCATGCACGCACGGTACGGCACGTACGTTTCAAGTCGAAATTTTAAAATATTAAAATAGGCTTTGGGGTTAAGATAAGAATATTCTTTATTATACACTAGAGCACATATTATAAAGCATGTAATGATACAAAATATAATTGGCGGCCTTATTGCTAAAAGCAATTTGTTTTAGACAACGTTACGACGGAAAGTTGCTGAAGGAAATAGGAGACGGGTAGTCGGTGCAAATATGAATTTATTAATACACTTATATAAATATGAATGTATCTTCATAAACAATTACATATTTCGTTATCAACCCTTGTATATCCCCATTGCTGGGGCATGGGTCTGTTCCTGCATCGCAGGAAGGTTAGGCCATACTCCACCATGGGGGCCAAGTCCGGGTTGGTGGAGGATTGTAAGACAGTGGCGGGCCTTACTCTCAGAAGTTATCAAGCCGCCCATAAGGCCTCTGACATGGCTTAACGACTGCCATTATATGACAGCCGGGTTTTTGTTTTTGGTAAAAATAATTATTACAAATCGTGCGGGGCACGCGTGTTAATTAAGTACACAGGGATTGTAGGCTTAATTAACACGCGTGCCCCGCACGATTCTCAGAAATCTCAGAGAGAGTACTGTGGCCTACAATTTGACGTAGACAGGCTATATCAAAATATATCTATTTAACGTTACATCTACAGCTATTAGTATAAACGACAGTTGGTTTGTATGGCCATGCGTACTTTTCCACTGCAAAGTTAAGTTTATAATTGTTCGGAATACTCTGAGTGCAAATGTTTCAAACAACCCTACTCTCATATTTATGAATTTGTAGTGGTAATAAATAACACATGCTATAGTGATGTCAAACGTCGTGAGAAAAAGCGGTTGAAATAGCCTATCCGCGGTTGGCGCGCGTGATGATAGAGCTATCTTTCTCTGAAAGAAAGCCTTCTCTCAGTGAGAGAGAGAGAGATATAGAGTCGGGATAAACATGAACGTTTAACTAATTAGGACGATATTAGATAAGAGTGTGGTTTATACCGCCCTAATAACTTGTTTGGACCATCAATTTAATTTCAACTTTACAGACTGCCATGAAAACGCTAAACACAAGTATATAATAGACTATGCTCCGTATTTATTAAAGAAATGCGAAACCCGCAAACGGTGGATAGGCTATCCGCGGTTGGCACGCGTGATGATATAACTATCTCTCTTTGAAAGGAAGCCTTCTCTCAGAGAGAGAGAGAGAGAGAGAGAGAGAGAGATAGAGCCCGGTCACACATGAACGTTTAACTAATTAGGACGATTTTAGATAAGAGTGTAGTTTATACCGCCAATAACTTGTTTAGACCTTTATGAACTTTACAGACTGACATTAAAACGCAAAATAGAAATATACAATAGACTAAGCTTCGTATTTAAAGAAATACGAAACCCGGGTGTAATAGTCGGTGTCGATGCAAACAAAACAAATCAAGGGACCTAATGTTGCATGTAGGAGGAAATTAACGCAGAACGATCCCAGTGTAATTCGCTTGCGGGCGTTCCCAAACTTTGGCCCGCGGCTCTGTATATTTTAACAATAACATTTACATACAGGCACATACATTGCTTCTGGTCCCCCACTAGGATACCCTGTGTTGTGGGAACCAAAAACAACGACATTACAAACATGTAAACATCCAAGACCTGCGGGGTTTTTTTTCCCATTTCAGTTCAACATTTTAATTATTTTTACCTCTTGGACTTGTAAAAGAGAGACAGATAGATAGAGAACACTTTGTTTTACAGTTAATAACAGAATACAATTATAACTTCCTAAATCTAAGAATGTTATACAACGGACGGTCTTATCGCTTAGAGGCATTTTTAATATTACTATTATTATAAGCAATATTAATGACATTAAAATTATTGCACGCCTGCATGAATATTCAGGGAATGAATTATTGTTTCATTAAGATATATTTATTCTAAGCCAATGAGTAAATAATTCAGATACCGTTCAGATACAGATATAGTAAGCACTCCTACAAGCATACCAGTGTATTTTGTTGTACCTAATATTAATCTTTTTAAAAAATTACGCGTATGATTCGAAATCTAATTCTGGGGTATTAATTACAATCCACTTTAATCTACGTACTTAATATTAATATTCTTATATTCTTTTTGTTGCACTAACCCGTGCTGAGGACAATTTCAAAAACCTATTTAGAGGCTAAAAATTCCGCAAATGCTGGAACTCGAACCCGCGACCGATGGCTAACCGTACAAGTAAGGATCGTACCGCACCTAACCGAGACCGCTGGTACGCTTAGCCAGTGGTCGCGGGTTCGAGTCCCGGCATGGGCGGAATTTATAGTCTCTCAATAGGTTTTTAAAATTAATATTCTCGCATAGTCATTTTATTTTTTATTTTCCTTTTTTTTATAAATAAACCAAGAGCAAAGTATTCCTATATGAACGTAGCTTAGTTTTTTATTCACAATATGCCTAACTTAAATCGACGTCTAATAAGGGATAAATAAATCAATAAAAAAATGGTGACATTATCATAGCAACAACACACGCTAACAGATAACATGGTTAAAAAACCTAGGCTTCTTAAGGAAACAAAACAATTAAATTTATTGTTAAAAACACAATCTCTAATGGACGTGTTTTAAGCATCACATGCCTGTAAAACAATCCAGTAATTATTGCACGCCTGCATGAATATTCAGGGAATGAATTATTGTTTCATTAAGATATATTTATTCTAAGCCAATGAGTAAATAATTCAGATACCGTTCAGATACAGGTATAGTAAGCACTCCTACAAGCATACCAGTGTATTTTGTTGTACCTAATATTAATCTTTTGAAAAAATTACGCGTATGATTTTAAATCTAATTCTGGGGTATTAAATACAATCCACTTTAATCTATGTACTTAATATTAATATTTTTATATTCTTTTTGTTGCACTAACCCGTGCTGAGGACAATTTCAAAAACCTATTTAGAGGCTAAAAATTCCGCAAATGCTGGAACTCGAACCCGCGACCGATGGCTAACCGTACAAGTAAGGATCGTACCGCACCTAACCGAGACCGCTGGTACGCTTAGCCAGTGGTCGCGGGTTCGAGTCCCGGCATGGGCGGAATTCATAGTCTCTAAATAGGTTTTTAAAATTAATATTCTCACATAGTCATTTTATTTTTTATTTTCCTTTTTTTTATAAATAAACCAAGAGCAAAGTATTCCTATATGAACGTAGTTTAATTTTTTATTCACAATATGCCTAACTTAAATCGCCGTCTAATAAGGGATAAATAAATCAATAAAAAAATGGTGACGTTATCATAGCAACAACACACGCTAACAGATAACATGGTTAAAAAACCTAGGCTTCTTAAGGAAACAAAACAATGAAACTTATTGTTAAAAACACAATCTCTAATGGACGTGTTTTAAGCATCACATGCCTGTAAAACAATCCAGTGATTACAAAGTTTGAGAACCCCGCCGGTCGGAAAAGCGATTTTGTCGCCCGCCGGGGAATGGAGGCAGACACACATAATTGCTTTACAATTTCATCTGTTTGCGGAGCCGATTGATTCTCCATGTATTTATAATGAGAACCGGAATGAACTCATTCGGTAGATTAATCTGTAGACCTGCCGAATCGTACGTATACTGTATGAGCCTACACCAATATGGGTTAAAATCTGGCGATAGGAAATTACGCTTATCTTTATACAATTCCGTGCTATGAGTAATGGAACGCTATTTTAAATGTGCTGGTGCCAATAGTAAGTTTATGTCCCCACTGCTGGGGCACGGGTCTTTTCCTGCGTCGTAGGAAGGTTAGGCCATACTCCACCTCAGGGGTCAAGTCCGGGTTGATGGAGAATTGTAAGACAGTGGCGGGCCTTACTGTCAGAAGTTCTCAAGCCGCCCATAAATCCTCTAGCTTAACGACTGCCATTACATGACAGCCGGCACCAACGGCTTAGCGTGCCTTGGATACCATGGACGTGCTCCAAAAAAGTTATAATAGCGGAAGTCACGGGATGGTCACCCATCCTGCACCCGACCGCGCCTGTAGTTGCTTGCAAACCCTAGTGATTGATTCCACTCGGTTCCACTAGGCCACGAGCGCTTCACATCCTCTGCATCATAATCTCGTGTTTGACGTTTTGTAATTTGACACCATGACGCTTAACAGTGACCAGACCGGGTAGTACGATTCCACTAGTCACACGTTTTGTGGCGCTAAACTGTCAGATTTTGACAATTAATGCACTGGAAAGTCGCGGCTCTTGACATTCAGTTTTTTTATGTAGCCTCGATTGCGTGCCACTGCTGGGCAAAGCCCTCCCCTTTCAATTATAACATTTAAAAAATTATAACTCGAAAACTATAAAAAATCGCAGAACATACATGGGGGTAATTCCAGAACCCCTTAAGGTGCTCTATCTCTGGACTTCCACTTGACACTATTTTTCGGGACACCCCCGTGGCGGGGTATGGCCTTATTTTCCTGCGATCCAGAATGAGACTCGTGCCCCAGCAGTGGCGACGTACAAAGGGCTGATATCAGACGTAAGTGGTCAAAGCACAAGTTAGACTGTCAAACAGTAACTTGTGGTGTTAACTAAACTGTGCAGTAGTTTTTATTTCCAATTTTGTTTCCTGCAATCAAAGTTCTAAAATACCTATTTAGAGGCTAAATTTTTAGCCTCTAAATAGGTATTTTAGAACTTTGATGCCACACATGCCGGGATTCAAACCCGCGACCTCTGGCTATCCGTGCCAGCGCTCTTTCAAACTGAGCTAATAAATGTCTCTCTCTCTCTAATGGGTGACTCACCGGCATCAGTGAAATTTCGAACCTCTTTACAATATTCTCTGTATTACGTACAGGCAGCGATATCTGGCTCAAGTAATTTGCATCACTTGCAGCCCCGAGTACCTACTTTGCAGTTAGGTTTTACGTCGGAATGATATCGCTGTACCCACATGATTATATTATTTTTTAATGCACTAACCCGTGCTAAGGACAATTTTAAAAAACCTATTTATGGGCTAAAAATTCCACCCATGCAGGTTTTTTAAAATTGTCCTTAACACGGGTTATAGTGCATTAAAAAATAATACAATCAAAGTTCTGTTCTTCTCTTCTCTTTTTCAGGCTATATTACGTAGTCCACTGCTGGACATAGCCCTCCCTTAATGAGCGCCATAGCGCCCTGTCTTCAGCTTGCCGCATTGAGCATCTGCCTGCAGTTTTTCGCAGATAGTCATCCCACCTGGTCGGAGGGCGTCCTACACTACGTGTGCCGAGTCGCGGTCTCCACTCAAGAACACGTTTGCTCCAACGGTTGTCGGTTCTCCGCGAGACATGGCCAGCCCACTGCCGCTTCAGCTCGCTATTCTCTGAGCTATGTCGATAACTTTGGTTCTCTGTCGGATGCATTCGTTACGAATCTGTCCTTCAGAGAAACTCCGAGCATAGCTCTGTTCAAGGTCTGTTCGTAAAGCCTAATTTGCATTTGCTTTACTTTCGTTTTCTAAGCACGAAGGTAGAATAGAGACGCCTTAAGCGTACACCCGTAAGACATAGCAAATTTTTGGGGCTTCGTAATAGGCCCTTACTCTCTCTTCCTCTCAGAGACGGTTTGTGCCTTTATTTTATTCGTATGATTATATTATTTTTAATGCACTAGCCCGTGCTAAGGACAATTTTAAAAACCTATTTAGAGGCTATAAAATTCTACCCATGCCGGCATTCGAACCCGCGACCTCTGGCTATCCGTGCCAGCGCTTTTCCAACTGAGCTTATTGGCGACGTATGGTAACGAATAAAAGTCACTGACTTTGAAACTCTTCGGCGATCCGAGCTGGACGCAAAGAGAGACGACGTAAAAACCCGTCCATCTACTGCGATCAACTATACTTACATCGAGGTCTCACATGTCTGAAATGTGGCAGAACCTTTACAAATAAAGGTAGGTTATGCGAGTCATATGCGAACGCACCAACGCCACGAAAACGGGAGTTGAAGTAGTCGCCATGGCCGAAATCGGTCGGGACTATCATCATCACAGTAATGTTTGAACTAAAACTTTCGTAAGCACAACACATTGTAGACTTTTAGTCCGGATTTACTTACGGATGTTGTTATATCGGAAAAGTCCGACCAGGTTTCGCTCCGAGATGTGAGACGAGCAACCGACGACGCGAGCTACGTCTCTGCTCACCATGATTAAGCTCTGCGAATCGGAGCGAAACCTGATCGGACTTTTCCGATATAACAACACCCGTAAGTAAATCCGGAATAAAAGTCTACAATCACAGTAATTCTTGATGCGCCTTTATATACTCTGCTTCGTTCACGGTCCCAGTCCCGCCGAAGACTCTATTTTAAAAAAACAATTGATAGGCTAAATATTCCGATGTAAAACCTAACTGCAAAGAAGGTACTCGGGGCTGCAAGTGATGCAAATTACTTGAGCCAGATGTTGTTGCCTGAACGTAATACAGAGTATTGTAAAGAGGTCCGAAATTTCACTGACTGTGAGTCGCCCATTAGCTCAGTTGGGAGAGCGCTGGCACGGTTAGCCCGAGTCCCGGCATGGGTCGAATTTTTAGCCTCTGAATAGGTTTTTGTCCTTAGCACGGGTTAGTGCATTAAAATTAATGTAACTATCTCTATTTGTTCCTTGGGCTCGCACAAACTTTAGACAAAATTCTTAGTTCATTAGCCTCCTCACCCGGTAAAAATTACTTTAATTAAAAAATTACATTGGAGTGGTCCCTTCTCAGATCTGCAGTGCCTGAGACATGGTTTTAGTTGGTGTAGGCTTGCTCAGAACCTATACCATCCTTACAGCGACAGCTTAGTAGTCCTAGCCGACAGGAATGATATTAATCTAACAACAAAATATTCGCTTTATCTGTAAATAATCTATAAAAACACTATTTTGCTACGGCATTTCTTTGAGGCATTAAATGCCCAAATAGATGTATCTCAGTGAGTTCACAGAAAATCTAACTGGTATTTGTTTGGCAGTTTGTTTTTCTTTCTTTGCAAAACAGTTCTAAGAAAATATATATTTTTACAAGGATCACCTAGAGGACATGTTTTTACAGCGTAAAAGGGGCTAGAGGTTTTGATCGTCGGATAAAGAGAGAAAAAACTTTCAAAGGCCTTCTCGAAGTTAGAGGCAAACGGAAGTTCCGATTCAACATAATTTTTACCTATGTCGTTGGTCCCATGGAAAAATGGAAGGACCCTGGTGTGGGACGCAACATGCGCATACACTTTAGCGCAGCCCCACAGTCAGAACACCTCCTCAAGAGCCGGCGCTGCGGCATCAAGTGCAGAAGGTCTGGCACAGCGTCACGTATTTGTGCCGTTTGGTGGCGAGACACTGTGGGGACCGTGGGGTCCCGAGGCGCGAATGCCCTTCAAAGAACTATCATCGCGCCTCATCGACACGGAGGGCTGGCAATTACCTCGGTCAGACCGAGCCAACGAAGGGACCACACTGGGGACCCTTCCCAGAGGCAGCCATGATCTCGGTGCAGTTTTTAATATTTAGTTGCGAGTAACTAGTTTATATTATTTTATTTTATTTAAGATTTTAATGGATGTAGTGACTAGAATTGAGACAGGAATGTTGCGTTGGATTGGACATGTGGAGAGTGTGAACAAAGAGAGATTGACGAAACAAATATATATTGCGAATGTGCGTGGAAGGGCTGGTAAGGGACGTTCCAGCTGGACATATATCGACCAAATAGGGGATGTATTAGCAAAGGGAAAGATAAAAAGTACCAGGAACCGGCGTGCGTGCATGCAGCGACTTATGAACGTTGATGAAGCGAAGGTGATCTGTCAGGGTCGTGGCAAGTGGCAGTCCCTGGTCTCTGCCTACCCCTCTGGGATACAGGCGTGAGGTTATGTATGTATGTATGTATGTATGTATGTATGTATGTATGTATGTATGTATGTATGTATGTATGTATGTATGTATGTATGTATGTATGTATGTATGTATGTATGTATGTATGTATGTATGTATGTATGTATGAATGTATGTATGTATGTATGTATGTATGTATGTATGTATGTATGTATGTATGTATGTATGTATGTATGTATGTATGTATGTATGTATGTATGTATGTATGTATGTATTTTAATGTACATAGTTCGTTTTTTAATAATTCATCTATTATCATTGCAAAAAAAAATTCTCAATTACACTATTTTTATTTTTAATGCACTAACCCGTGCTAAGGAACAAATTTAAAAACCTATTTAGAGGCTAAAAATTTCACCCATGCCGGGATTTGAACCCGCAACCTCTGGCTATCCGTACCAGCGCTCTACCAATTGAGCCAATGGGCGACTCACGACATCAGTGAAATTTCGAACCTCTTTACAATATTCTCTGTATTACGTACAGGCAGCGACATCTGACTTAAGCAAATTGCATTACTTACAGCCCCGACTACCTACTTTGCAGTTAGGTTTAACATCGGAACGATATCACTGTACCCACATGATTACACTATTTTTATTTTTAATGCACTAACCCGTGCTAAGGAACAAATTTAAAAACCTATTTAGAGGCTAAAAATTTCACCCATGCCGGGATTTGAACCCGCAACCTCTGGCTATCCGTACCAGCGCTCTACCAATTGAGCCAATGGGCGACTCACGACATCAGTGAAATTTCGAACCTCTTTACATGGGAACCTCTTTATGTGGGTACAGTGATATCGTTCCGATGTTAAACCTAACTGCAAAGTAGGTAGTCGGGGCTGTAAGTAATGCAATTTGCTTAAGTCAGATGTCGCTGCCTGTACGTAATACAGAGAATATTGTAAAGAGGTTCGAAATTTCACTGATGTCGTGAGTCGCCCATTGGCTCAATTGGTAGAGCGCTGGTACGGATAGCCAGAGGTTGCGGGTTCAAATCCCGGCATGGGTGAAATTTTTAGCCTCTAAATAGGTTTTTAAATTTGTTCCTTAGCACGGGTTAGTGCATTAAAAATAAAAATAGTGTAATCATGTGGGTACAGTGATATCGTTCCGATGTTAAACCTAACTGCAAAGTAGGTAGTCGGGGCTGTAAGTAATGCAATTTGCTTAAGTCAGATGTCGCTGCCTGTACGTAATACAGAGAATATTGTAAAGAGGTTCGAAATTTCACTGATGTCGTGAGTCGCCCATTGGCTCAATTGGTAGAGCGCTGGTACGGATAGCCAGAGGTTGCGGGTTCAAATCCCGGCATGGGTGAAATTTTTAGCCTCTAAATAGGTTTTTAAAATTCTCAATGTTCAATCCATAAATAAATTGAATTTATATTGCCTATTCGGTGTCAAAATTTATAAAGTACAGGTAGATTATAGTCTGGAGTAGCACGTAGGCTTTTTTTATACTTACTACTTTTTAGAAAAAGTAAATATCAGAATTTCTTCGGAAACAAAGTCGTGAAAGTTTTCTGCTAAACAGTTCGAAATTTTCGTTTCCGCGCTTCGCAAGGCACGTTAAGCTGTTGGTGCCGGCTGTCATGTAATGGCAGTCAATAACCAATATGTCAGAGGCCTTATGGGCAGCTTGATAACTTCTGACAGTAAGGCCCGCCACTGTCTTACAATCCTCCACCACCCGGACTTGGATCCCATGGTGGAGTATGGCCTAACCTTCCTGCGGTGCAGGAAGAGACCCGTGCCCCAATAGTCGGTATCGATTATTTTGTAACAACACATGTCTTACTTTTTTTTTTCTTCGCTCATTTTAAGGTAACAATTTTTTCGGGGCAGGATTATTTAAATGACACACTGTACTTCTGCGCATTGTTCATATAGAGCCTCAAAGATAACAAAGGGCCAGTAAAACTACGCACAAAAGTCAAGATCTACCAAAACACACCCCGCCAGCGCCCGCCCATCCGCCACGAAATTCACGTGCAATAAAGAATATTTATGAAAGCCCCAAGGCGTTTGGACGCCGTAATTACGGTAGGTCGTACTCGAACAATTTGTATGCAAAACTTGCCGCCTTACTGCGGAGTTAAATAATGTGTTCTTGACGCCTCCATTCGGTGCCGACCTCTAGTCGAGCGTTTGTCGAAACAAGATAATCGTGCAACTGCCGAACTAATAAATGTACTCTATCTATCATCATTTCAGCCTATTGCAGTCCACTGCTGGACATAAGCCTCCCCCAGGGTGCGCCACAAGACCCGATCTCCCGTTTTCGCCATCCAGTCACCACCAGCCACCTTTTTCAGGTCGTCGGTCCATCTGGCCGGAGGGCGTCCTACACTACGCTTGCCGAGTCGTGGTCTCCATTCGAGAACCCGTCTGCTCCAACGATCATCGGTTCTGCGACAGATGTGACCAGCCCACTGCCACTTCAGCCTGCTACACTTCTGAACTACGTCAGTGACTTTGGTTTTTTGTCGGATGATCTCGTTCCGGACTTTGTCCCTTAACGAGATTCCGAGCATACACCTTTCCATAGCTCGCTGAGTGACATGCAATCGGTGGGATAGTTTCACTGTCAGGTTCCACGTCTCGGCTCCGTATGTCATGACCGGCAGGACGCATTGATTGAATACCTTGGTCTTCAGGCATTGTGGCAAGGGTGACTCGAAGATGTGACGCAACTTTCCAAACGCTGCCCAGCCAAACTCTATCTATCTATATATAAAATTCAAAGTCCTGACTAACTGACTCACTCATCAACGCCCAGCCCAAGCCGTTGGACCTAGGAAGCTAAAATTTTGCACAGAGAGTCTATATATAATATAGGCAAGAAATAAGAACGGATTTTTTTTAATTCAACCCCAAAGGGGGCGAAAAGGGTTGCCAAAATTAGTATGGGAGGCATAAAGAATGTTATACTATTTTTATTTTAATGCACTAACCTGTGCTAAGGAACAAATTAAAAAACCTATTTAGAGGCTAAAAATTTCACCCATGCCGGGATTCGAACCCGCAACCTCTGGCTAGCCGTGCCAGCGCTCTACCAATTGAGCCAATGGGCGACTCACGGCATCAATGAAATTTCGAACCTCTTTACACTATTCTCTGTATTACTTACAGGCAGAGACATCTGACTTAAGCAAATTGCATTTCTTACAGCCCCGACTACCTACTTTGCAGTTAGGTTTAACATCGGAAAGATATCACTGTACCCACATGATTATACTATTTTTATTTTAATGCACTAACCCGTGCTAAGGAACAAATTTAAAAACCTATTCAGAGGCTAAAAATTTCACCCATGCCGGGATTTGAACCCGCAACCTCTGGTTATCCGTGCCATCGCTCTACCAATTGAGCCAATGGGCGACTCACGGCATCAGTGAAATTTCGAACATCTTTACACTATTCTCTGTATTACGTACAGGCAGCGACATCTGACTTAAGCAAATTGCATTACTTACAGCCCCGACTACCTACTTTGCAGTTAGGTTTAACATCGGAACGATATCACTGTACCCACATGATTATACTATTTTTATTTTAATGCACTAACCCGTGCTAAGGAACAAATTAAAAATATTTTTTTAGCCTCTAAATAGGTTTTTAAATTTGTTCCTTAGCACGGGTTAGTGCATTAAAATAAAAATCTAATTTTAACTTTAGAATCCTTCGCTTGCTCGGTCGTCAAAATTGAACACGCGGTTAAAAAGCAACTTTGCACTCTTGAATAACAAATAACTATTATGTCGCCTATTACGTCACACTGCAGGGCACAGACCTTCTCTTAGAGAGAGAGTATGGTCTTAATTGCCACGCGTGCCCACCGCGGATTGACAATTTCAAGCACTGCTCTTTTATACACCTCAGACATTCAGGTTTCCTCACGATGTTTTCTTTCAATGTTAGCGAGTGGTATTGCTACTGTAACTTCACAAATGTACGTAACTTAGAAAAATACATGCCCGCACTGGCAATCGAACTAAGGCTGACATTCAGAGACGAAAACTGAAGCTAAGACCGGTCTCAGAAATGTCAAAATGTACGTGATTTGGACATTTGTAAGACCAGTCTTTGCTTAGTTTTCGTCTCTGAATGTCAGCCCTAGTCTCTCGTTTTCGAGTCCATTGTTCAACCCATAGTTTTAAATAACATAACGTTTACATACAGGCACATACACTGCTTCTGGCGCCACAATAGGATACCCTGTGTCGTGGGAACCAGAAACAACGAAATCACAAAATGTAAACATCCAAGACCTGTGGGGGTTTTTCCCCAGCCGGGGATCGAACCTGGGACCTCTTGCATGGTTGGCAGATGTGCTACCGCTACGCCACAGAGGCCGTCTCTTTGCTATAGTAATTAGGCAAGGAAATTATAAACTTTGAATTAAACTTAGACTGAGTCTATAAACAAACCAACTACAGCTTCTTCAGCTCTTTGATTATATAACTTTCCACGTATATACTTGTGTGCAAAAACGAAATACATATTGCACTTTGTCGTACGTAATTATGCGGATCAATATCACTGTCAAAATCAGATACATATCCACATGTCTACAGAAATGCGATATCCACTATATGTGATACATATTACGCCACATACAACGTGCGCTCGTGGCCTAGGTGAACTGAGTGATTGGAATCAATCACTTGAGTTAAGCAACAACAGGCGCGGCCAGGTGCAGGATGGATTGCCGTCCCGTGACTACTGCTAGTGGCATTTTTCCGAGCGCTTCCGTGCTTCGCAAGGCACGTTAAGCCGTTGGTGCCGGCTGTCGTGTAATGGCAGTCGTTAAGCCATGTCAGAGGCCTTATGGGCGGCTTGATAACTTCTGAAAGTAAGGCCTGCCACTGTCTTACAATCCTCCACCAACCCGGATTTGGCCCCCGTGGTGGAGTATAGCCTAACCTTCCTGCCATGCAGGAAGAGACCCATTCCCCAGAAGTGGGGACATACAAGGGTTGATAACATAACATAAAACATACAACTGAGCTAAGTAAACATTTTCCCACTTTCAACAGTTTTCACCGCTTCCGCACACAGATCTAAAGGTTAAAAGTTACGTAATCAAGGCGCTGATCGAGATACCGAACGTTCCATCGACTTGGCAAAACGATTGTCCGCGAATCGGTACATCGCGGCCAAACACAAACGATTTGGCTTGATTTTGTTTGCCGATCCTTCTATTTTCGGATCAACAGTAACGAATGGCGCGGTCTCGGATACCGCCACTGTTTTATTTAACTTCCTGTCCCGAAACAAAGCCTTCTGACGGCCTCAGGGGTATCCAAAACATACAACGTTACGTCGGTCATCGGTACATTAATTTTGAAGACCTCGTGTAAAGTTAGCGTGCATTGCAGTCATTTAGTCATTGTCAGTCTGTGTGTATTTTCACCTTGTCTTGTCTAGTTACCATATGAAATCAAATTAAATGAAAAGGTTTTATTCAAAGTAGCGCAGACACTGCGGCTTAGAGAACGTTGCAATTAAAACTAGGTGTCCATTTCAAAATCTAGATAATTTTGGAGAAAAAATGGACTAAAAAACTCCAAAGTTAGACTTCAAAGACCTTAAAATTTCAGTCTAGAGTTCAGGGTAATATTCTTTATTGCAAACAGTAAAAACGAAATAACATTACATAAAATTTGTTTCAAAGGCGAACTTATCTCTAACAGAGATCTCTTCCAGCCAACCGTAGCATTGGGTGTTTAAATTAAGATAGCGGGAGGAAGGGAGAAATATTTATAACTATATAAATAAGTAATAATACGATAATACACTTACATATAAATATATACTTATACATACATAAACCTATTAACTATGTGATGTTAGAAAGGTAGTGCTCTTTTAACCTTTTCTTGAAAGTATATACGGATGGACTCTCTTGAATGTGGTTAGGAAGCTTGTTCCAAAGTTGCGCAGCTCGGACAGTGAAAGAGTTGGAGAAAAAAATTGTGTTGCTGGAAAGATAGTCAAGAGTATCCTAGAATCCTGGTATCCTAGTTTGGGACCAGGTCAAGTGATTGTGTTATGTGGAAATTACTATTATTAGTGCAGGTCGAAAATGTAGAATCGATAGACGGATACATAGATAGAATATTCTTTATTATATGTACACCTGGAAATATATAAGAGACTTTGACAGTAATATAGTACAGTTCAATTGTAAGGCCTTATTACTAAAAATAATTTCTTCCAAACAACCCACGTTTATTGTATGTACACCAGTATGCGTAGCATGCACGTTTTGTGACTCTCTCGGCGTAGGTATTTGCCATGTCCAAAGTACGACCATGCCAGCTGAGAGTCTTGATAGCCAATAGACTGCGGTCTTGTCTACCTAAAAGTAGTCATTGCCATACCTGTAACACCCTGGGTGTGCGAAAATGCACGCTTTTTTTTACATACGGGGAGTTCCGGGGTGGGCCGATCTGCACACCACAGAACCGCGCGCTTTTTCACTCGTCAAACAAAATTAATCTACATTTATGGTCTACATATTGGGTATCGTTGGATAGGTAACGCAATAAACCGTGCGTGTGAACGCACCACATAACTTCCACAGAACAAAAATATCCGAAAAAAAAAGTTTCAAATTCACCTTCCGCCATTGCGTCAGCGACTGTTGCCGAGGTCGGGTGAAATTGTAATTTTTTTCAAATTCAAGCGGATTTTCAACGGAAAACTGTAAGTATCTTATACATTAAACAAAAGTGTTGTATTTTATCCGACAAGACAATATTATTACTGATAAATAGTTACGCGCACTAAGTATAGTAAAATTAAGAAACGTAGATAAAAAAGTGATAAAACGGCAAGAACTAAAAAAATATTGCCTTGTATTTTTCCTGTGTTCTCGAGGCCTTGTTTTCATCTCGGTGGATACCAGACATGTCTTCGTCTCATATGTCAAAATAAGTGGCTTTCAGTTATCGGTTTTCAGTCACCGTTAGCTAGAAGGATTGCAACTGCAAAGTCAGAAGTGTACGAAGTAACTTAGAAAACATCATTAATTAGGTGGCGAAATAAATATGAATTATTATTTGTATCATACAAAAGAGAGCCCAGCTAAATCGCTCGTAGCCCAGGCTATCTGAGTGATCTTCAGCGACCACGAAGGTTAAGCAAAATAAGGCGCGTTCAGTGCATGGACGGGTGATCGTCTATGACTAACGCTAGTGGCATTTTTCCGAGTGGTTCCGTGCTTCGCAAGGTACGTTAAGCAGTTGGTGCCGGCAGCCGTCGGTAAATGGCAGTCGTTAAGCCAAGTCCTCTGACTTGGCTTATCGACTGCCATTTTGCCTTAGGGCGGCTTGAAATCTTCTGACAGTAAGACCAGCCACTAGTCTTGCATGCCTCCACCAGTCCAGACTTGGCTCCAGTGGTGGAGTATGGCCTATACCTTTCTCAGGCTTTCTCAAGAGACCCAAGCTTCATAGAGACCTAGCTCCTCAGTGGGGACATAATAGATGATGATGATGACGACCTCTGTGGCGTAGCGGTAGCGCATCTACCTACCATGCAAGAGGTCTCGGGTTTAATCCCGGCTGGGAACAAAAAAAAAACCCAGGTCTTGAATGTTTACATGTTTGTGATGTCGTTGTTTCTGATTCCCACGACACTAGGGGTATCCTAGTGAGGAGCCAGAAGCAATGTATGTGCCTGTATGTAAATGGTATGCGCTGCGCTGGCACGGATAGCCAGAGGTCACGGGTTCGAATCCCAGCATGGGTGGAATTTTTAGCCTCTAAATAGGTTTTCAAAATTGTCCTTAGCACGGGTTAGTGCATTAAAAATAAAAATAGTATATTTACATGATTATACTATTTTTATTTCGAACCCGCGACATCTGGCTATCCGTGCCAGCGCTCTATCCAACTAAGCTAATGGGCGACTCACCGGCATCAGTGAAATTTTGAACCTCTTTACACTATTATCTGTATTACGTACAGGCAGCCACATCTGGCTGAAGTAGATTGCATCACTTGCAGCCCCGACTACCTACTTTGCAGTTAGGTTTTTACATCGGAAAGATATAAGATATCGGGTGGAATTTTTAGCCTCTAAATGGGTTTTTAATCATGTAAATGTTATGTTATGTTAGATGATTATCATGACGAAAAGGCAGCCTCAATACTGAATACTTTATTGCATTCCACAAGTTTCAAGGTTGTTACATTATAACTTAACAGTTATTTGATAAGATCTTTGTGGACCCTGTAGGGCACGCAACATTTTAAAGTGCTATATAAAAGTATGTATTACATTAATTTAAATTTAATTTGATTAATTATCATACAATTTTAATTGATTATCAATTGATTGCCTCGTTACCACGGCAAGAAAAGAAATTCTGGATTTTGTTCGAAAGAATCTCAAATTCTTGCCAATTGAAGTCACCAACTGAGGCCACTGTTTGGCACTGGCCTTCTCTCAGAGAGACAGAGTATGATCTTATGCACCAAGCGTGCCCACAGCGGAAGTATTGAGTAAATCGAGTGAATCGATTGCAATAGTTGACCTGACTGCAGATTTATAGGGCAACCTAATAGCAGGTTGCCTAATAGCTACCACTAGTGCTTGAAAGTTTAATACGTTCCCAATTAGCCTCTATAGGTCGTTGTAGAGTGGTTGAGGAACTCGGTAGGGGACTACTATTATTTTTTTATGTAGCCAATATATAAAACACTGTGAAGAATCCTGAAATTGCCTCAGCGCCTGAATTTGCCAATCAGCGGTCGGCACGCATGGTAATTTAGCCCACACTCTCTCTGAGAGAAGACCTGTGCTCTGCAGTGGGATGTTAGTGAGGCTACATAAAAAAGAAATACATCCCGCTGCAGAGAACAGTCCTTCTCTCAGAGAGAGAGTGTGAGCTTAACTACCACGCGAGGTCATCGTGGAATGGCAATTGGAAGCGCTGAGGTATGTGAACACCTCAAATATTCAGCTTTCCTCGCGATGTTTTCCTTCACTGTTAGCGAGTGGTATTGCTACGACGACTATTTACTTAAGTTTATTTATGTAAATAAATATATCAACATAAATAAATTAAAAAAAATGCGCTCCCAAAGAAATTGCCACTTCATAAACATAATAATAACATAAGATTTACATACATATCTGCCTAGGTACATTGTTTCTGGCCCCACACTATAGGATACCCTGTGCCGTGGGAACCAGAAACAGCAACCTCACAAAATGTAAACATCCAAGACCTGGGGTTTTTTTTGTCACCAGCCGGGGCTCAAACCCGGAATCTCTCGCACGGTAGATGCGCCACGGCATTGCCACAGAGGTCGTTGTATAATGATAATAATAACATCGCCGAAAAACTATACAATATAATCTATCAGAGCCTAACAATGTCTATTCTGTGTTTGTCAATAGCGTGCATCGTCGGGTAGAGATACTCTATGCATTCTATCGAAGCCCTGACTTGGTTTCGCTTAGCGTCGTGAAGGGGAATTGAATATGCAGTATTCATACCAAGATACTGGCTTTCGATTCTTTTAGTAAGCTGTAGTAAAATAAGACGTGCGCCGAACGCTTCATAGCAACGAAAATAGTGATTTCGGATCGAAAAATAAAAGCTTAAAATTCTCAACTTTATTTGTTTAGACATAGACATATAAGTTACACATGAATTCAATCAATTAGATAATTATTACAGATAATAATGGCATTTATTATCTGTAATAAATTAATTCGGTAATTAATAAAACTTAATATAAAATATCAGCTTATACTTCGACTTATACGATGCGATTTTATTAAATTATGATAATTTATTTACTAGGTATAACTCTCTTCGGGCACTACCCGCACTAATATCCACATAACCCAAGGTTAGCTGGAAGAAAATACTCATTAGTTTTAAGCTCGCCTTTGTACAAATATGCTTATTGTGCAATAAATAATTTTCTAATCTAATCTAATCTATCAGACAGTCATCTTCAGTCAAACATCAATCATTTATTACGTTACGTATATTTGTGACTTACCAATTTTAAGTTTGCAGTAGCAACGCCACTCGCTAAGCGTGAAGAAAAACATCGCGAAGACACCTGAGCGCCTGGGGTGTTTCTCAGGGCGAGATAAATAGTCGTTGCTTAGCCCAAGTCCGTACTCAAGCTTCCCTAAGCATTACTTCAGGCTACTTAGCTAAGTATCAAAGTAGACGTTTGCTTAGCTAAGCATGTTCTTAGGCCAGTGCTAAGAATTAGTCCGGGTTTCGCGACTTAGAGAGTGCCAAAGTACTGTCTATGATAGACAAATCGATTCTCAAGCAAGTGCTTTCGCTAAGACTCGTTCTTAGAAGCGACTATTTATCTCGCCCTCAGTGTTTGAAAAGGCCAATCCACGGTGGGCACGCGTAGTGAAATAACAAAAGGGAACCGCAGTGCCCAGGCCTTCCCTCAGCGAGAGAGAGAGTGTGGACTGTCTGATGAAAGGCATGCAATAGGCTCAAAGCCAAATCAGGTGATTTAGATAGATAGAGCTAGAGAGCACTATATTGCACAACCAGAAAAAAGAATGCAACCATGATTTCTTACATCTCACTAATAGTTTTTTACTGTGTCGTGTCTGCCTAGAGAATAGCACCAACCCAACAACCCTATTCTTCCCGCGGGTGTCGTAAAAGGCGAAAGGGACACAATTCCACCGAACTGCGATCCCCAACCCGCATGCCCAGCGTGGGGATTATGGGCATAACCCCCTATGATAGCACAACGTGGCGCTCTTTAGGGGAGGGTATGTCCGGCAGTGGACTTGTATAGCTTGACGAAGTAATGTTTGATTTAGTTTAAGTTTTTAGCATAAAATAACTAAAATTTAAGCAAGAACACGCCATATTCATTGCTAAGCGATACTGAATAAACATTTTTTCACTTTGAATTTCACTTTTTATACAATTGGCGGTACATGTTTTTGATTTAGATATGTTTAATTATATTTTCGTCCATTTTTAAAGATAAAATCCTGAAATGTATTCTAGAACTATAAATAAGGCCTATTTTACATTCTTTGAAATGTTAGCTGTGCTATAATAGTTGTAGAATTTAATTATAACTGTAATAAAAAATAATAATAATAGTAATTTATTTCAGGCAAAGGGACTTTAGTTATTTGCAATAATTATATACAAATAATTATTACAAGTAACTAAAAAACTAAATAAAGGTAAGACAAATTACCTAACGTCTCAAACTACTTGTGGTTCGCGCTCATCTGCACTGAGATCCAGTGACTATATATAGGACTCTAAGCTTTCATATTATAGAAACATCAGATTCTAAGCTTAAGATGGTTTAAAAAAGGATAGTGAGAGTGCAGTTTTATTTCCGCTGCATTTTACTCCACTACAAATACGGCTTAAAGGCAGCAGGTAACATAGTAAATAGACATTCAGCAAACCGAATGTAAATTCTTTACGTTGAAATAAATAATTGATTTTAGATTTCTGATATGCATAGTATAGATACGTCCTTGATTATTCTTTTTATTGCACTAACCCGTGCTGAGGACAATTTCAAAAACCTATTAAGAGGCTAAAAATATCGCTGCCTGTAAATAATACAGACAATATTGTAAAGAGAAACGAAATTTCGCCGATGCCTGCACTTGCCCAATAGCTCAGTTGGGAGAGCGCTGGCACGGTTAGCCAGACGTCGCGGATTCGAGGCCCGACATCGGCGGAAATAGGTTTTCAGATACGTCTTGTTATTATTAAATACTACGTTAAATACCCGTCTCTATTTCCTAGGATAAGCTGAATAGGCTTTAGAGGAAGTCTCATGTACAGTTAGACACCGCACTACTGATGTTGGGAAGCGGCACTGCCCACTCACGCGATTAGGGTATTGTGTGGTGCACGCGGCTGTAGGCCGGCCGCATATTTGCGATTAAATACCTGTGCACATCGCAACTAGAGACATGCCATCCCTGAAAATAAAAATCCCAGCGCGGACAAGCGAATTTCAAATTATTGTCGTCTATAGCAAAGGGCTCGAACCGAGTGATAGGAATCAATCAAGCAACAACAAGCGCGGTCGGGTGCGTTTTGGAATATAGAAAACATACACACACACACACACACACCCTCACACACACACACACACACACACACAAACTCACGCTTGTATCTCGAAAGCATACGCAGAGATCACATCTGCTACTTGCTATGATCATGGCACATCTTTTGATAGCTTCGCCGACATTTAGTGTTTACATGCTCGCACGGCAATTGGAAGTGCTTTTCTTATCTTTTATCTTGCCCTTTGCTATCGATAACAACTCTTGTATGTCCCCACATGTCAATTCCGGCATCGCAGGAAGATTCGGGGGGGCCCAGTCCGGGTTGTTGGAGGATTGTAAGACAGTGGCGGACCTTTCTGTCAAGATGTTATCATGCCGCCCATAAGGCCGCGGCATGGCTTAACGACTGGCATTCCATGACAGCCGGTACCAACGACTTAACGTGCCTTGCACGGAAGCGCTCGGAAAAATTACACTAGCAGCATTCACGGGACGGTTACCCATCCTGCACCTGACCGCGGCTGTTGTTGCTTAACTCAAGTGATTGATTCCAATCACTCGGTTCGGCTGGGCCACAAGAGAATTTTTTTTTGTTATAATAATGAATAAAAATAATGGCTTTGATTTCATTAAAAATTCAATCAGTGCATCTGAAAGATTTTTTAAGGGTTTTAGTCGCAGGTGTAGCATTAGCCTAAGATGCCCATACGGTATGCCAGGTGTGCTTCACCTAATCTAGTATTTATGCCGGTTGTCTGCGCTTGGTCGGTAATGTATTTGCGAGAGTAATGTATTGATGCTAATTATACATGGTGTCCCGTGGACAATGGTCTACACGAATGGAATGCGGTGGAGACAGAGGAGTGGTGAAGGACAAAGCAGGGGTTGAGGTAGATCTGCGACCTTTGGATTTGGATACAATTCATTTATTTACGAACAAATGCTAAAACAGAAGTACAAAAAGAAAGAGAATAGTATTCGTATAAAATAAAAAACACGAAAATTAACACGGATATAAACTAAAAAAAAAGAAGAAAACAATAGAATATAATCATGTGGGTACAGCGATGCCATTCCGATGTAAAACCTAACTGCAAAGTAGGTACTCGGGGCTGCAAGTGATGCGAATTACTTCAGTCAGATGTCGCTGCCTGTACGTAATACAGAGAGTATGTAAAGAGGTTAGAAATTTTACTGATGCCGGTGGTCGCTCATTAGCTCAGTTGGGCGAGCGCTGGCACGGTTAGCCAGAGGTCGCGGGTTCGAGTCTCGGCATGGGTGGAATTTTTAGCCTCTAAATAGGTTTTTAAATAATAAGAAATATATACATCGACAAAATTCTCTGATTTCTGAACACCAGCATATTTAATCAATGTAATTATAATCAAGGGTAAAGATATAACTCAGTTACTACAATTAAATTACAACTCGTGTATGCATGTTATTGTTATTTTATCGTTTTTTCTAAAACAAAGTATAAAACATGCAGCGTGAACACGAAATGTTTCAAAATAGAAATTATTTCTTGCTAGCAGAAATCTTATTTGCATTATTTGTCTCCGGTTCGATACCCGGCCGGGTCAAACTAGGAAACGAACTTTTCTAGTTTGTCTCGGGTCTTGGACGTTATCTGTGTATTAATTGTATTAAACCTATCGTCGAGTTAGCACCTGTAACACAAGTCATTTAGTTGTACTAAGTATAGGGCTAACGAGATCTGTGTAATATGTCCATGAATATTTATTTATTTATATAAACACTCAGTAGTTACTAAAGTTTCCTCACAATGTTTTCTATTATTGCTACTACAATTTCACAAATATACGAAATTTATAAAACAAAGTCATTGGTGCCGGGGTTCGAACCCACGATCTTCCGAATGTGAGGCCGGCGGGCATTTTACTGCTGCGCTTGCACAAAAATACAATAATTTTCTAAACACCCTATATTCCACCTACATAAGAAAATTCCTACAGCTGAAAAAATACTTTATCTTTCCAGAAGATTCTGTTTCTTAGTTAGAATATTTTCGGGGCTTAATCGCGTAGTAATTTATTGCTATTTTACCTCGACGTTTCGACTTCGAGAAGACTGATGGCTGGCACCCGTTCGCATGTTCGGCTGATGAGGTTTCAGACTACCCTCAATCAGCTATCACAAAGCACTATTAGGGTTGCGACACACTACACTGATAATGTCGGACGATAAGCCATGCGACTTTTTTCCACTCGAACACATCTTGATGACCGTATCCCACGATTGCGACAGTTTGAAACCACATTCCCGATTAAAATTTTTGTGTTTCTTAATTTCAACCGCTTCACGCACAATTCGGCTATAATAATGGCGATCGTTGGAAAGCACCGATGGTTTGTGCAATTCTATCCAGTGGTTTGATCCTGATTCAAGAAGATGTTCCGCTATCGCTGACTTTTCCACCTGGCGGTTTTTGACAGCTGCGATATGTTCCTTGACTCTTTCAGCAATGGTCCGCTTAGTTTGTCCGATATAAGAACTAACGCAACTGCAATCGACTTTGTACACACCTGGTGTTTGATAGGGTATGGTGTCCTTGACTGTTCCTACCTGCGCTGCTATCTTGAGCAGTGGAGTGAAAACTGTCTTGATTGCATACTTCTTTAGCAAAGAACAGACTTTGTCCGTCACTCCCCTAATGTACGGCAAGTATGCTCGCTCCTTCGGAACGTCAACCCTCTTTACCCTAGTTGTACGCCTCTGATACATGTCCTTCACCCCATAGCCATTCTTCTTAAGTACCCCTTGTACATGTGACAGTTCTTCATGTATAAATTCCGGGTCACACAATGCATAGGCTCTGTCCACCAATGAAGATACCACGGATGCTAAATGCATAGGGTGGTGGTGCGACGTAGCATGTAGGTACTTGTCAGTGTGTGTAGGTTTTCTGTAAACACAGTGAGTTAGGGATCCATCCGATCTCGCCATAACTTTAACATCCAAAAATGGTAAGGCGCAATCACTTTGGAGTTCAAAAGTAAACCTTATTATGTGGTGTAATGAGTTTAAGTGATTCAAGAACTGTTCAACTTCCGGTTTGTTACCTTTCATAATGCAAAACACATCGTCCACATATCGTTTCCATAATTTTAAGCCGGATGGAAATTGTATCAGCGATTCGATGTGCTCCGTCCAGATATTAGCCATCACGGGTCCTACAGGACTCCCCATAGCAACGCCATCTATCTGTAGGTAATGCTGCCCTCTATACAGAAAATAACTGCCTTCCAAACAGTTCCGTAATAAGGTTATGTGCCCCTCTGGTATGTTCTTTTCATTAAATTTTTGTTGAATTAGGTCTACACATTCTTTTAGTGGAACATTAGTGAAAAGTGATTCGACATCAAAACTCACCATGACTTCATCTGGTTCCAGTTTGATGTCCCTAATTATACATTCTGTTTCTTTTTTACTGCCTCGATGGTCTAACCGTTAAGGCGCTTGCTACTAAATCAATCAATCAATCAATCAATCAATCAATCAATCAATCAACAATCAATCAATCAATCAATCAATCAATCAATCAATCAATCAATCAATCAATCAATCAATCAATCAATCAATCAATCAATCAATCAATCAATCAATCAATCAATCAATCAATCAATCAATCAATCAATCAATCAATCAATCAATCAATCAATCAATCAATCAATCAATCAATCAATCAATCAATCAATCAATCAATCAATCAATCAATCAATCAATCAATCAATCAATCAATCAATCAATCAATCAATCAATCAATCAATCAATCAATCAATCAATCAATCAATCAATCAATCAATCAATCAATCAATCAATCAATCAATCAATCAATCAATCAATCAATCAATCAATCAATCAATCAATCAATCAATCAATCAATCAATCAATCAATCAATCAATCAATCAATCAATCAATCAATCAATCAATCAATCAATCAATCAATCAATCAATCAATCAATCAATCAATCAATCAATCAATCAATTAATTAATTAAATCAATTTATTTCAACGCAAAGAATTTACATTCTGTTTGCTGAATATCAACGTAAAATATAATATAATAGGCCGTATTGTAGTGGAGAAAAAGGCAGCGGAAAGCCAGAGGTCGTGGGTTCGAATCCCACTGGGGGCCGTCGTACAGTTGTACAAGGTGCCTGGTGTATTTTCATGTTTATGACGTCCTTGCCTGGTTACCATAGTACAAGTAATCCTAGTTTGGGACCAAGGGCATTATTATGTAAGTATCCACTGAGTTGAGTGACGTTCATTTTTACTTTTTTAAGCTACTCCGGCTGTCAAATGCATACCTTTTTGACACTTAGGAGTTGTCTAAAATGCTACGTAATAGGAGGGCAGGTCAAGTGATTGTGTTGTGTGAAAGTTACTATTATTATTTTCAAAACATTATAAAGACCACTCAATAATATAAATACAACAAACAATTAATTCGCAAACATAAATGCTGCAAAAGCCGTATTTCCCAAAGGAACACGCCACAATAAATTCTTGACGCCACAAAATTGAGTCTGTCACACGAATACATGACTATTTCCACTACCGTAAGGTCGAGAATAGCTCGCTTAGTGACAACATTAACATTATAGGCTTTAAACTCAATAAATCGGCACAATACCTAGTTCGATTTAGAGCGGGCAGTCGTGGATTCGAATAAATAACACATGAACCACTGTGCACCTGGTGTATGACTGTAGGACAGTCGGCGTAACGTGGAAGTACTCTGTTTTCTCGATTGTCGCTCTTGTGATGAGCGTCATACGAGCCACCGCAGGATAGACGCGAATTCCGCTGAATGTACAGTGCACACACGATGGGTGAATTGGATTACTTTAGAGTGGTATTTTTTATTGGGTGGTTTAAATCTAAGTACGTGTATATAGCTAACACTATCTACTGTCCAACAATATTGGTCCCTAAGTGGCGTACTGAGTAGAGTTGAAGCGGACTCATCGTTAGTTCCTTGGATCTCTTTCGCCTTTAATTTTTAAATTATTATCTATTTATAATCAATTTCAATTCTTATAAAAGAACAACTTATTAACGATTTCTAAATAAAATAAAAATAAACTTCCCTGTCCAAGATGTAATTCAATTCCAATTCGCCACGTCCACAGTTAGATAGTGTCCGAAGATGTAATGAAAATGAGTCTAATATGACTCATGAACTTGTTCCAATACATTCCTCTGAGTCATATACGACTCTTGGATAAGGAAGTTGTTAATAATAAATTGTATAGGTAGATGCCGTCATCCTCGGATCTTAGAGACAAACGTTTATATAGTATTTAGTATACAACATCTGCAGCCACATCTTTGCTTATGAACGTGTAAGTTAGATACTCAAAACAATTATTTCTTCTCACTTTAAATCGTTGGAGCAATTCAAAAAATATAACATTGAATGATCCGGTTTCCATACTATTTTTTTCAAAAATAAAAAAATCTTTTAACCTAAAGAGAACGTTTGTTAATCACAATGATAGCAGCAGTTTTTAGCGCCGAGTTTTTAGTAAAGAAAATGGCCGGCAAAAAAACTCCACTGTGACCAGTAACAAGAGTATTCAACGAGTTTACTATAGAATTCGCAGTAAGAGTTTAAATGTTATATAAATCAGCCCATACTACTGTCAATAGTCCTTCCCAAGACACGTCAATTCTTTCTATCCTCGCCCATCCTCATCGAGCCGCTGACACCAATCTCAAATCTCAACATATCACGTCTGAACGTCAATCCAGCGAGCTAGCGAAAGACTCATCATCATCATCAAACCATTATGACCCCACCGAGGTGCACGTGTCTCTTCCCTAAGGAAGGCCATACTCCACCACTGCCTAACGTGCCTTGCGAAGCACGGAACCGCTCGGAATAATGCCACTGGCGTTTTTCATAGATGGTCACCCATCCATGCACTGAACACGCCCTATGTTTCTTAACCTTCGTGATCGTTTAAAATCAGCCGGGGCTTTAAGCGATTCGGCGATAGAATACAATTTTATATTTGTGATTTTATTAATTTATTGGAATAATAGACGTCGTCATAGTTACATATTAAACGGGTCTAATCGCGATTATTTATTAGGTATAACTTATTAATAAAAAAATACCTTATTTCCCTACGTTTCGGCAGCGTTACAGTTGCCGTGATCGTCATCGTCAACCTCCAACTTGGGTGCTGTCTGTGCAATCGATCGCCAGCCAGCAACGCATCCCCCGTAATGACACATTTACCTCGAATAACACCTGTCATTGGTGCCAAACAAATTGAGCCTAAATTGTGCCTCTTTGTTGTGCCTACAAATCATCATCAGCCCCGTTTTCGCGACGAGATTCACCATTAGTAGTGATCTGAGCTCGTCTGGAATAGATCACTTTTAGTGATAAGACCGTTGTCTGTACTCTTAGGTTAAGAAATAAATGTGTAATTTCCATTGTATGTACAATAAAGTATTCTCTATCAGATATACTCGTATCATATACAGAGGTATAACACAACATAACACAAAATTTACATACTGGCACATACATTGCTTCTGGCCCCACACTAGGATGCCCTGTGTCGTGGGAATCAGAAACAACGACATCACAAACATGTAAACATCCAAGACCTGAGGTTTTTTTTTTGTCTCCAGCCGGGATTCGAATTAGGGACCTATTGCATGTACGTATAGAATGTATGACTTCAAATCGAAATTGAAATTGCTAATCCGCGGTGGGCACGCGTGGTAATTAAGTCCATACTCTCTCTCTCTCTCTCTCTCTCTCTCTCTATCTCTCTGTCTGCGAAGAGGCTTGCACCCTGCAGTGGTATGCTAAAAAAATTTATAAATAAATATTCATGCTGCTGTAGTGTCGGCCTAGAGAATAGCACCAACCCAAATTCTTCCCGCGGGTTTCGTAAAAGGCGACTGAGAGACAAAAACCGGGGGGTGGGCAGCAGCGCCCCCTGCAGTACAATTCCACCAAGCTGCGATCCCCAACCCGCATGCCCCGCATGGGGATTATGGGCATTACCCCCCCTAATGATGGCACAACCTTGCGCTATGGCGCTTATTAGGGGAGGGCTATGTTCAGCAGTGGACTAATATAGCCTGAAGAAGAATTCATGGACATATTACACAGATCTCGTTAGCCTTATACTAAGTACAACTAAATTACTTGTGTTATAGGTGCTAACTCGACGATAGATTTAATACAATAAATACGTAGATAACCTCCAAGACCCGAGAAAAACTAGAAAAGTTCGATTCCTAGTTTGACCCGGCCGGGGATCGAACCCGAGACCTTCGAAAAAATAATAAATAAAAAATATCGAAATTTTTTAGAGGTATTTGAACACCCCAGACATTCACGTTTCTTCACAACGTTTTTCTTCACAGTTAGCGACCGGTATCGCGACAAAAATGAATGTATGAAACAAACGACGCAAATGTACGTAACTTAGAAAACAAAGTCATTGGTACAAGGTTGTCTGGGAGAGATCACTTTTAGTGATAAGGCCGCCGTCTGTACTCTTAGGTTAAGAAATATCTGTGTAATTTCCATTTTTATGTACAACCAGCTGACCCAGCGAACTCCGTACCGCCTAACAGTCGATTCTTTATTTTTTTTATGTTTCTCTCCATCAGAACCATCCTCGTACTTCAAGGAATATTCTAAAAAGGGAATTAGCGAAATCGGTTCAACTGTAATATACGACTCTTGGATAAGGAAGTTGTTAATAATAAATTGTATAGGTAGATGCCGTCATCCTCGGATCTTAGAGACAAACGTTTATATAGTATTTAGTATACAACATCTGTAGCCACATCTTTGCTTATGAACGTGTAAGTTAGATACTCAAAACAATTATTTCTACTCACTTTAAATCGTTGGAGCAATTCAAAAAATAGAAAACAAAGTCATTGGTACAAGGTTGTCTGGGAGAGATCACTTTTAGTTATAAGGCCGCCGTCTGTACTCTTAGGTCAAGAAATATCTGTGTAATTTCCATTTTTATGTACAACCAGCTGACCCCGCGAACTTCGTACCGCCAAACAGTCGATCCTTTATTTTTTTTTGTTTCTCTCCTTTAAAACCATCCTCGTACTTCAAGGAATATTCTAAAAAAGGAATTAGCGAAATTGGTTCAACTGCTCTCGAGATTTGCGGTTACCAACACCTTCAGCGATTCATTTTTATATTATAGACTAGGTGACCCAGCGAACTTCGTACCGCCTAACAGTCGATTCTATACTTTTTTAAATTTTTATATTATAGATAAAGTGTACTCTATCTCTATCTCTCAAGAACGTTTTACCCAAACATCCTTGCTATCTCTCTCTACATGCCCGCACTGGGTCTCTAACTTCCGAGTCCACTGCCTGGAAGTCTATTCATCTCATATTTCAGTGAGTGAATGTAAATATATGAGATGAAAAAACCTCCAGGCGACTTAGAACAAGTCTGCCCCTTTGTTCCCGTACCAGGCTAAGCAAACGCGGAAAGCGCGTCCTCGCTCGCGGATTACATATTTGATAAGTCAATCACAAACAATCCTCATGTGTTATTCAGCGCACGGCTTCGCTGCTGGCTAGCTTGCCAGAGGTCAATAAGTACATCGGACGCCGCGACCAACATTTACAGGCAATAAGCCGTCGATAGATGGCAGTCGTTAAGCCAAGTCAGAGGCCTTTGAAAAACTTGTGACAGTAAATGAAATGAAAAGGTCTGTTCAAAGTAGCGCAGAAACTGCGGCTTAATCTACGTTGTAAATCAAACTAGGTGTCTTCAAAATCTAGGCGATTTTGGAGAAAAAATGGACAAAAAAACACCAAACTAAGTATTTTCAAAGTTAACATAATTATTATGAAACATAGAACTCATGCATTGACTCCAGACATTATTGTCATCTAAATAATTCTCTATGTTATAGTTAGCCACTATGGCACAAAGTGTACTTGACACATTTTTTTAATCGCGTTTCAGGCAAGCTTAATATATATATCTTAGTGTAAAAGTATATAATAGTAAGACCAGCCACAGCCTTGCAAGCCTCCACCAATCCGGACCTTGCCCCCGTGGTGGAGTATGGCCTATACCTTCCTTAGGGAAGAGACCTGTGCCTCTCGGTGGGGACATAATGGGTTGATGACGATGATTAAGGTCATTGACTAGTTTTTCCTGTGAGCTAGACCGACTAAGCTGTCACAATGGTACTTGTATAGATGCTAGGCAAGCCTACACATTCTCAAATTCTTCCGCGGGTGTCGTAAAAGGCGACTAAGAGACTCAAACTGGGGGCCGGGCAGCAGCGCCCCCTGCAGTACAATTCCACCAATCTGCCATCCCAACCCACAGGCTCAGCGTGGGGATTATGAGCATTGCCCCCCATGATACTCGTAGCACAACGTGGCGCTCTTTAGGGGAGGGTTATGTCCAGCAGTGGACTAGTATGGCCTGACGACGAAGCCTACACCTTCTAAAAACACAATCCCAGGCATTGCAGTGTCCGAGTGATCCCTTTAACTAGTGTGTCTAGTGTGAGTGAAGATGCCACTGGACCGTATAAGTCATCGCAATTGTGTAGATCTAAAGGCCAAAGTAAGCCTAATATTTTTTTATGTAGTCTATCACCCGCTGTATGGCACAGGAATTCTCTATGTGAGATATAGTATATTAATAACTTAATTACTGTCTCCACGGCTGATTAGCAATTTTCAGCGCTAAAATATGTCACCACCTCTGACGCTCAGGTTTCCACACGATGTATTTCTTCGCAGTTAGCGAGTGGTATTGCTAATGTCCGTCCTTCACAAGGTACGTAAAGCCGTTGGTGCCGGCTGTCGTGTAATGGCAGTCAATAAGCAATGTCAGAGGCCTCATGGGCGGCTTGATAACTTCTGACAGTAAGGCCCGCCACTGTCTTACATTCCTCCACCAACCCGGACTTGGCCCCCGTGGTGGAGTATGGCCTAACCTTCCTGCGTTGCAGGAATAGACCTATAGGGAAGAGCGGGTGATCGTGCTCTTCCACTATAAAGGGAAATTTCCCGCCAGGACGGCCGGTCCAACTATATTGTTAGTCGGACGTTATATTTATGGTATGTCATTGAAACACCTTGATTGCGCGATGCAGTAATGTTGGAGTTTGTAGTGCGCGCGCAGAGTTGACATGTGCTCGCCACAGACCCGTGCCCCAGCAGTGGGGACATACAAGGGTTGATATCGATCGATTGCTAATGTAACTTAGAAAACAAAGTCATCGGTTCATGCCGGGATTCAAACCCATGACCTCCTGAATGTGAGGCCGAAGTTCGACCGCGCCGCTACCATCTTTAACAAATTAGTCGCCAATTTTTATCAGTTCCAGAGAAGTAACATAAAAGGGATTCCAATCACATAACGAATCTATCACACATAGGTTCCGACTTCGATAGCAAAAAACTGCCGATGAGGTAAAAAAACCGGTCAAGTGCCAGTCGCCATCGCTCACCGAGGGTTCCGTACAAATTTGAAGGTACTGCCATAAAACATTTAGGAATCTGGTCTTGCAGTTTTCTCCAAGCTTTTCCTGAACTAAAAAAATGACATTAAAATGTGAAAATTACTTTGCTAAATTCCGCCAAAAAAGCACGATGCGGTTAGTTAATGCACCGCCCCCCTCCCACTTTTTCAAGCAGAAGCAAGACACGAACACGACGCTTCCTTAGGCTCACAATGCTTACCTCACAGGATGCCTCGTGTTAGAGGCGAAACACGTCGCGTATTTTCTTACACAAGAATTGGTGTCGGTATTGGTGTGTTCGTGTCTTGCTTCTGCTTGAAGCGCTGATTTTCAGTCAGTGCCACGTGCTATCCCACGAGCGTCACAGACTGCGGTGCGATACAATCATGGGCAATACCATATAGAGTAGAATAATACTTATATGTTATGTACAATAATACCTATATACAGAATGAAAAATATACTTAAAAAGTTTTAATTAAGTGACAGAACTTTATCAGTGACAGATAAGCTACCAAGGCGATAAAAGAAATGGTGTTTCAACTAACTAACAACGGAGAAAAATAGTAACTCACCTCACAGATAAACCTGTACAGGGTTTAGTGAAGGTTTTTTGCATTAATATGCAAAAAAAACCTTCATTTAATTTGCATTAATATTTGCATAAAATTACTTTTCCAAATTCCGCCGAAAACCCCACAAGCACCTTGCGGTTAGTTAATGCACCGCCCTCCCTCCCACTTTTTCAAGCAGAAGCAAGACACAAACACACCACCACCGACACCATACTTGTGTGAGAAAATACGCGACGCGTTTCGCCTCTAACACGAGGCATCCTCAGGCTCACAAGTGCAAGTGACCATCACCACAAAAGCGCTCCGTATATAGGCTAGGCCGCCCTTCCACCCCCGATGACGTAATCTAACCGTTGAACCGGTGACCGTTAAGCCGTCTCAACCGCTTATCGGTTATTATTATTTTGCGCAAAAATTGCGATTAATGTATTATTAGAGGAGACGATTAAATAGAGGAGCTGCCCACCTGTTCATTCAGCGTTGTAAACAAACTATCCCTAGATAGGTTAATACGTATTACGTAAATGTCTTGAATAAGCAACTTAAAAAAAACTTTATCAACCAAATTCTTCCTCATTGGACCAACAAAATTGTTGTGAATTATTTCTTGGTCACGTCATTTAAATATTATCTTAGAATCTAAATCCTTATTATCATCACAATGATATTTATTTACCATCTAAAACAATGCTGTCCTAGGCACTGGAGCATCCGAGTGGTCCCTTCACCCATCTAGCGAGAGTGAAGATGCCACTGGACGCTGTATAAATCATCTGAATACGTAGATGCAGTGGCCATTGCAATACTTATTTTATATAATTTAAAGTATTAAATAAGAGGAACATATTAAGTTTGAGTTATTCGACGCGCAGCAGCTCAACATCAAAAATCAGGGTTGAGTTGGGTGGAATGACACCTGGGTGGCCTCTGGAACCATAAGCAAAGTCAGGAGAGCAGGTCAGTTTGGCGCGCTCTCCTACAGACATCTGGTATAGTAGAACAACCTATTACTTAACTATCATAATCTATTTTATGTATTTATTATTTAAAGTTCCTAATTTCAATATTTCTAAATTGCACCGACTACCGGTCTCTAATGCTTTTCTTGTCTCCGTATAAGGTTTCACGAAGCGCTCGTACGTGGCCTAGGGAAGCGCTCGTAGCCTAGGCGAACCGAGTGATTGGAATCAATCACTTGGTTAAGTGATAACAGGCGCGGTCAGGTACAGGATGAGTGAGCGTCCCGTGACTACCGCTAGTGGCATTTTTCCGAGCGCTTCCGTGCTTCGCAAGGCACGTTAAGCCGTTGGTACCGGCTGTCATATAATGGCAGTCGTTAAGCCATGTCAGAGGCCTTATGGACGGCTTGATAACTTCTGACAGTAAGGCCTTCCACTGTCTTACAATCCTCCACCAACCCGAACTTGGCCCCCGTGGTGGAGAATAGCCTAACATTCTTGAGATGCAGGAAGAGACCCGTGCCCCAGCAGTGGGGACATACATGGGTTGATAACGTATAAGATTTCCTGGAAGAAATTGCTTTTAATAATAAGACCGCTAATTTGTACTATCGATGTCATTTTAGATAGATACATAGAAAGAGAACACTTTATTGTACATAAAAAAGGAAATTACACAGATATTTCACTATACAATATATAAGCCTACACCATCTATAAAACCATGACCTAGGCACTACAGCGTCGGAGTGGTCCCTTCACCCATCTAGTGTGAGTGAAGATACCACTGGACGCTGTATAAATCATCTCATTAAGTAGATGCAAAACGGCTAATATTTCACTATATTTTTATTTAAGTTCTGTTACTGTAACAATCCATCCTGCACTTGACCGCGCCTGTTGTTACTTAACTCAAGTGCTTGATTCCAATCACTCGGTTCGACTAGGTCACGAGCGCTCCTGGCTATGTCTACAGTACAAATACAGAATGTTCTATCTATCTACCTCTCTATACAGAAAGTATTAATACGTAATACAGAGATTAAAGAGGTTCAGAATTTCACTGATGCCTGTAAGTCGCCCAGTTGGGAGGGCGCTGGCACGGATTGCCAGAGTTCGCAGGTTGGAGTCCCGGCATGGGTGGAATTTTTAGCCTCTAAATAGATTTAAAATCAAAAAAGTCCTTAGCACGGGTTAGTGCATTAAAAAAAAATATAACTATGTGTCTCTGTTAGGTACTTTTAATAAGAAACACGGTACCCTAAATCGTCTCCCGAGTCAGCAGACCCGCGGCAGGTGTGCGTAATCTGTAATACCTCCGCCTAATGCGTCTTGCATGGCACATTTGGCCCGGAGACGGGATTGTCTCCCGATTTGCGTTTTGCTAGCGGCGGGTTTAGTAATGCACGGGTTTTAGTAATCATCACCGTGAGGAAACCTGACTGGCCGTGAAGTTTACCTTCTTAGTTAAGACCTCAAAAGGATTCGGGTTTGTAACAACAAACGAACTTCTAGGTATGTTTTATTTAATTATTTTTAATTAATGGCTGGATAGAATTAAATTTTAAAACCTATTTAGAGGCTAAAAATTTCACCCATGCCGGGATTCGAACCCGCAACCTCTGGCTATCTGTGCCAGTGTTAGTGCATTAAAAATAAAAATAGTATAGAATTAAATTTTTAATTTTCACTCTCTGACTAACGGGCATGAAACATGTCTTTAGAAATTATCATAAATCTAACTTCAACCCTCGGTTTCGCCCGCGTTATAAGTTCCATATCATTACCAATCCCATGCGAATGCATTAGATACCGGGATATCGATTATCCTATGTCTCAACTCAAACCTTTGTCTATCTGTTCATCATGCAAGTTTCAAAACCTTTGAGCCGTTATTGCGTGATTGAGTAATAAACATCAATGCTTTTGTATTTTAATTTGATTGTTCACTGACCATCTTTTCTCAAGTCATCTTAAACCAAATACATCAGTTGCCACCTATAAGTATACCTAATAAGTTTTCATGATTACCATTAACTATAAAAAATACCTACATTCCGAAATTTTGAATGCTGGCAATGATTTTTGTTGTTGTGTAAATACCCGCTATTTTTCGCTTGGTTGCCTAAACTGTACAAACTTGCCAGACGAAATTATGCTCAGAGAGCTCCTAAAAAGGCCTACTTCATTGGTAGGCCAAGCCCTTGGGGGCTCCACGAGATTAGTCTCTCCCCGCGGGTACCACTACATGTTTACTGTTAATTGGTAGCCGACGTGGTATTGCTCAACATGCGGCCGGCATCCAGTGGGCTCGGCAGGAATGGCCACTCGGCGCAAGGAGGTTGTATCGAAGGAGGTGATACTTACTTAATAAATAAAATGAAGCGGAGAAGATATTCTCGCACACGCAATGATGCGTTAAAAATACATAATCATGGTATGGCGAATGTCTAGTACATTAATCACCACATAATGTACTTTGTCCTAGGCGTCCTATATTTACAAAATCTCTTCTTCTTCATGCTATATTATGTAGTCCACTGCTAAACATATAACATAGCCCTCCCCTAAAATCTCTACCACAGACTATTTTATACGACGTTTATTCGTATAAAATAGTCCGTGACTTTATAAGGAAAATACGTAACCGGAGATTGTATTTAATAATAGTTTAAATCCAATCTTCGGTTACAGTCTATTTATTCTTACTTGTCCAATTTAGTAAACAAGATTCTGCCATTAAACTGTGACTTTTTAGTCCAAAACTGCCATATTTCCATAAATGAAGTAACTTGGAACACTCTTTTAGATAACACGCTGCCAATTTTATAAACATAGTTCAGGATAGTTCATGAATTTGCGAGAAAATGTCTAGTTTAGGCATCTAATCTCAATTTTAAGGTTAGAATCTGTTTACTAAATTGGACAAGTAAGAATAAATAGACTGTACGTATTTACGTAAATTTTACCTATAAGGAGACTGTTTCATAGAATTACAATTCGTGGTTTACTGACAGTTCGATGTATATTGCAAAGTCGATTATCCCAAGAGATTAACAAGTAGACTCGAATTGTCATAATAAACTACAAATTTTAGTGTTATGAAAGTTATTTAACTCTTCTTGTACCAGTAAAGATATAATTTATTAAATATGACACTTACGGAGTTAATTTAATTTAGATATTTACTGTAACTTGTAAAATTGGTAGCTGACGTGGTATTGCTCAACAAACATCCAGCATCCAGTAGGCTAGGTAGGAATGGCCACTTGGCACAAGGAGGTTTTATCGAAGGCGGTGGCAGTTTTTTTTAAGGTCATAAATAAAATTACACGTGTATTGAATTCACTTATCTGTCATCGCTATACGTCGAAGTAATCATAATCATTTATTTATTGCATGTAATGGTATTTCATTCATTTAACTTATTTATCATTAAAATACTCGTTTATTATATAATAGCTGTAAATGAAGTATCAAACATAAAAAGTGCTAGATGAGGTGCTAATACAAAGTCATATTGCATGCTAAGCATCCTGCTGTAACCGCATCCTGCTGTAAGAAAAGCTTAAAATTGCGTAAAAAAACAGTTGTTCCATACATTTTTATGTCTCAAATGTAATTTTATTTTTGCGTTTTCCTGCTTATTTATAGACACATAGAGATCTTGTTACACAATAAGGTATTTCAAAAATTCTAAATCAGTCTCTCTCTTTCTCTCCCTTGCTTTATCTCTCTCACAAACGCTCATGATATTAATATTAATCTCCACACAACACAATGACCTGTCCCAGTCCTTAATGTGGCCGTTGCATCTACGTAATGAGATGTTTTATACAGCGTCTAGTGGCATCTTCACATACACTAGATGGGTGAAGGGACCACTCGGATGCTGCAATGCCTGGGACATGGTTTTAGATGGTGTAGGCTTACCCAGCACCTAAAACATCCTGACAGCGTAGTCGACCACAGGAAAGATTAGTCAATATGTGCGAAGTCAACCAAACCGCGGGTTGGGTTTCCTTACGATCGATCGAACCTGGGTCTCTCGCTTGCGAGTCTGTTGTTCTACCCACTGAGCCACCACCACTTTCATTTGGCATTTGTGCTAGTCCCACACTTCAAAAAACCCTATGCTATTGTGACAAGGTCAGGACATAACGAATACGGAAATACACTCAGACTGAGGCGGCCAGGTACACTATTGTATGCTGGGAATCGAACCCACGAGCAGTCTAAGTACCGTTAGGCCAACAAGGCAGTAAAGTGCGCATTCCTGCAATACTCAGGCACGCATGACGCTGACAACAGACATGAGCTGTGAGATGAGATACTCTACCGAAACTGCGGACCAAGGAGCGTTTCTTATGCCCAGATTGCGTTTGCTTTTCTGGATCCTTTATGAAACGGTTGCTAAGTACTTATTTAGCAATAAGGCCGCCAATTGTACTTTATCTTTACATGTTTTATAATATGTGCTCTGGTGTACAATAAAGAATATTCTTATCTTATCTTATCTTACTTACTGCCTCGGTGGTCTGGTGGTAGAACGACTGACTACAGAAACAAGGTCTCGAGCTCGATATTTCCTTTACTTCTGTTTCGATTGAAACTCCGTGAGTTACCAAAGGTCTGTGCTTAAATCAATGCTATTATTTAATTTCACCTTCTCCTAAGATACAGGTTTTTCGCCTAGTTTAGGAGACAGGATTCAACGACAAGAATATTGTACAATAGATTTAGCACCAAACGATTGTCGTCATTTATTTACATGTAAAAATTTTGGTATTTGAAATAAAGAAAAAGAAATTTTATATAATTATAATTAATGCTGTGGGCAAAATTGCAACGTATATTCGCATTTTACTTCTGGCCTTTACATGACAGCCGGCACCAACGGCTTAACGTGCCTTGCGAAGCACGGAAGCGCTCGGAAAAATGCCACTAGCGGTAGTCACGGGACGGTCACCCATCCTGCACCTTTTCGCGCCTGTTGTTGCTTAACACAAGTGATTGATTCCAATCACTCAGTTCCGCTAAGCCATGAGCACACTTTCCTACGTTCTGGGATATTTTTTTTTGGGTAATTTATTTCTAATCACATTTTATATGTTTATCTGTGTGGCGTTACATAAATGTTTTCCTTTGATGTCAAAACGTTCGTCTGAGTGCTATGGCATGATATATCTTTTGCTGATTACGTATTATAGGGTATCCTAGAATTGAAACCAGACCTCGACCTCGGTGGCGCGGCGGTTTGGCACGCTGACTGTAAAACCGAAGGTCTCGGGTTCGATCCCCGGGCGGGTCAAGCTAGGAAACGAACTTTTCTATTTATTCTTATGTATTTATTGTATTAAATCTATCGTCCAGTTAGCACTTTTAACACAAGTCATTTAAAAACCTATTTAGAGGCTAAAAATTTCACCCATGCCGGGATTCGAACCCGCAACCTCTGGCTATCCGTGCCAGCGCTCTAGCAATTTTTAGCCTCTAAATAGGTTTTTAAATTTGTTCCTTAGCACGGGTTAGTGCATTAAAAATAAAAATAGTATAACAAATCATTTAGTTGTACTTATTATAGGGCTAACGAGATCTGTGTAATTCGAGTACGTTCATTAATATTTATTATTATTATTTTTTTATTATAAGCGACTGTGTAATTACTACTATTGTAGAGAACGGAACATACTGTCTGTTAGATTTTAGAATGCACCTCGGGCTCTAGAGTAGGCTTCGGTTTTCGTCAATTTTCGCCGGTTTTCGTCAATTTTCGCCGTTTTTCGTAGTGATGATCTAGTTCTGAACTCGAAATTAAGTGTCATATTAGTTCTGATAGTTCTATTAGACGAATATATCCGATTCTATCCGATAGTAGCCGAGGTATATTCCAAAAGATAACAGACTGTACGCAACCAGAGAATGTAAACCAATCATAGTACAATTTAGGTCCATAGCTAGGTCTTAGGACCGCAAAATGTATTATCGTCGGAAATAATGATGAATATTTACTACCCTATTGCTTCTATTTGCTTCCTCTAAATAAAGAATTTCTTCCACATATTTTAGAAGAGAAACATTTAAGGGCGACCGTACATCCTGACGTCGGGTGGACCGGTCACCAAGCCGTATTACCAAACTTTCGTGGAATCACTGAATATCTCATCGGGCGGCAATTGCTGCCCATTTGCTTCTTTCATATTTTTAAAACGCCGCACCCGTAGCTATTATGGAAGCTAAAATATCACTATAGTTTAGATCCAGCGCCTGGAAAAAATTAAAAGAACAACGAAGCTTAGACTCAAATAAAAAAAAAAATTAGAAAATGAAGTCAGCATTCTACCGCACCGCTACCACCGCTGTTGGTACGTATCCATTTGGGAAGTGGTAATACGTATAGGTGGCTACTGATGTATTTGGTTCAAGATGACTTGAGAAAATGGTCAGACTGGAGTTTTTATTTCCCGCTGTCTTTTTCTCCACTACACTATGGCCCGAAGGCAGCGGCTTACATTTTACGTTGACATTCAGCAAACATAATGTGAGAATCAGCAAGCTGAAGTGGCAGAGGGCTGGCTTTATCTCGCGAAGTACCGACAACCGTTGGAGTAAACGTGTTCTTGAGTGGAGACCGCGACTCGGCAAACGTAGTGTAGGACGCCCTCCGACTAGGTGGGACGACGATCTGCGAAAAACTGCAGGCAGATGCTGGATGCGGTAAGCTGAAGACAAGGCGTTATGGCGCTCATTAGGGGAGGGCTATGTCCAGCAGTGGACTAGTACAGCCTGATGACGACGACTAGGCTGACGAAACATAATGTAAATTCTTTACATTGAAATACCTCTCGTTCGTCGGTAGTCGTCCCGAATAGACGTGTGGCACCTCGTATCTGGTTTTAAATCGTATTGTCTTTGGCAAGGGAATTTTGATCTTATTTCAAGTTCCTACAGCTTATAATAGCAGTCACCATAGCATCGGACACTGACCACCGTATTAAGAGTAAGGTATAATCATTCTCACGCATACACTGATACAACATCGCAAACTGCATAGTGTATGGTAAAAATCAGAAGCGTCATCATGATGGCGAGATCTCCTACAAAGTTAAGTCCGTCAACATCAAATCCAGATTTGTCAACTGTGGAGGATGTGTCTTCGCACAACGTCAACTTACGAAAACGCAGAAAACCAGATTGCGGCTGCTTTGAAGAACTAAAAGCAATGATAAAATCTATGCAAGATGACTTCAGTAAGAAGAATGAGGGTCTAATCGATGACTTAAAAGCTCAGAATGCAAAAATCTTTGAGTCACAAACAAGCATGACTGCGCTGCTTGAATCAAATATAACACAATACAAGGAGCTAAAATCTAAATTAGACAACCTTACTGTAGGTCAAGCCAACGTTCAAGAAAAAATTGATATACTTGAAGAACAAGTCGATGAATTGCAAAGATTGAGGCTCAGAACTACTGTAGAAATCAGAAATATGCCTAAAGCGGCAAATGAGAATTTAGAAGAAATTGTTCAGAAACTATGCGCAAGTGTAGGAATTCCCAAAAATAACGAGAACATAAAGCAAATTTTCAGGAAAGGCAGGGATAACGCACCAATTGTAGTGGAATTTACTGACGAGAAGAACAAAGACGAAATTCTCAAAGCTGTAAAAGTATTCAACAAAAAGGAACATGACATCAAGTTACACAGTGAGCATCTGGGGTACGATGAAATTAAAATCCCAATATACGTGGGGGAAGCACTTACTATGAAAACTAAGAAATTACATAAAGCTGCAAGAGAATTGGTTAAGTCGGGGATCTACAAATATTGTTGGATATCGCGTGGAAGAGTACTGGTGCGTCGTGAGAATGGCCAACCTGCTATGAGAATACATTCTGAGCAGCAAGTTGAGATTCTGCGCGATGAGGGTGACAAAGACTGACTATATAGTGAGTTATGTTTCTTCCACATAATGTGCTATTTCTCTAAGCGTCGTACTAGTTTTAATACTCCAATCGTAACTTGTTGCTGTTTGCCTTGCCTTGCCTTAACAATCTATATCCATATTGAGTATTATTTGAGTATGATACTATACTACATAACTATTTATGTATTTAAGTATTATATAAATTTTTCGAACTATTTATTAACTATTTATATGACTATTTATGTATTATTGCCTATCTTTCGTTGGTTTGTACTCTTAGTTCATTCGTCAAATTCTCAGTTACGTTTAACAACGTGTGATGTACTTATCCAAAAAAGTAATTACTCTCTTAAAATCAGCCTCATTCACTATCCTAGACGTCATCTATTTACATATTTGAGCCATTATTATGACTTTGGATAACATTAAAAACTTGGTCACTGACCTTGACAATACTGTCAAGGTTGGTAAGTCTTTTATGGTGAGTGAGGCAGAAAAGTGTAGATCCCTTCTTGGAGAATCAGAAAGGTCCTTTAATTTTGTCGTGCAGAACATAAGAAGTATAGAACATAATATGGATAGTTTTCGTATTTTCTTATCCAGGCTCAATATGGCCAACGATTTTATTATACTTACTGAGTGCTGGCTTCCCAAAATAGGTGCTCTTCCAGTCATTAAAGATTTTACTACACATTCTTCTACAAAACACATTAACCAAAATAGTGGTGTAACGGTTTATGCTCGGAATAATCTCAATGTAAAAGTCGACGAGCCAGATTTCGATGACGCGGATTGCCTTACCATTAAAATAAATAAAGCTCTTGTTATAGTTTGTATATACAGATCGCCATCTTTTGTAAACATTGAACGCTTTTTAAACTCCCTATATAAATTGCTCCAAAGTCTTAAAACATTTTCAAACATAATGCTTGTAGGAGACATTAATATTGATGTAAAAGATGGAAGTACTGACTCTAGGTACTGCGAATATCTAAATCTACTTGCAGCAAATGGACTTCTTCCAGGTCACTTATTTCCGACTAGGGGGCTAAACTGTATTGATCATTGTTTTGCTAAATTAAAGAACGAAGTAACTACAGTGGTTTGTAATTCAACCGTGACCGACCACAGCTGTTTGATTATATCGGCAATGAAAACTCAAAAAAGACAAAATAGAAAACCTCGCGTCATTAAAAAAATAGACTACCACAAAGTTTTACTGGAACTACAGAATATAGAATGGGATGAATTTCTCTCCTCTAAAGACCCTAATGTGATAACACATAAGTTTCTAACTTCAGTCTCGACTACGATTCAGAAGTATACTTCTGTACACAGGGTCCCCAATAGAAAAGCTTGTTTGAAGCCATGGGTTACGTCAGGTCTAACTCGTTGCATGAGATTCAGAGACAAACTACATATGAAGTGCAGAAAGAAACCGTATGATATCACAGGGCAGGTAATTTACAAAAGATATAGGAACTTTTGCAACAATCTACTAGGTAAACTCAAAAGAAAGTACGAAAGAGATGAGCTAAACAAACACAAACATGATATAAAAAAGACCTGGGATACCATTAGAGAGATATGTGGCATAAATAAATCGGGGGCACCCGCCACAGATTTGTTAAACTTCAGGGAAACTACCCAGGACTCTGTTAATTATATTAATCGTTTCTTTGCCAACGTTGGGAAAAATCTAGCTGCGGAGGTTTTTAAAAATATTAATGCAACAGAAGTGGAACTACTTTCCAAACTTAGTCCTGATGAAAAAACACCATTAAATTCTATGACTATGCTACCAACTGACGAACTTGAAATAAAAAAAGTCATAATGTCTCTGAAAACCACATCTTCCACAGGTTGGGATGGCATTTCATCTATTTTTCTCAGGTTGGCTGTGGACTGTTTATCAAAACCAATAGCATACCTCTGTAATTTGTGCATGTCCTCTGGCGTCTTTCCAGACTCCCTTAAAGAGTCCATTATTATTCCTGTGTATGAGTGTGGGGATAGGGACAGTATCAGTAATTATTGACCTAGATCACTATTACCAACTTTGGCCAAGGTTTTGGAGAAACTGATTAACTTCAGACTCCTTCATTATCTCGAAAGTAATAACTTACTTTCCAATAACCAATATGGTTTTAGGGAGGGTATGTCTACTACTGATGCTATTGACACATTGGTACGACACGTGGTCAGTATGTTAGACTCAAAGAGAAAGTGTCTCGGTATTTTCCTTGATTTGGCCAAAGCATTTGATACTGTCTCTATCCCTCTACTCATTCGTAGATTGGAGTTGGTTGGTGTTCGCGGGGTGCCCCTGGACCTCTTGACGAGCTATCTCAAAAATAGGAAGCAGGTTGTTGGAGTTAACGATGGAGAAGGTCAATATATCAATAGTGACAAAATGGACGTTACTTTTGGAGTCCCACAGTTCGGTCTTGGGACCGACCCTATTTCTAATTTACATAAATAACCTGTGTTCTAAGGAGCTAAAAAATGCAAAAATCATAACATTTGCCGACGATACAGCAGTTATATTTGATGGTGGATCTTGGGAGGAGGTGAAGTTGATAGCAGAAACCGGCTTTCGAGAGATTATGTCATGGCTTAGCAAAAATGTGCTTACCCTTAATTTGAAAAAGACAATGTATATGCCATTTAGTATCAGAAACATTACCCAGCCTAGTATAGACCTCAACCTAAAAGCTCATACATGTGAGAGTGGTTCCGTGTGTAACTGCTATGTCCTTTCTCAAGTCGACACTATTAGGTATCTTGGAGTAGAAATAGATAAAAACTTAAATTGGAAAAAACAGATAGATGCGTTAAGTTCGAGAGTAAGAAAGTTAATTTGCATTTTCAGAAGAATAAGACATATTGATGATCAACCTACTATCAAAATGACTTACTTCGCTTTGTGCCAATCAGTTTTATCGTATGGAATAGTTGCATGGGGCGGAGCTAAAAAAACTATTCTGATCAAAGTTGAGAGGGCTCAAAGAGCTATTATTAAAGTAGCAATGTTTAAGAAATATCAATACCCTACAAGAAACCTATACCGGGAATTTCAAGTTTTAACTATACGTCAATTGTTCATTAAACAAATATTACTACGGCAACATTCACTGCCAGGACTAGATGTTGTTTCGCATAGAAGGAAACATGCCATATATAAGGTTCCTTCCTGTAGAACAGCGTTTGCTCAGGACTTTTCTTTGTTCTTTGCGCCATATTTGTATAATAAGGTCGGGAAATTATTATCTTTACATGATTGCACGAAATTTCAATGTAAAAGGCTTCTTACAACATTTCTGGACGAATTGGATTATGAATCAACTGAGAATATACTAAGAGTAATCAAATGATTAATATGTATTGTTTAAAGGTTTATTAATAAACTATTTAAATAAATAACTTATAATAATATAAATAAATAACTTATAATAATAAAAATAATTTATAATTTATAGTACCTATGCATTAAATGTACAACATATCTTTATAATTTCTATGTAATATTACGTACATTTACTTGTGTTCGATATAACGTATCTATGTAGGTCCTATGTATATATGTATATAAAGGCTTAGTTGTAGACTAAAAATATTTAATGTAAAAAAATATAAGAAAGTGTAATGCATGTTAGAAAAAAGCATGTTTAGTTATTTTTAAAGAAAATACAACTTATGTATTGTAATACGATTCTAACTTTTAATTATCAAATCTAAATATGTAATGTAACGCAAATGTAATTTATTAATAATCTGATTCGACTGAAATATGAGAAAAAAAAAATATTGTGTTCACTCTAAATAATTTTCTTGCTCTGTGTAAGTCAGTAACGAGAGTCCAGTTAACGAAGACCTCCTTTAACTGGGAATATTGTTTAATAAAGAGCTCCACTTCACTTGGTTACAACGAGAACGAGAACCTACCTTGCCGTCATACAGTATTTTTACTAGTGCGGAGGGTAGTAGTATCTTTTTGGCTGTTGCTAGCTGCATATTTTAATAATTCTTATACTATGCTATGAATTAAGATATCTACAAGTAACAATAACGATCTAGTTTGTGGGAAGTCAATTCCACTGGCAAACTTCTAAGCATTTTGACTGGTTTACAGCAGGAATTCCTGACCGGACTCCGGTCAGGATATTACATTATACTGTAGAAATGTAAGTACATATTGTATTGTATTTTAACATCTTGCCGTATGTAATTTGTTTCTATCAATAAATAATTTGATTAATTAAATGATTAAATGATTTGATTTGACATTGATTTCATTTAATTTATTTTCAGAAAGCTTTAGAACCCCGTGCAGTCTTAAAAGTATTTTTTTACCGATAGATTACAGATCTTGGCCCGATTGCTTCTTCAGAAATTTGATTGAGATACGCCCACTTGGTCTTAGTGAGTAGGACCTTATCACAAGGAGTGCTATAAACCTCGAATGGCCGTTTTGCGTATTAGTATTGTACACGTGTTTCTTTTACTTCACCCTTGTTCCATTTTAGTGGGTATACGGTCAGCGGCGAAACTGGAACTGCCTGCGAACAGCGCCGTGCCTTATTTCATTTGCATTTCATTTATTTATTGATACTAGATACACCAACAGTACATAGAAAAATGAAATCATCATATTGTTTTAGACCTTTACACTACTAACAGATGTGCAAGCTTTGCAAGAAGATTGCATACTTAGTAGAAAATATATCATCATCAACCCATTATGTCCCACCCGAGAGGTCCTTCCCTGAGGAAGGTAGGGATGAGAATAGTCATCATCAACCCATTATGTCCCCACTGAGGGGCACGGATCTGTTCCCTGAGGAAGGTATAGGCCATACTTCACCACGGGGATCACGTCCAGATTGGTGGAGGCTTGTAAGACTAGCGGCTGGTCTAACTGTCAGAAGTTTTCAAGCCTTCCTAAGACTAGGCTCCGACTCGGCTTAACGACTGCCATCTGTCGACGGCAGCCGACACCAGCTTAACGTGCCTTGCGAAGCATGGAACCGCTCGGAAAAATGCCACTAGCGTTAGTCATAGAGAGAGAGAGAGAGAGAGACATTTATTTGAAGCCACAAAGATACAATACACATAACACACATAACGATATTAAAATAATACAGACAAATAAGAAAAGAAAAATATTATATAACAAAGAATACGATATAAAACAAACATTTACAATTTAGAAGGGCATTGTATCTCCGCAGCCACAAACAGGTAGCTGACTCAGCATTTGCTGCAGGCTGGGCCTGCAACACTGATTTTCAGTCAGCACCTATTCTTCAATTTATACATAACGTATAGAATATACCTACATACAGATCTTACATAAAAATAATATTTATAAAACAATGTCAATAGAATAGAATATGCTGTGAAATATACTAAATATAGAATATCTAAGTAACAATGCACATAATATGATAATAAAAATATGTAGCAATAAAAATTTATAAGCAAAGAAATAACAAATAAGTACATATTGGAATTGTTAAAATAGCTTAATGTAATTAAAGTTAACATAACATAAAGTAGAAAAACCATATATATATATATATATATATATATACTTAAAAGGCGAACTGCAGGGGGATTCGGTTAAGGAGGGTGTTTCCGCAGGGATAGCAGGCACATTTTCAGCTTTCGCTTAAATGTATTCCTACTAGTCACACTGCGGAGAGGGGGAGGGAGATCATTCCAACACTTAGACGCCGCAAACCTAAAACTTCCTCGAAACGCTGCGGTCCGGTACGCCGGCATGACAGCCCTCGCCCCATACCTTTGATCGCGTCCTGACCATAGTCGGTTTATCCATCCATGCACAGAACGATTCGGAAAATATATATTAGCAATTATTGAAAATAGGAATTCTGGAAGAAACTGTCATTGGTCGACAGTTCGGTTTTGAGGGCAAATCTGTTATTCGATGAGGAGTATTGTTTATAATACTGCAGCTTACTTCTATCTACAACTTACTACTACGTTACAAAAGATTGCCACTGAAAGTATCAATGGTGTTTGTGAAATCCGTACAACTCGTTATAATGAGTCTGAAGACTAATTCATAATTTACTGTGTTACTTCTATGTATGGTTGTTGTTCGCGTGTCTGGCCGCAGCACTTATGTTTTCCCTATTTTTGTAACACATTTTACTAACGCTTTGGAATTTAATATTATTGATGGCAAATTGCTGTGTGGTGTCGGCCTAGAGAATAGCACCAACCCAATTCTCTCCGCGGGTGTCGTAAAAGGCGACTAAGGTACACAAACCGGGGGGTGGGCAGCAGCGCCCCCTGCAGTACAATTCCACCGAACTGCGATCCCCAACCCGCATGCCTAGCGTGGGGATTATGGGCATTACCCAATATGATAGCACAACGTGGCGCTCTTTATGGGAGGGCTAAGTCTAGCAGTGGACTAGTATAGCCTGACGACGACGACGACGATGACAATTATATCCATCGTTGTGAAGCCAAAGCGTTGTGTTAGAGCAATTTTTGGTCTTAAAAGAACAGATAGTTGCAGACCATATTTCATACAAAATAAATTATTGACAATGCCGTCACTATAATGTCTTTTAGATGGCTGTCTTTGTCAGATTGAATCCGCAATATTTTGTTAAGGCCTCCACAGTTCGTTCCAAAGACATACGCTTGCATTACAGACACAGGCTTTGCTTACAAAGATCCAGCACAGCTCTGATGAGCAAAAGCGTTTTTTGTATGGCTCCGTTCGATATACAATAAAATTCCCAGTGACATTAAATTCCTCAACCTAAGGCAATATAAAAATAAATTGTTTATATTATTAATTAACAAATGCTATCAAAATATACACGATTTCTTGTGTGACAAAAATATTTAATTAGTTGTAGAAACTTTTTATAATTTAATGTGTATGTTAGATGACATTTGAATTGATTACTGACTCTTGTGATAAGTACTTATTATTGTCATCACTATTGTTATTGCATGTTTGCATGAATATTCATACGCTCTAAGGGGCAGAACATGGAATGAACTAATGTAAACCATAAGACCTTTTATTATTACCTATGTTCATGAATAAACGATTTTTATTCTTATTCTTGTTCGTTATCAACCCTTGTATGTCCCCACTGCTGGGGAACGGGTCTCTTACTGCATCGCAGGAAGGTAAGGCAATTCTTGTTCATGAAAACTTATTAAACGTATAGGTGGCAACTGATGTATTTGGTTAATGTTGACTTGAGAAAAGATGGAAAGAGTGGAGCTTTTTTCTCACTGCCTTTTTCTCCACTACAGTAAGGCCCGAAGGCAGCGGCTTACATTTTATATTGTACATTGTAATTCAGCAAACCGAATGTAAATTCTTGACGTTGAAATAAATTAATTTGATTAATAGTTTGGACCTTGGTCTGTTAACAGCTGTCACTATTTTTTTAGCGGCTGGATGAGGATGGCGGAGGACTGAAGGAACTGGTGTGCTTGAGGTAGTCTGTGTGCAGCAGTGGACCAACATGAAATAAATGAGTAGGTACTCGTTGTATAAATAAAATATGCCAATTCCACCAAAGACTATTTACTCCGACTGTACTTTGTAATTTTAATTTACTCTATTCTGCCTACGCTAAAACACCATTGACCTGAAGCTTATTTAGGTGAAGCAATTTCAAAATGAACATTACGAGTTGTTTTGTCACTTCTGACATTTTGTTAACGCCCAAACATGAATCGTTCGTGAAAACTAAAATGTTGCTATAAGTGAAATATTTTTAGTGACACTGTTATTTTTGTCATTGGTTGTCCTACAACCTAATAAATAAATAAAAACACGATCACACTCGTGAAACGGTAAGATAAAGCATAATTTACGGGAAGTATAGAATATTTTACGGGAAATGTGGAAGCGCTGACTTAAAGGAACCGAGTGATTGGAATCAATCACTAGGGTTAAGATAAGATAAGAATATTCTTGTCTATCATTGTCTACCGAAAAATTGATACAAAAACAGCAAGTACAGAAGATGAGATACAACTGGCGGCCTTATTGCTAATAACAGTTTCTTCCAGGCAACCTCAAATCGGAGAATATGCCGAAGGAGAAATAGACACGGTTAAGCAACAACAGGTTCGGTCAGGTCCTGGATGGGTGACCATCCTGTCACTACCACTAGTGGCTTTTTTTCTAAGCGCTTCCTTGCTTCGTAAGGCACGTTTAGCTGTTGGTTCCAGCTGTTATGTAATGGCAATCGTTAAGCCATGACAGAGGCCTTATGGGCGGGTTGATAACTTCTGACAGTAAGGCCCGCCACTGCCTTACAATCCTCCCGGACTCGGCCCCCGTGGTGGTAAGGCCTAACCTTCCTGCGATGCAGGAAGAGACCCGTGCCCCAGCAGTGGGGACATGCAAGAGTTGGGGGTTTAGAAGATTCTTAGAAGAGAAATGAAGCCAATGTTTTGCCAAAGAATGTGTTGGTGGAAATATCTCAAAACGAGTCAATTGCTACAAACTCAGAGTTATGAGCTGCAGAAATAGCAATCACAGACACAAAATTAATAAATAGGTGAACGAAACAGAAGGAGAAAATAAAACTTGTATTTTTGAACTAAAACTTTCGTAAGCACAACACATTGTAGACTTTTAGTCCGGATCTACTTACGGGTGTTGTTTATATCGGAAAAGTCCGACCAGGTTTCGCTCCGATTCGCAGAGCTTAACCATGGTGAGCAGAGACGGAGCTCGCGTCGTCGGTTGCTCGTCTCACACTAACACGCGAGCTCCGTCTCTGCTCACCATGATTAAGCTCTGCGAATCGGAGCGAAACCTGGTCGGACTTTTCCGATATAACAACACCCGTAAGTAGATCCGGACTAAATTTCTACAAAACTTGTATTGTACATAAAAAAATAAATAAATGACAGATATATTTCTTAACCTAGGAGTACAGGCGGCGGCCTTATCACTAAAAGTAAATAGACAATTAATGCAGCAGAAATGAGGTCCTTGAGAAGTATGTGTAGTGTTACTTTGAATGACAGGATACGCAATAGTCAGACTCTCATCATTGTTTTTTTTAAAATGAGGGGAGTGTTTCTAATCCTCGCACAGTAAGTGTCAATGTAAAAAACTTTGTTTATGCTTGTAACTAATCTTCCTCGAATTAAAATTAGCCTAAATGTTCAAAAAAGTACTTTAACCTGACAAACATGAATGCGATATCCTAACATGCCCCTAGAATAAGATCTTGGTGTATTCTGTCTATGTAATTTATAGTTAAATAAAGACTTTTTAAAACAATACAAAAACAAACAATAGTCTGATTAGAGAACGTTTTTGACTGAAAAAGGATGTAGTGACGAGAAAGGAATGTTGCGTTAGTTTGGACATGTGGAGAGGATGAAGGAAGAAAGATTGAGGAAACAAATATATATTGCAAATGTGAGTGGAAGGGCTGATAAGGGACGTCCCAGGCGGACATACATCGACAAAAGAGGGGATGTATTAGCAAAAGGGAAGATAAAAAGTATCCGGAGCCGGCGTGCGTGCATGCAACGACTTATGAACGTTGACGAACGTTGGCGAAGGTGATCTGTCCGGATCGTAACAAGTGGCAGTCCCTGGTCTCTGCCTACCCCTCTGGGATACAGGCGTAAGGTTATGTATGTATGATTCGCAAATGGGATATGCCTGTGGGGTACTTCGATTAAACTGTCAGGATGTTATAGCAGCTGGGCAAATAAATCCTTTCAAAACAATGGTCCAGGTACTACAGTGTCCGAGTGGCACCTTCACCTATCTAGTGAGAAGGTGCCACTAGACGCTGTATAAATTATTTCTTTATGTTGAGGCAAAGTTTTAAATGGACGTGGTGTGTCCACAAGTTACCACAAAAGGCAACAAACTCACCATTGTTCTGGGAGTGAGCCCTCAGCGCTGATTTTCTCTGATATGAGAGAACATTACAAAGATTTTGTTACACCGTGTATTATCTGAGGGCCGACATAGACCTAGATCGTCTATTAACACGAGTCCGAAGGCTGAGGACCGATGGGATATGCCGATAAGGGCCAGTATTGGGCAGTCAGCACTCCGGAGGGACCGCGCGGTTTGATGCCTCCCTTACTTTTTATGTGCGCTGACGTCCTAAGTGGTAGCATCTTGGTGTGATGTTAGAGATGCTACTTCTTCTGTTTGAACCGGATTATACCGGTTTGAATTGTGCATATCCGGAGTCCGAGTTGACATCATAATTTTTCGGGTCCGTCGTCCGCAGATTACTCTGACGTAATCGTCTTTCAGTTCTGTAGCAGGGGTTCATAAATGTTTGTAACAAAAATATTATGAACATATCAAAAGTCATACTATTTTTATTTTTAAATGCACTAACCCGTGCTAAGGACAAATTTAAAAACCTATTTAGAGGCTAAAAATTTCACCCATGCCGGGATTCAAACCCACAACCTCTGGCTATCCGTGCCAGCGCTCTACCAATTGAGCCAATGGGCGACTCACCGGCATCAGTGAAATTTCGAACCTCTTTACACTATTCTCTGTATCACGTACAGGCAGCGACATCTGGCTTAAGCAAATTGGATCACTTACAGCCCCGACTACCTACTTTGCAGTTAGGTTTTACATTTTTAGCCTCTAAATAGGTTTTTTTTTTATATCAAAAGTCGATAAGTTTTTCTTTAGTTCAAATATTTTTTAAAAACCTATTTAGAGGCTAAAAATTTCACCCATGCCGGGATTCGAACCCGCAACCTCTGGCTATCCGTACCAGTGCTCAATTGGCAGAGCGCTGGTACGGATAGCCAGAGGTTGCGGGTTCGAATCCCGGCATGGGTGAAATTTTTAGCCTCTAAATAGGTTTTTAAATTTGTTCCTTAGCACGGGTTAGTGCATTAAAAATAAAAATAGTGTAATCAAATATTTTTTACAGGATTTCTTTATTTTTGCACATGCAACTAATATGAACAAGGAAAACTAACTGACATACAATTAACTGAAATATAAGTTATATTGATAGGTAGACAGATAGCGGGTTGCAAAATTTCACCCATGCGAGTTCAAATCCCGGCATGGGTGAAATTTTTAGCCTCTAAATAGGTTTTTAAATTTGTTCCTTAGCACGGGTTAGTGCATTAAAAACAAAAATAGTATAATCATGTGGGTACAGTGATATCGTTCCGATGTTAAAACCTAACTGCAAAGTAGGTAGTCGGGGCTGTAAGTAATACAATTTGCTTAAGTCAGATGTCGCTACCTGTACGTAATACAGAGAATAGTGTAAAGAGGTTCGAAATTTCACTGATGCCGTGAGTCGCCCATTGGCTCAATTGGTAGAGCGCTGGCACGGATAGCCAGAGGTTGTGGGTTCGAATCCCGGCATGGGTGAAATTTTTAGCCTCTAAATAGGTTTTTAAATATATACGTAATTGTTTATGTATGTATATTGTCATTTATATAAGTAGTGTATTAATATATTCATATTTGCAACGACTACCCGTCTCTTACTTCCTTCAGCAACTTTCCTTCATAAGATTGTCCGGAAGAAATTGCTTTTAGCAATAAGGCCGCCAATTGTACTTTGTATCTTTACATGTTTTATAATATGTGCTCTGGTGTACTCTAATAAATAATCGCGCTCAGTCCACTTAGGACGACATATTCTTAGACGTAGGTACCAACGGGCTGTCGGATGAAATTGGAAAATAAAAATATCTGGGAACGATCGCTGGATTTGCGTCGGAGTCCATCATAAGGAGTTGGGAGGGTTGGTGTTTGGGACAGCGATAAACTTATGTTCCGACTAGAGACGGGGACGCTTCTAGGGATAGTAATGTTAAGGACTTGCACCACCTCGGTATGTCCGTCGGGATTGAGATTTTTTTATGTAGCCTAGAGAGAGACATTATGGGCTTAATAACCGCGCGTGCCCGCCGCGGATTGGTAATTTCAAGCGCGGAATTATTTGTACTCCTATGATAGTCAGGTTTCCTCAAGAGGTTTTCCTTCACAGTTAACGAGTGGTATAGCTGCACAAATGTACATGACTTAGGAAATAAAGTCATTGGTACATGCCCACACTAGGAATCGAACCTGGGTCTCTCGCTCCGAGTCTTATTCTACCCACTGGGCTACCGCCGCTATTGAGATTACTTTAGAAACATTTTGAAAGTATAATAATAATAATATTATTTATTATATTCTTTTTAATGTACTAAACCGTGCTAAGGATAATTTTAAAAACCTATTTAGGCCCACTTGCGTCAGCTCGGGTTAGCTCATTTAACTCGAGTTAATCAATTAAATCGATGATTTCGCACGCAAAATAATCGAGTTAACCAGTTAACTCGAGTTAAATGACCTAACCCGGGCTGACGCAAGTGGACCTTAGAGGCTAAAAATTCCACCCATGCCGGCACTCTAACCCGTGACCTCTGGCTATCCGTGCCAGCGCTCTCCCAACTGAGCTAATGGGCGACTTACCGGCATCAGTAAAATTTCGAACCTCTTTACAATACTCTCTGTATTACTCACAGGCAGCGACAGTACACACCTTACGTTAACCGTGAAGAAAAGCATCGTGATGAAATCCGCAGCTTGGCTTACTCCCCACGTCTTGTCTTTCCTGTGGGGTAGTCCGAGTAAGCTGTCGGGGGGCTGGGCAAACCAACTGCTTTAAAAAACAATGTTCCAAGTACTACAGCGTCCGAGTGGCACGTTCACCTATCTAGTGTGGAAGAAGGTACCACTGAACTCTCCATAAATTATCTCTTTACGTTGAGGCAAAGTTTTAAATGGACATAGATTGGAGGTAGAAATGGCCGGAGTGAATTCAAAGAATATAATAAACTCGGGTAAAGAATTATAATTAAGTTGGCTCTCATCAATCATCGCGCGCCATCTGTCGGGCGGATGTGGTTCCTGGCCGTATTCATAGTCACCGTCTTAATAATATGTAAACCACATTTTTTATGTTCTATGATGATGTAAACACTATGTCCAGCAGTGGACTAATATAGCCTGAAGAAGAAGATGTAAACAAGAGCTTACCTCGCTAACGATGTTTCACTATACGTCTAAAGGTTGACTGAAAGAGATCACTTTTAGTAATAAGGCCGTCGTTAGTAAATATAACATTACATTTACATACAAGCACATACATTGCTTCTGGCCCCACACTAGGATATCTGTGTAAAATAATAATAATTTCCTAATGATTCGCGATACTCATACATAGTTATATATTATACGGGTCAAATCGCGATTATGTATTAGGTAAACCGTAAATACCTTATTTACATTTACGCTAGTAAATAATCGCGATTTGACCCTTTTAATATATAAAAATGTTATCTATGTATCAATCTTATATTAATTAGCCTATGAACTGAAAACGAAAACTGTAAAACTGTTGCTTATACGTATTTAATTGTATTTATATTAGGTTTCATAAGTATTTATTATTTAAATTTATTTATTTTATATCGTATGTAATTATAAGTACTTATATTCTCGCACTCTTTTGCTACTTGTTATCGATATTAATATATTCGATTTCATTATTTAAGTACATGTAAGAATTCATGGTTGTATTCTTTTTTCTCATTGTGCAATAATGTTGTGATGTTGTGATTTTTTTTAATAAATAACAAAATTGGAACGACTTCTACTTTACGCTTTATTTAAATGTAATGGTCTGTCTGCAGGCAGGCAGGCAGGCAGGCAGGCAGGCAGGCAGGCAGGCAGGCAGGCAGGCAGGCAGGCAGGCAGGCAGGCAGGCAGGCAGGCAGGCAGGCAGGCAGGCAGGCAGGCAGGCAGGCAGGCAGGCAGGCAGGCAGGCAGGCAGGCAGGCAGGCAGGCAGGCAGGCAGGCAGGCAGGCAGGCAGGCAGGCAGGCAGGCAGGCAGGCAGGCAGGCAGGCAGGCAGGCAGGCAGGCAGGCAGGCAGGCAGGCAGGCAGGCAGGCAGGCAGGCAGGCAGGCAGGCAGGCAGGCAGGCAGGCAGGCAGGCAGGCAGGCAGGCAGGCAGGCAGGCAGGCAGGCAGGCAGGCAGGCAGGCAGGCAGGCAGGCAGGCAGGCAGGCAGGCAGGCAGGCAGGCAGGCAGGCAGGCAGGCAGGCAGGCAGGCAGGCAGGCAGGCAGGCAGGCAGGCAGGCAGGCAGGCAGGCAGGCAGGCAGGCAGGCAGGCAGGCAGGCAGGCAGGCAGGCAGGCAGGCAGGCAGGCAGGCAGGCAGGCAGGCAGGCAGGCAGGCAGGCAGGCAGGCAGGCAGGCAGGCAGGCAGGCAGGCAGGCAGGCAGGCAGGCAGGCAGGCAGGCAGGCAGGCAGGCAGGCAGGCAGGCAGGCAGGCAGGCAGGCAGGCAGGCAGGCAGGCAGGCAGGCAGGCAGGCAGGCAGGCAGGCAGGCAGGCAGGCAGGCAGGCAGGCAGGCAGGCAGGCAGGCAGGCAGGCAGGCAGGCAGGCAGGCAGGCAGGCAGGCAGGCAGGCAGGCAGGCAGGCAATACCACTCGTTAAAAAGTGTTCTCTACCTATCTATCTAGCTATAACACATAAGACTCGTCTATGAATAGGGTCCAAATCTGAACGGCAGTAGACGGTAACTTTTGTTGCCAAGTGTATTCATCTACTAATTGATTGCCCATACCTTCGTTCTTTCTCTTTCACATTCAGGTGTTTTTACCTGGCTTCCTTAAATATATGCACGGGCTAGAGAAGAACGACAATCGACTTTGCATAGGTAATAAAATAAATATTAATTTGTAATTTCTGTGTATATTAAAGAATATTCTATCTATCTAATATCCTCTGAAGAATAGGATTCGTAACGAATGCATCCGACAGAGAACCAAAGTTATCAACATAGCTCAGAGAATTAGCAAGCTGAAGTGGCAGTGGGCTGGCCATATCTCGCGAAGAACCGACAACCGTTGGAGTTAACGTGTTCTTGAGTGGAGACCGCGACTCGGCAAACGTAGTGTAGGACGCCCTCCGACCAGGTGGGATGACGATCTGCGAAAAACTGCCGGCAGATGCTGGATGCGGCAAGCTGAAGACAGGGCGCTATGGCGCTCAAGAGGGGAGGGCTATGTCCAGCAGTGGACTACATAATGTAGCCTTAAGAAGAAGATTCCAGATCATTACCTTTTTAACTTAACCTACACGCTGAAATCTGGAATTAACACTACAGTCACACTTCTAACAAGGGGGTCTCATGCACTTAAGCACTGGTTCCCATGCTGCCGGTATATTACCAGAACCAGTGCTTAAGTGCATGAGACCCACTTGCTAAAAGTGTGACTGTGGTGTTAATTTTAATTTCAATTAATAATCAATATTTTTAGTTCATGTAAAATAATTGGATTTATTAATTTAATTTTTTAACTTCAATTACTAATAATCAATATTGTTCACTTTATATAAAATAATTGAAATACCTATTTTGAAACGTAACTTCATAATTAACTTTTGTAATTATTGCCGAGGGTAGTAAACTAACCGTTAATGCTTTCAAAAAGACGCCTACCACCTCAGTCATCCGAGACCACGGCACCTGTAAAAGTGCCGAAACTTTGGAAAATTGTAAAAATGTAATAAACGAGCATAAATCCGTATAAAAACAGTTTTAATTATAACTTTGTTAAATGTTTTACCCGCGGCTTATCAATTTCCCATGGAAATAAGACATTTTCCCGCAGTAAAACGTAGTCTATGTGTTAATCCAGGGTATCAGCTAACGCCATACCAAATTTTATCAAAATCGCTCCAGCCGTTTAGACGTGAAGAAGTAACTTACACATACACTCACAAATGTTTGCCTCTATAATATTAAAATACTACCTATGCCCCGCGGTGTTCCCCGCGGTTTATCGATTTTTCCATGGGAATAAGATATTTTCCCGCTGTAACACCTATAGTCTATCTGTTAATTCAGGGTGTCAGCTAATTCTATACCGTATCAAAATTGCTCCAGTCATTTCATGATGATGATGTTTAGACGTGAAGACGTAACAAACACACTCACAAACTTTCGCTTTTATATATCGGTGTGAAGTGTGATATTATGTGAAATGTGCTGTGATGTGAGTTTATTAGTGTGATTATAGTGTGATAAACGTCCCACAGCTAGCCACAGGCCTTGTGAACTTCTTACTAAGTAAAGTAAGTAATGTAAAAAAGTATTAATTTAAAAACCACACAAGATATAATAAATATTGTATTCACATGGTGCAGGACTAGGAGTTCATCTAATGGTCACATAATTATATCACAACAAGGAAAATAACAGCGGATTCCACGCTAGACTAGAGTCTGTGTTGTGGTAATCCAGAAACGGAAAATCATAGATTTTTAAGTATAAAATTAAATATGAGGTGGCGCTCTGTGTAGTTATTATTATAATGAATTTAAACTTAAAACTAAAAACCATTTGTATTTATATAAAATCTGGGAAATATTAATAGGTACTTAGTAAGTTAATTAGAAACTAAAGTTTAATAGTACTATTGTTTGAAAATGATGCGAGTGAATGTGTGCGTGCGTGCATGCGCGCGCGCGCGTGTATGTGTGTGTGTGTATGTATGTGTGTGTGTGTGTGTGTGTGTATGTATGTGAATGCACATGTGTCTGTAATGCTGTGTAACTTAAAAACATTATCTTCTAATTGTGAGAATATCTTCTGTGGCGACGTAGTTTAATGTGAGTAGAAAAGTGAAAACTATTTCTTTTGATTTGTTTGGTGGGGCATTTTGAAGGTCACAACTTTGAAAAACTCGGTTAAATAGAAAGGGTCCTAGAAAGAGCCGAAATCTTCGGGCAAATTTACTTGCCACTCTAACGACGAGGGATACATACTTTACTTTTAGTGAGAAGTGACTTACAGGAGGGGGAGTTTATGAATTTAATGTATTGAGATGTGACGGTTTTATAAATGAACAATTGACGGATAGTGAGTACTTTGCATTCGGAATAAAGGGATGTTGTCGGATATCTAAAAGGCTTATTGAGCCTATATACGTTCCAATGCAGGACAAAAACCTTTTCTCAGAGAGGAGAGAGAGAGTTTTCAGCTTTTCATTTGGACATTCGTGAGTTCGAATCCCGGCATGTACCAATGACTTTTCTTTCTAAGTCACGTACATTTGCGAATTTGTAGTAGCGATGCCACTCGCTAACGTTGAAGGAAAACTTAATTATTCAATGAAATAAGATAAAATGTAGGCTAAGTATTCCTAATCGATATCAACACTTGTATGTCCCTACTGCTGGGGCACGGGCCTCTTCGTGCATCGCAGGAAGGTTAGGCCATACTCCACCACGGGGTCAAGTGCACGTTGGGGAGGATTGTAAGACAGGATTGTACGACGGGTCTAACTGTCAGAAGATATCAAGCTGGCCATAAGGCCTCTGACATGGCAAGTATTCCTAATACATAGACGGCCTCGGTGGCGCAGCGGTGTGGCACGCTGACTGTAAAACCGACGGTCTCGGGTTCGATCCCCGGCCGGGTCAAACTAGGAAAAGAACTTTTCTAGTTTATCCCGGGTCTTGGATGTTATCTCTGTATTTATTGTATTAAATCTATCGTCGAGTTAGCACCTATAACACAAGTCATTTAGTTGTACTTAGTATATGGCTAACGAGATCTGTGTAATATGTCCATGAATATTTATTATTATTATTTATTATTAATTTATACGTAAAATAACGGAGTCGTAGAAAGAGACCAGAGCTTGCCACTCACTAGTCACGATACTAACAAACCTCAAACTTCAATCGACCAAATCAAGTAGCAATAAAATAGAGTTGTTAATAATTCTCCGAACTTAAACATATTTTTAAACCTTTGTTAGGGTCCGACGACACGTAGCAACCGGCGTAGCACTGAAGCTACGCCGCCGTAGGCATTATTGCTACGAAGTTTGTAGTGAATGTAGGTAAGGGTATAGCTCCTTTCTTTTTTTTTTTTTTATTTTTTTTTTATTTTATTCATTAGGTACACCAACAGCAAGCACGCAAACATGATAAAGCTTATACTAAAAGTGACTTAGGGCTAGCGATTATGCCAATTGAAGGTATACACAGCATTTTTAGACTAACATATACGCAGACCACTAGAAATGCAATATTACAATACGGTGATAATATAGATGTTATTACCACGTAGGATAAGAATTTTAAGAATTTTTAGATATTAGAAATTAATTTAGACTTAAAAGTGCCAAGGCTGTCTTGAAAAATATCCAAATTAAATTTACTCCAGCACTCGTTGTAAGTTCGGAGCATCCTATTTAATGGTGCATTGAAGCCTACGTTAGTTTTACAGATGGGCAAGGAGAAAATTGCCGATAGTTTCAGTCGGGAGTTGGGTCTCGGAACCTTAAAATCGATACGTTCAAGTAAATCTTCACAAATCGCTCGGTCATTAATTAATTTGCTCAGGAATATTAAATCATGCATCTGTCTACGCTTCCACAGGTGTAACATGTTAAAGTGCTTCAGTCGGGCGTCGTATGAGGATCTATGACTAATTCCCGGAGACACAAACGCAAGATGCCTTGTGAAAGCTCGCTGGATCGATTCTATGCGTGTGGAGTGGGTGGCATAAAGACGATTCCAGATAACTGCTCCATATTCTAATATGCTACGGACTAGGGCATTAAAAATTGCAATTTTGGTGTCAGCATTTCTGAAATCTTTCGTAGAGCGTTTAATGAATCCCAGTAACTTGGCCGCTCTGCCGATAATACAGTCGATATGTGGAACGAAACTGAGAGTCGAGTCCAGGATTACACCCAGGTCACGAACCTTACTAACCCGAACAGCCTGCTCTCCGTTGATAAAGTATTCGGAATGGACTGAATTTTTCTTTTTAGTAAAATTTATATGCTGGCACTTAATGGCATTCATCTCCATGCGATTAATGGAACACCACATCACCACTCTGTCTAAGTCAGACTGTAGTTTTACTACGTCGGAAGAATCTATGACTTCCCTAAATATCTTCATATCATCCGCGTACAATGAGCAGCTGCTGTGGTGGATGCATGACACTATATCGTTGACAAAAAGGACGAAAAGGACCGGACCCAGCAAGGAACTCCGGAAGAAGCAATATATGAGTCAGACTCATATCCATGAACTACTACTGATTGGGGGCGATTCCGCAAATAAGATTCAAACCATGCAAGAATTGGTCCGCTAAAACCATACTGTTCGCGAAGTTTTTTCAACAGAATACCATGACTTACTTTATCGAATGCAGCACTAAAGTCTGTATAGACTGAATCAGTTTGGCGACCACTATCTACGCTTTTCATTAAGTAAGAGACATAAGCAGCGAGATTCGTAACAGTTGAATGTCTTTCCCGGAAACCGTGCTGCCTTATGCTAATTAAGTGTTGAGTATGGGCAGTTACAATTGGTTTCACGACCGATTCAAATAACTTAGAAAAGCAAGTTAAAATTGAGATGGGTCTATAGTTTTGAATATAGGTCGTGTTGCCTTTTTTGTGGACAAGGACTATACGAGCTTTCTTCCATTCATCAGGAAAAATTCCAGTTGTTAGTTTCTTCTTTTTACAACCGCATTTTTAGGATGCGTCGTACTGGTGGCAGATAATACAGATGTGGACGATCTCCGTGGCGTAGCGGTAGCGCATCTACCTACCATGCAAGAGGTCCCGGGTTCGAATCCCGCCTAAGAAAAAAAAACCCCAGGTCTTGGATGTTTACATGTTTGTGATGTCGTTGTTTCTGGTTCCCACGACACAGGGTATCCTAGTGTGGGGCCAGAAGCAATGTATGTGCCTGTATGTAAATGTTATGTTAGATATTTTTCATAAATTTTACGTATTTATAAAAGTTATCCGTGGCGCTCTCAGTGTGGGCACCCTGAGAGTTTTAAATAAATTAATATAAGTTTTCAGTCTAATCTAGTTACTTTAAGTGCATGCTAGGTGCCCAAGTTTAGGGTAGATAGGCTAGATCTGATCTATAATATATATGTCAATTTGGTAAATATGTCTGTAACCTAAAAACCTATTTAGAGGCTAACGACGCGACTCACCGCCCATTGGCTCAATTGGTAGAGCGCTGGCACGGATAGCCAGAGGTTGCGGGTTCGAATCCCGGCATGGGTGAAATTTTTAACCTCTAAATAGGTTTTTAAATTTGTCCTTAGCACGGGTTAGTGCATTAAAAATAAAAATAGTATAATCATGTGGGTACAGTGATATCGTTCCGATGTAAAACCTAACTGCAAAGTAGGTAGTCGGGGCTGTAAGTGATGCAATTTGCTTAAGTCAGATGTCGCTGCCTGTACGTAATACAGAGAATAGTGTAAAGGGGTTCGAAATTTCACTGATGCCGGTGAGTCGCCCATTGGCTCAATTGGTAGAGCGCTGGCACGGATAGCCAGAGGTTGCGGGTTCGAATCCCGGCATGGGTGAAATTTTTAGCCTCTAAATAGGTTTTTAAATTTGTCCTTAGCACGGGTTAGTGCATTAAAAATAAAAATAGTATATGTCTGTAACCTGTTTTGTGTTCTAAATAATTAAAAATAAAAAAATAAAATAGATATCCTACCAAAGTCCAAACAGGATTTCTCAACTCATAACTGTAGTGTATCAACCTCAGAACACTGTGTTGTGAGGTATCCACCTATTTAGGTAGGTTGCTTTTTGCATTGTTACCCTCAAATCAAACAGTTATATTTTCGATTCAGGATTTTCTTTACGTGCTCCCACGTTCAATTGCTAAATAGTTGATTATAACAAGATTTTTTAATTTTATATTCTTGTTTTTACCTAAATGTAATAGTATATATATAAATATATATATATATATATATATATATATATATATATAACACAGAGTCACCATCCAGTGCTATATATATATGTATATATATATATATACATACATATATAGCACTGGATGGTGACTCTGTGAATGATTAGAAGGAAAAAGGAAAGAAAAACGAGAAGATTGCGAAACGTAAAAATATTTTTAAAGAGTCTAGAGAAAACCTAGTGCTTTTCCACAGGGATCACCGCGTTTCGTGCCACTTCGATGTATAGTTATTCTCCGCAGAGAGGTGAAGATCCCTCGCCACCTGATCCTGACCATAATCCGACATATATATATTACTAATTACTAATAACAGTAAATATATAAACATAATAACAGTAAATATATATAGTTATCATTTTTTATTTATGTAAATTATTTGTATGTATCTGTTGATAATTTTATTTATTCAAACTGTTGTTGAGGCATGTATTTGGAACCTCTGAAATTAATGTTTTCTATAATTAAAACTGTTTTTATACGGATTTATGTTCGTTTATTACATTTTCCAACGTTTCGGCACTTTTTCAGGTGCCGTGGTCCCGGAAACGTTGGAAAATTGTAAAAATGTAATAAACGAGCATAAATCCGTATAAAAACAGTTTTAATTATGTCTACTGCTCGTGTTAACCTTAGAAAATGTTTTTTATGTTTTTTTTTGTTTTTGTAGATCTACTTCCTTATCTAATGTATTAGTCCAGTTTATCCGAAGGTTGTCTGGAAGAGATCACTTTTAGTGATAAGGCCGCCGTCTGTAATCTTAGGTTAAGAAATATCGGGGTAATTTCCTTTTCTATGTACAATAAAGTGTTCTCTATCTATCTAATAACATAACCAGGTCTTTCAAACTAACCACGTTTTAGCATGTTTATAGGATATAACAAAGTTGATTCGGGCAGATTTAGCTAGAAATATCGACTGACTACCATTTTGCTTACTTACAGAAGTATATTTCATTTGCACAACCTATTCTATTACAAAAATGAAGCATCTCTTTCCATTAGCATATCCCAATTATTTAAATAAGTCAAGTTCTCCCAACGTAGGGGTCCAACGTTGAGTAAACGTTGTAAAAAAGAACTCGATCGAAAAATTCATTTCGACCGAAAATCTTTCATTTTTTTAATAAAATAAAACAAGGAACTTTGAAGGCAAAGAATTATAGAACAAGGTGTAATGTTACCTCGTAATTTGATGTTGAATTAAGTTAGCGGGGCATCGGTACAATTAAAGCAGTAGCGCAACGTTTACTTATATAAGTAGTTTTTTTCGGATTATTTGTAAGAACCAAAGTATTATGTCGACCTCGGACAATGGAAAAGACATATTTTGAACAGGCTGATCGTATGCCTAGGAATTTCCGGTCCAACTATTGTTTTTTTTTAACCCTATAAAGGGCACCCTCCGGAGGACACGGGGGAGGGAGGTGGTGAATGCTCATGCATAACAGCACGGAACCGGCCGTGCTGCCAATGTGGGACTCACAAGAAGTGCGCCTACCCACTAAACACCACCTTGGGACTGGTTTTGGTCCTAAAGACCCCTAAACCCACATCGGGAGCGACCCCCCTCGAGGCCGAGGAGGGCGCACAGCGGAGCTCCCTAGCGGAGCGTCCGCTTAGAAGAGTTTATATTACAAAACTGCTATGAAAGAGCAGTGCCCCCTCTAGGGGGGACACTGGCAGAGGAGGGGGGCGCGTCTGACTGAGACCGAGCCTCTAAGAGGTGGTTCAGGTCAGACGACAATTTATCGGGCGGGTCAACGAGTACGTTCCTGGGCCTGCGCACCAGGTAACGTGGGTCCGTCGTGGGCGGAGAGTAAGCCGCTGCTTCGCGGATCAGGGTATTGGGATGTTCTTCAGCAGTGCTGAAGAACGTCTCTGAGAGGGACCTAATAAATTGCTGCATGGTTGGAATTTCCATGTCCCGATGTAAGTCTGTGTTCCTGACGCACCAGTGAGCGTTCAGTGCCCTACGAATAAAAATGTTCTGTACCCTCTGCAGTCCGTACAGGGCAGAGGGGGACGCGTGAGCGAAGACGGGTGCCGCGTAAGTCATCACGGGACGAATGCAAACCTTATAGAGCGTTCGCTTGTTCCTAGCTGACATCCTACTATGCCGACCTATCATGGATGATAGGCAGCCTAGGTGAAATCGGGCTGTCCGGGTCACCTTCCGGATGTGTGGGACGAAAGTCAGGTTCCTATCTAAAATGACACCTAGGTACTTGGCGGATTTTTGCCAGGGGACTGGGGTCCCTAACATGCGGATGGGGGGGTCCTCGCCGAGAAACCCTCCACGCCTGTGTTCAAAACGCACCGCCGTGCTTTTCAAATTTCAAATTTCAAATTTCAAATTTCTTTATTTCGTTAACCACTACTTCTTAACTACATACATTGAGGACATCTACTTGTAAGTATAAAAATACCTGTAGCAGTAGACACCGCTCTTCCACAACTAGGATAGTGTTGTAATAATAGTGGATGATACAATACAGTTATCAGCATTATCTTTTACTTAAACAATTTTTTTTTTTTTTATGATTCTAAATTTACTAATAGATTAATAGACGATTTTAAATGTGTGTGTGTGTGTGTGTTTATATTGTATGTGTATTATGTGTGTATGTCTGTATGTGTGTGTAATTGTGTACTGTACATGTTCTCTAACCAGCCCTGCGACCGGAGTCTTGAGTTCGGGATCAGCCGCTGATAATAGGGTGAGTGGTGCAATGTGTATGTATTCTAACATGCGTCATGTGTAAATTTGAGTGTAATGTAAGTATATCACATGGTTTAAGTTACTATTGTTATTTATTTTTTACCACCAGCAGAGCTTCAGTTTCTTCATAGTTTAGTGTCTTAATCCACGAAGTGATCAAGCTTTTCTCCGGGTTGACCTCGATGCGCCATAGTCTGAACCAGGCTCCTAGCTTATCGACCGCGGGTTGGAGTTTGCGGAGGATACACGACATCTGCCGACTCTTGCAGTAGAGTGCGGTGTCGTCGGCAAAAAGTGACAATTGGACCCCATCGCCGGGAATGGGAATGTCATTTGTGTACGATATGTACAGGAGGGGGGAGAGCACGGAGCCTTGCGGGACCGCGGCTCTGAGCGGACGGGGGGACCAACTATTGTTAGTCGGACGTTATATTTCTAGTAAGTCATTGAAACACTTTGATTGCGCGATGCAGGAATGTTGGAGTTTGTAGCGTGCGCGCAGAGTTGACATGTGCTCGCCACAGGCCTGTGATCTGCAGTGATCTCACTATAGTGAGATCACTGCAGATCACAGGCCTGTGGCACAGTAGTGAGTGAATAATATCGGCAACATGAAAAAAAAATCGCGACCAGTTGCAAACCTAATATGGCTTACCCATCTGTGATCAAGGCGTGAATTTATATAGGAAAGTAGATGTGCTTTAATAATTTGCATGCACAATTACTATCATGTATATGTGTATGTGTGATGGCACAACCTTGCGCTATGGCGCTCATTAGGGGAGGTCCATATTAGTCCAGCAGTGGACTAATATAGCCTGAAGAAGAAGAAGATGTGTACTAAGAAGCTAGACGTAAGTCTCACTATGATATCAAGACTCGGCTTTGAATGAATATTTTTATATTCACACAGTAACAATAAACATAAAGCCTCTAGATCTTCGAGAAATTTTCTCAAATGGTCATAAATCATGTTATTTTTTAACCAACTTCAAAAAAAGGAGGAGGTCATTTATTTTATTTTATTAAGATAGGAAAATTACAGCTATGAACAAAATACATTGCAATTGAAATAGGGACTGAGAATCCATAAGAAGTTTTCACATATTTTAGAAGAAAATTTCACTCATTACAAAACAAAACAAATACACACACACACACTACATATTTATGGCCTCGACCAATCAATTCCACACGTATATTACTTATTGTTTCCAACAAACAAAAAACAATGATTCCCTTGTCTTACTGACCTAGCGGTCAACACTTTTGATTTCATTCCCACCGGGGGAAGCCGTAATTGGTTTGCACAAATGGCAACAATAATACATAATTCGTAATACATAGAATATGGTAAAGAGGTTCGAAATATCACTGATGCCGGTGAGTCGCCCATTAGCTCAGTTGGAAAGAGCGCTGGCGCGGATAGTCAGAGGTGGCGGGTTCGGATTCCGGCATGGGTGGAATTTTTAGCCTCTAAATAGGTTTTTAAATTGTCCTTAGCACGGGTTAGTGCATTAAAAAAATAATTATTAATGGCAACAACTTTGCGTGCGATCAAAGTAAGCTAATAATAATATCAGGAGTTGGAAATACCGCACGTTTTATTAACTTACTGTTTTATTTGTACCGGGGCCGCGCCCCGCCTGGGCAAGTTTCGACGCCATATGGCAAACGATTTCAAATTTCCTTTTTATTTTAATAAAAAAGAAACCTTGACTTTTGTCCTCGCCTGAGGCTTTAGGCCGGGAGCAGTGAATGTGGCCATGTTATTTGTTTCGAGTTTCATTTTATTGACTATTGGCCCATGTAAGTATTTGTTTGCTTGTTACGCTTTATTGCACAAAAATTAAGAAACAGAAAAACTTGAAGAATAGGTAAGTTTTAAAAACCTATTTAGAGGCTAAAAATTCCACCCATGCCGAGATTCGAACCCGCGACCGGCTATCCGTATCAGAATCCCGGCATGGGTGAAATTTTTAGCCTCTAAATAGGTTTTTAAAATTGTCCTTAGCACGGGTTAGTGCATTAAAAATAAAAATAGTATAATCATGTGGGTACAGTGATATCGTTCCGATGTAAAACCTAACTGCAAAGTAGGTAGTCGGGGCTGTAAGTGATGCAATTTGCTTAAGCCAGATGACGCTGCCATAACGTAATACAGAGAATAGTGTAAAGAGGTTCGAAATTTCACTGATGCCGGTGAGTCGCCCATTGGCTCAATTGGTAGAGCGCTGGCACGGATAGCCAGAGGTTGCGGGTTCGAATCCCGGCATGGGTGAAATTTTTAGCCTCTAAATAGGTTTTTAAATAAGTATTATTACTACAAACGAGGAAATGTAGGACAAACGTAGGACACAATCTACCTGATATAAACCCTTTGTACGTCCCCACTGCTGGGGCACGGGTCTATTCCTGTTATCGCAGGAAGGTTAGGCCATGCTCCCCAACGGGGGCCAAGTCCGTCTTGGTGGAGGATTCTAAGACAGTGGCGGGCCTTACTCTCAGAAGTCATCAAGCCGCCCATAAGGCCTCTGATATGGCTTAACGACTGCCACTACATGACAGCCAGCACCAACGGCTTAGTGTGCCTTGCGAAGCACGGAAGCGCTCGGAAAAAATGCAACTAGCGGTAGTCATGGGATGTTCAACCATCCAGTACCTGATTGCGCTTATTGTTGCATAACTCAATTGATTGATTCCAATCACCCGGTGCCACTAGTCCACGAGCGCTTCGCTGAATCTACGCCTGCCATATTATTAATTTGGTACTGCGTTCTCGTCTAGTGAGAATATTATTCTGTATTCTCTTTGGAGTTATTTTTATGTGACAAAAAGCTCAGAGGCGGAGGGAGCCAGCATTTTATGAAGTCGCCGTAATAGTCGCTATACGTCTAGATTTGTCGTGGCTACTTGAGGATCTTTCATCTAACAATAACTGTGCCTCTATTGAGTCCGAGCGAAAAGTCTCTTCAAACTTTTGTTTTTAAGCGCTGTTAAGGCGCTTGGCTGCCAAGACAGAGATCGTGGGTTCGATTTCCACTGGCGGCCGCCGTACATTTGTACAAGTGGCCTCAGTCTGGGTGTATTGTCATGTTTGTGACGTCCTTGCCTGGTTACCATGGTATAGGTATCCTAGTTTGGGACCAAACCATGTTAGGTTAAGAATTTGAAAAAGAATTTGTACCGCCCGGGAATTCTATCGGGTTTCTCGCTCTTTGCCAAACAGCTGACATTGGTCAAAGTGCTTAAATATTAAAACTATTTGACAGCTGTTACCAGTAAATTAAGATTCAGATTGTTAATGCACGGAAAACCGGGAATAAGCCTCATAAAATTGCATCACATTTATTCCCAATTCAATGGAATTCAATTCAATCCAATTCAATTTATTTCAACGTAAAGAAGTTACATTATATTTGCTGAATGTCAAAGTACAATGTAACATGAGAGTGAAGTTAAATTTTGTCACCATATAGGTATTTCGACTTAAAATATGATTAATCAAATCATTTTTTTTTTTCGACGTTCAGAATTTACATTCCGTTTGCTGAATGTCAATGTACAATGTAAAATGTAAGCCGCTGCCTTCGGGCCGTAGTGTAGTGGAGTACAAAGCAGCGGAAAAAAACTTCAATCTGACCATCTTTTATATTCTGGTACGAATCCCGGAATGGGTGAAATTTTTAGCCTCCAAATAGGTTTTTAAAATTGACCATCCTTTCTCAAGTCATCTTAAGCCTAATATATCAGTTGCAACCAGTATGAGAAGATTCCATGATTATGATGACTAGCTTTTGCCGGAAAAATTGAACTCGTAAATGATGTTTCCTTCGTATAAACTTTCCAACCCTATTCATACCTTTAGGGGTTAAAAAAAACTATCAAAAATCTATATCCACTGATTAAGTCTGAATGTTAGTTAGTCCTAACATTTCTTTACTTAGCCACATATTTGGGCCATTGTACGTAACAAATGCTGAGGTATGTTAACACTGCAGACGCTAGGGTTTCCTCACGATGTTTTCTTTCACGCTTAGCTAGTGCTACTGCTACTGCAAATTCTCGAATTTTAACGGATATTCTAATCTCCAACTGTGCTTGTGTTTACAGATGTTCGCGACGAATGGCCAACTCTAGCATCTAATGAAGTCCTCTTAATCACGAGTACTCCTCGAGTTTTTGTTGCTTTTCAAATGACGGAACTTATTAGCGTGCACAATGTTTGTAAAGCGTATTGTAACGGAGTTTCTGCTTTCATTATTGTCGGAAAAATGGGCTGATATTCCCAGCGCTTCTTTTCTAATTATGTAATTAATAATTAGCCAAACTGCCTCGGAGCAGTCTACGCATATTTTAATTATTACTCTGTGTGTGTGCCCCGTTACCTTGATTTGTACTTTTTTTATTTTTACTTTAAGATAAGATAAGATAAGATAAGATAAGATAAGATAAGATAAGATAAGATAAGATAAGATAAGATAAGATAAGATAAGATAAGATAAGATAAGATAAGATAAGATAAGATAAGATAAGATAAGATAAGATAAGATAAGATAAGATAAGATAAGATAAGATAAGATAAGATAAGATAAGATAAGATAAGATAAGATAAGATAAGATAAGATAAGATAAGATAAGATAAGATAAGATAAGATAAGATAAGATAAGATAAGATAAGATAAGATAAGATAAGATAAGATAAGATAAGATAAGATAAGATAAGATAAGATAAGATAAGATAAGATAAGATAAGATAAGATAAGATAAGATAAGATAAGATAAGATAAGATAAGATAAGATAAGATAAGATAAGATAAGATAAGATAAGATAAGATAAGATAAGATAAGATAAGATAAGATAAGATAAGATAAGATAAGATAAGATAAGATAAGATAAGATAAGATAAGATAAGATAAGATAAGATAAGATAAGATAAGATAAGATAAGATAAGATAAGATAAGATAAGATAAGATAAGATAAGATAAGATAAGATAAGATAAGATAAGATAAGATAAGATAAGATAAGATAAGATAAGATAAGATAAGATAAGATAAGATAAGATAAGATAAGATAAGATAAGATAAGATAAGATAAGATAAGATAAGATAAGATAAGATAAGATAAGATAAGATAAGATAAGATAAGATAAGATAAGATAAGATAAGATAAGATAAGATAAGATAAGATAAGATAAGATAAGATAAGATAAGATAAGATAAGATAAGATAAGATAAGATAAGATAAGATAAGATAAGATAAGATAAGATAAGATAAGATAAGATAAGATAAGATAAGATAAGATAAGATAAGATAAGATAAGATAAGATAAGATAAGATAAGATAAGATAAGATAAGATAAGATAAGATAAGATAAGATAAGATAAGATAAGATAAGATAAGATAAGATAAGATAAGATAAGATAAGATAAGATAAGATAAGATAAGATAAGATAAGATAAGATAAGATAAGATAAGATAAGATAAGATAAGATAAGATAAGATAAGATAAGATAAGATAAGATAAGATAAGATAAGATAAGATAAGATAAGATAAGATAAGATAAGATAAGATAAGATAAGATAAGATAAGATAAGATAAGATAAGATAAGATAAGATAAGATAAGATAAGATAAGATAAGATAAGATAAGATAAGATAAGATAAGATAAGATAAGATAAGATAAGATAAGATAAGATAAGATAAGATAAGATAAGATAAGATAAGATAAGATAAGATAAGATAAGATAAGATAAGATAAGATAAGATAAGATAAGATAAGATAAGATAAGATAAGATAAGATAAGATAAGATAAGATAAGATAAGATAAGATAAGATAAGATAAGATAAGATAAGATAAGATAAGATAAGATAAGATAAGATAAGATAAGATAAGATAAGATAAGATAAGATAAGATAAGATAAGATAAGATAAGATAAGATAAGATAAGATAAGATAAGATAAGATAAGATAAGATAAGATAAGATAAGATAAGATAAGATAAGATAAGATAAGATAAGATAAGATAAGATAAGATAAGATAAGATAAGATAAGATAAGATAAGATAAGATAAGATAAGATAAGATAAGATAAGATAAGATAAGATAAGATAAGATAAGGTAAGGTAAGGTAAGGTAAGGTAAGGTAAGGTAAGGTAAGGTAAGGTAAGGTAAGGTAAGGTAAGGTAAGGTAAGGTAAGGTAAGGTAAGGTAAGGTAAGGTAAGGTAAGGTAAGGTAAGGTAAGGTAAGGTAAGGTAAGGTAAGGTAAGGTAAGGTAAGGTAAGGTAAGGTAAGGTAAGGTAAGGTAAGGTAAGGTAAGGTAAGGTAAGGTAAGGTAAGGTAAGGTAAGGTAAGGTAAGGTAAGGTAAGGTAAGGTAAGGTAAGGTAAGGTAAGGTAAGGTAAGGTAAGGTAAGGTAAGGTAAGGTAAGGTAAGGTAAGGTAAGGTAAGGTAAGGTAAGGTAAGGTAAGGTAAGGTAAGGTAAGGTAAGGTAAGGTAAGGTAAGGTAAGGTAAGGTAAGGTAAGGTAAGGTAAGGTAAGGTAAGGTAAGGTAAGGTAAGGTAAGGTAAGGTAAGGTAAGGTAAGGTAAGGTAAGGTAAGGTAAGGTAAGGTAAGGTAAGGTAAGGTAAGGTAAGGTAAGATAAGATAAGATAATTATTTATTTGTACTTTTTGACACACACACACTTTTTCAAAACAAAAGCTTATAATAATACGCAAAAGTTATGCATGCATGACTAAAGACAACAAATATATTTGCCATGAAAACTATTGTCGTGTGTGTAATGCTTTACTTTATTTATTTAACAGAAATCAGCAACACAATTCACAATTATACAATTGCATTGAACAATAGGCCTTGCGGGTTGATAACTTCTGACAGTAAGGCCCGCCACTGTCTTACAATCCTCCACCAACCCGGACTTCGCCCTCGTGGTGTAGGAGTGGGTCGTTGTCCGATTTTTCGACGACGAAACGCAACCGTTTTTTCTGGAACGAAAACAGGTCCTCGAAACGGTCCTCGTTCGCAACTGGTTTCATTGTATGCGAACGAGCAAGGCGCAGAGGACGGTCAAACGAGTGCGAACGAGACGAAATCACTAAACATAGGAAAAAATTAGTTGTTTTACACGATATTCGACTGTATACTCATATACATAAAGATTACTTTATTGTATCACAGACCAAAACGAACGGAACGAGCAAGGAGCCGACGACGACGTCGCAATGATCTCATTACGTTCTAGGCTCTATTAATATAGCACTAAAGGACATATCCGCGTCAAACAATCTAAGGACTGGTCTCGCGACGAACAAACGCTGGCACTGCTTTAGAGTCGCTGGCACTGCTTTAGAATGAAACTTAAAACGGTCCTATCGTCGCGGAACACAAAACGGTCTTATAAAACGGTTCGTCTTTGCAACGATCACGCCTATCGTGGTGGAGTATGGCCTAACCTTCCTGCGATACAGAAAGAGACCGGTGCCCCAGCAGTGGAGACATACGAGGGTTGATATCAGTAGATTAGAGTAGAGGTAGAATAGCGTGCACGGGAATACCACTGTTATTAGCGCCCAACGCCCCTCCCCCGCACCCCCCACCCTATACCTCTGCGCGGGAGCAACCTCATTCTAAACTAGGCTGCCCTGTGTCCCAAGCTGTAATAAGGTTCACCAGGCAAGGAAATCACAAATATGGAAATTAACTCTGACTGAAGCCATTTACAATTCAAGTGCGGAGGCCTCCGATGTAAGTTTTAATAGGTAATCAAGCGAGTGAACTCTAGATCTAGACATTCAGGGTCAGAACCAACAGCATATTACAGTTCGTCGAATCAGGATTACTAAATACACTAATCATTTTGTCTAAGTATATATTTTTTGTAAATTAAACACTAAACGGCCTAGAGAATAGCACCAACCCAATTTCTACCCGCGGGTGTCGTAAAAGGCGACTAAGGGACACAAATCGGGGGGTGGGCAGCAGCGCCCCCTGCAGTACAATTCCACCAAACTGCGATCCCCAACCCGCATGCCCAGCGTGGGGATTATGGGCATTACCCCTCAATGATGGCACAACCTTGCGCTATGGAGCTCATTAGGGGAGGGCTATGTCCAGCAGTGGACTAATATAGCCTGAAGAAGAAGAAGAAACACTAAATAATTAGTCCCCTATATTTTTGTCCATTCTTTGCAAAAGAGTGACTTCAGTCACCTTGTTGTTATCTTCTATAAAATAAAAATGAATCGCTAAATGTGTTGGTAAGCGCAAATCTCGAGAACAGCTGAACCGATTTCGCTAATTGTTTTTTTAGAATATTTCTTGAAGTACGAGGATGGTTCTTACGGAGAGAAAAATAAAAAAAAAGAATTTATTACACTATTTTTACTCTCAATGCACTAACCCGTGCTAAGGACAATTTTAAAAACCTATGCCGGGAAAAATTCCACCTATGCCGGGATTCGAACCCGCGACCTCTGGCTATCCGTGCCAGCGCTCTATCCAACTACGTACAGGCAGCGACATCTGACTTAAGCAAATTGCATTAGTTACAGCCCCGACCACCTACTTTGCAGTTAGGTTTAACATCAGTTAGGTTTATGCATGTACGTAATACAGAGAATAGTGTAAAGAGGTTCGAAATTTCACTGATGCCGTGAGTCGCCCATTGGCTCAATTGGTAGAGCGCTGGCACGGATAGCCAGAGGTTGCGGGTTCGAATCCCGGCATGGGTGAAATTTTTAGCCTCTAAATAGGATTTTAAATTTGTTCCTTAGCACGGGTTAGTGCATTAAAAATAAAAATAGTGTAATAAAGGTTTTTTTAATTTATTTATGTATACCAGAGGGGTAGGCATAGAACAGGGACTGCCCCTTACCACGAACCAGACGGGTCACCTTTGCTTCAACAAGTCGGTTCCGGGTATTTTTTTATCTTCCCATTTGCTAATACATCTCCTATTTTGTCGAAGTACGAGTATGTCCGGCTGGGACGCCGCTTCCACTTCCAAACACATCCGCAATATATATTTGTTTCGTCAATCTTTCTTCCTTCATTTTCTCCACATGTCCAAACTAACACAACATTCCTTTCTCAATTCTAGTCACTACATACTCTTTAAGTCCACAACGTTCTCTAATCTAACTATTGCTTATCCTGTCATTCAACTTCTCATGGACCTCATTTCTACTGCATTAATCCCACTTTCTTGATTCTTTTACCACAACGAAGTCTCTCTACCATAAGTGTTGGTACCAGCACACCATTATGAACATCCAATATGTAAGTATATAAGATAAGTATTTAAGAGCGGTGGTAGCGGAGCGGTGTAGAAGGCCGGCTTCTGAATCGGGAGGCCGTGGGTTCGAACCCCGGCATGTACCAATGACTTTGTTTTCTAAGTTATATACATTTGTGAAATTAAAACAGCAATACTACTCGCTGTCGGTGAAGGAAAACATCGTAAGGAAACCCTAGTGTCTGAGGTGTTAGCGTACCTCAGCTCTTGCTACGTACAATGGCCCAACTATGAGGCAAAGTGCGGAAATCTCAGGTCTAATTAACTATGTAAGTATATTTAGCAAATAAACGGGCATAAACGGCTATTACTATGCTATTATAACAGCGGACTTAATGCCCAGGTGCATGAATGGAAAATGACTTAAATGCCCCATCCTATGCTTGGTAAGTTTTTCTTTGAGGCTAAACGTTTAAGCCTACTTATATGGAGACCCTTCCCAAATGGGACTTCAGCGAGAGAGGCCTATTAAAAATAAGGCGCCAGGGACAGTGGGACGATTCTTACCCATGTCTAATGGTGAGTGCAGACCGAGCCGAACAGATGAACGAGCGAAAACGCATAGTGTAATATTATAGCCTTTTATTTCACACATTATTTTACATTTCATAAAATATCTCTAAAGTACTTAATTTTCTATTTACGTGCACAATTTAGACATAATTATAATAATTTGGAAGAAATCACTAAGTTAATCTTCGTCACAATAAATAAAATTATATTTCGTGCATTTATCAAAATCCAATTAGATTCTCTTACAATGAACAAGATCTATTTAAATTGTATGCAAGCATCGACGAAATTTAAATTCTTTAAAACGACATTAATTATTCAAATTAGATAGATATGATTCTTTCATTCTATAGTTCTATAAATAACATAAAATAATTTAAAAACCTATTTAGAGGCTAAATTTTTAAATTTGTTCCTTAGCACGGGTTAGTGCATTAAAAATAAAAATAGTGTAATCATGTGAGTACAGTGATATCGTTCCGATGTTAAACCTAACTGCAAAGTAGGTAGTCGGGGCTGTAAGTAATGCAATTTGCTTAAGTCAGATGTCGCTGCATGTACGTAATACAGAGAATATTGTAAAGAGGTTCGAAATTTCACTGATGCCGTGAGTAGCCCATTGGCTCAATTGGTAGAGCGCTGGTACGGATAGCCAGAGGTTGCGGGTTCGAATCCCGGCATGGGTGAAATTTTTAGCCTCTAAATAGGTTTTTAAATTTGTTCCTTAGCACGGGTTAGTGCATTAAAAATAAAAATAGTGTAACATAAAATAATTAAAATTTAATTATTGCTATAACTGTCAATCAATTTTATTATCAAATCAATAAAATTCATGCTTGCATGCACTCAAATGTCCATATTAAAAGTTCATTCAATCGATAAATTTAATTATTATTTATATTATAAAGTCATTAGCTTTATTTTATTATTAACTTAAATTATTGTGAAGCGCTCGTGGCCTAGGCGAACAGAGTGATTGGAATCAATCACTTGGTTAAGCAACAACAGGCGCGGTCAGGTACGGGATGGGTGAGCGTCCCGTGACTACCGCTAGTGGCATTTTTCCGAGCGCTTCCGTGCTTCGTAAGGCACGTTAAGCCGTTGGTGCCGGCTGTCATATAATGGCAGTCGTTAAGCCATGTCAGAGGCCTTATCGGCGGCTTGATAACTTCTGACTGCAAGGCCCGCCACTGTCTTACAATCCTCCACCAACACGGACTTGGCCTCCGTGGTGGAGTAAGGCCTAACCTTCCTGACATGCAGGAAGAGACCCGTGCCCCAGCAGTGGGGACATACAAGGGTTGATAACGGATTGTGATGCCCACTTTAGGAAAAAGGCCTCCTCTATCTGGAAACGAATAAAAACAAAGATATTTGTTTGTGAAGCACAAGTACATAGAAAAGATAGACAACATTTTATATCAGTTCTAATTATGCTCTGGCTCATCATCATCATCGACTCATTTTTTCCCCACTAAGGGGCACGGGTACCGAGCGGTGGTAGCGGAGCGGTGTAGAAGGCTGGCTTCTCAATCGGGAGGTCGTGGGTTCGAACCCCGGCATGTACCAAAGACTTTGGTTTCTAAGTTATGTTTCACATTTGTGAAATTATAGTAGCAATACTACTCGCTGACGGTGAAGGAAAACATTGTAAGGAAACCCTAGTGTCTGAGGTGTTAGCGTACCTCAACGCTTGCTACGTACAATGGCCCAACTATGAGGCTAAGTGCGGAAATCTCAGGTCTAACTAACTAAGGGGCAAGGGTCTCTTCCCTGAGGAAGGTGTAGGTCGTACTCCACCACGGGGGCCAAGACCGGATTGCTGGAGGCTAGCAAGACTTGTGGCCGGTCTTACTATTACGAGTATATACTATTATACTAAGATATATTAATCTTGCTGTGGCTAGTTTTACTATCGGAAGTTTAGCCGCCCTAAGGCCTCTCAAGACTTGGCTTAACGACTGCCACCTATCGACGGTAGCCGGCACCAACGGCTTAACGTGCCTTGCGAAGCACGGAACCGCTCGGAAAAATGCCACTAGCGTTAGTCATAGATGGTCACACATCCAAACACTGAACGCGCCCTATGTTGCTTGCCCTTCGTGATAAGATCACTCAGGCAGCCGGGGTGTACAAATTGTGGAAAACGAAGGCACTACATATAAAAATATTTATATAAAATACGTAATACAGAGAATATTATACTATTTTTATTTTTAATGCACTAACCCGTGCTAAGAAACAAATTTAAAAACCTATTTAGAGGCTAAAAATTTCACCCATGCCGGGATTCGAACCCGCAGCCTGTACGTAATACAGAGAATAGTGTAAAGAGGTTCGAAATTTCACTGATGCCGTGAGTCGCCCATTGGCTCAATTGGTAGAGCGCTGGCACGGATAGCCAGAGGTTGCGGGTTCGAATCCCGGCATGGGTGAAATTTTTAGCCTCTAAATAGGTTTTTAAATACAGAGAATATTGTAAAGAGGTTCGAAATTTCACTGATGCCGGTGAGTCGCCCATTAGCTCAGTTGGAAAGAGCGCTGGCACGGATAGCCAGAGGTCGCGGGCTCGAATCCCGGCATGAGTTGAATTTTTAGCCTCTAAATAGGTTTTTAAAAATTGTCCTTAGCACGGGTTAGTGCATTAAAAATAATAATATAACAAAATGTCAACCATCTATTTTTTCTATTTAACCTATAAACATCCTACTGTAGGGTATAAGCCTTCTCTCAGAGAGACAGTATGGGCTGGTAACAACTGATGAACGTTGATGAAGCGAAGGTGATCTGTCAGGATCGTTGCAAGTAGCCGTGCCTGGTCTATGCCTAAACCTCTGTGATATATGCGTGAGGTTATGTTATGTTGTGTAGCAATACCACTCGCTAATGCATGTAATTTAGAAGGTAAATATCAACAGTAAATAGACAAGCAACCGACGACGCGAGCTCCGTCTCTGCTCACCATGATTAAGCTCTGCGAATCGGAGCGAAATCTGGTCGGACTTTTCCAATATAACAACACCCGTAAGTAAATCCGGACTAAAAGTCTACAAGGTAAATATCTGTATTATATGTGTATATATATGTAAGTTTATTAAATTACACCATCGATATCAACTCTTGTATGGCCCCACTGCTGGGGCACGGGTCTCTTCCTGCATCACAGGAAGGTTAGGCCATACTCCACCACGGGTCCAAGTCCGGGTTGGTGGAGGATTGTAAGGCAGTGGCGGGCCTGACTGTCAGAAGTTATCAAGCCGCCCATAAGGCCTCTGTCATGGCTTAACGAATGCCATTACATAACAGTCGGCACCAACGGCTTAACGTGCCTTGCGAAGCACGGAAGCGCTCGGAAAAATGCCACTAGCAGTCACAGTACGGTCACTCATCCAGCACCTGACCGCGCCTGTTGTTGCTTAACTCAAGTGATTGATTCCAATCACTCGGTTCGACTAGGCCACGCGCGCTTCCAATTACACCATATAGTTATTTTACTATCTTGTTTTTTATGGTATTCATTTCGCCGCATAATAAGATTTAATTGTTAAAATTGAATCGCAATAAAAGTATTAATAATAATAATAATATTAATCGTAAGGAATTTTGGCTGACTGTGCCTTTGTAATACCTCAACACATGAAATCTCCAAGTTGCGGAAGGCTCGCGTGGTAAAAGCCCAAACTTAATCTCTCTATACTTTATTGAAGCCATAAGTTGTTATTCTATATAAATAAAATTCAAAGTCCTGAATGACTGACTCACTCATCAACGCCCAGCCCAAGCCGTTGGACCTGGGAAGCTGATTTTTTTTACAGCGTGTCTATATATAATGTAGGCAAGTAATAAGACTTTATGAAATTCAACCCCGGAAGGGGCGAAAAGGGCTTCCAAAATTTGTATGCGAGGTATAAAAAATGTTGTCTAATTTGGTTGAAACTTCAAATAAATACTCTTCGACACAATTGATTGAACACGTGTTTCGCCGTTTTTTTTTTTATCTAACCCTTAAGGGAGTGAAAGCGGTAGCAAAATTTTGTAGCTACTAAAGTCCACGAGACTCCGTGCGTCCTGAATGACTGACTCACTCATCAACGCCCAGCCCAAGCCGTTGGACCTGGGAAGCTGATTTTTTTTACAGCGTGTCTATATATAATGTAGGCAAGTAATAAGACTTTATGAAATTCAACCTCTGAAGGGGCGAAAAGGGCTTCCAAAATTTGTATGCGAGGTATAAAAAATGTTGTCTAATTTGGTTGAAACTTCAAATAAATACTCTTCGACACAATTGATTGAACACGTGTTTCGCCGTTTTTTTTTTATCTAACCCTTAAGGGAGTGAAAGCGGTAGCAAAATTTTGTAGCTACTAAAGTCCACGAGACTCCGTGCGTCCTGAATGACTGACTCACTCATCAACGCCCAGCCCAAGCCGTTGGACCTGGGAAGCTGATTTTTTTTACAGCGTGTCTATATATAATGTAGGCAAGTAATAAGACTTTATGAAATTCAACCCCTGAAGGGGCGAAAAGGGCTTCCAAAATTTGTATGCGAGGTATAAAAAATGTTGTCTAATTTGGTTGAAACTTCAAATAAATACTCTTCAACACATGACAATTGATTGAACACGTGTTTCGCCGTTTTTTTTTTATCTAACCCTGAAGGGAGTGAAAGCGGTAGCAAAATTTTGTAGCTACTAAAGTCCACGAGACTCCGTGCGTCCTGAATGACTGACTCACTCATCAACGCCCAGCCCAAGCCGTTGGACCTGGGAAGCTGATTTTTTTTACAGCGTGTCTATATATAATGTAGGCAAGTAATAAGACTTTATGAAATTCAACCCCTGAAGGGGCGAAAAGGGCTTCCAAAATTTGTATGCGAGGTATAAAAAATGTTGTCTAATTTGGTTGAAACTTCAAATAAATACTCTTCAACACAATTGATTGAACACGTGTTTCGCCGTTTTTTTTTTTTATCTAACCCTGAAGGGAGTGAAAGCGGTAGCAAAATTTTGTAGCTACTAAAGTCCACGAGACTCCGTGCGTCCTGAATGACTGACTCACTCATCAACGCCCAGCCCAAGCCGTTGGACCTGGGAAGCTGATTTTTTTTACAGCGTGTCTATATATAATGTAGGCAAGTAATAAGACTTTATGAAATTCAACCCCTGAAGGGGCGAAAAGGGCTTCCAAAATTTGTATGCGAGGTATAAAAAATGTTGTCTAATTTGGTTGAAACTTCAAATAAATACTCTTCGACACAATTGATTGAACACGTGTTTCGCCGTTTTTTTTTTATCTAACCCTGAAGGGAGTGAAAGCGGTAGCAAAATGTCGTAGCAAAATGTCGTAGCTACTAAAGTCCACGCGACTCCGTGCGGGGAAAAGCTAGTGTTTTTATATGAATACAAATAGAAGGAAAAACCTTTTTTTCGCCCCCAGTGAGCGTAGCGGCTTAGCTCTCCCAGTGAAGTGGCGGACGAGGACGGCGCTTACGATGCGAGGGCCATTTAGACGGAATATTGTGTCGAGCGCACAGGAAAAGGCGTGGATTAGACGAGTAGACGAGAGGACACTGTATTGTACACAAAAAAGGTATATAAAGATAGGTATATTATTTTTAATGCTCTAACCCGTGTAAAGGACAATTTTAAAAACCTATTTAGAGGCTAAAAATTCCACCCATGCCGGTATTCGAACCCGCGACCTCTGGCTATCCGTGCCAGCGCTCTTTCCAACTGAGCTAATGGGCGACTCACCGGCATCAGTGAAATTTCGAACTTCTTTACAATATTCTCTGTATTACGTACAGGCAGCGATGAGTGGAATTTTTAGCCTCTAAATAGGTTTTTAAAGATAGGTCGGTTAATAGATAATAGACGACCTCTGTGGCGCAGCGGTAGCACATCTGTCTATTATGGGAGAGGACCCGGGTTCGATCCCCGGCTGGGAACAAAAACACCCCAGGTCTTGGATGTTTACATGTTTGTGATGTCGCTGTTTCTGGTACTCACGACACAGGGTATCCTAGTGTGGGGCCAGAAGCAATGTATGTGCCAGTAGGTAAATGTAGATCTAAACGTACTCGCGACGTAAGTAAGACTTAACGTAACTAACTTAACGTAACTAAACTTAACGTAAGTAAGACTGGGTAAGTAAGTATAAAAAGCCATAGTTATGTATTTTAAACTTTTGTCTGTTTCTACTTTAGGGTAAGTCTCATTGCAAACCGCATTTTTCAGCCAATAAAATATTTGTAGACTTTTAGTCCGGATCTACTTACGGTTGTTGTTATATCGGAAGAGTCCCACCAGGTTTCGCTTCTTACACTGTGAGACGAGCAACCGAGGACGCGAGCTCCGTCTCTGCTCACCATGATTAAGCTCTGCGAATCGGAGCGAAACCTGGTTGGACTCTTCCGATATAACAACAACCGTAAGTAGATCCGGGCTAAAAGTCTACAATGTGTTGTGCTTACGAAAGTTTTAGTTCAAAAATAAAATATTTGTGTTTCTTCTACCAATCCGGACTTGGCCCCCGTGGTGGAGTATGGCCTATATCTTTCTTAAGAAATAGCCGTGCCCCTCGGTGGGGAAGTAATGGGTTGACGATAAAAATATTTGTATTTGTATATAAAAAGCCAATTGACAGGATTATCAGTCATGTTATCGCTAAAAGTGATTCATGCCGGATGGTATTGCCAAAAGTTTTCTTCCAGAGAACCTTTAGGGGGAATAAATAAATGATGAATTATTACCAGAATCAGACCAGACAAGTCGCTGAAGGAATGTGATTGTTAATTCTTTTATCCATATCATCATCAACCCATTATGTCCCCACTGAGGGGCGCGGGTCTCTTACCTGAGGTAGGTATAGGCCAAACTCCACCACGGGGGCCAAGTCCGGATTGGTGGAGGCTTGCAAGACAGTTGCTGGTCTTACCTTCAGAAGTTTTCAAGCCGCCCTAAGGCCTCAGACTTGGCTTAATATCCACATAATACCAAGTCTGGTAAAACGGATTCATTGAAATTTGTATCTGATTAACTTTTTATCTGAATCCCATATTAACAAAGTTCGGTAATAAAACTCATAACAAGGGATAGGAACCACATTCCGATCGATGGATAAGATAAGCCTTTAAATGGGTGACCCCTGCTCCCTTATTAGCCTAATGTCTCTATCGAGATCATATCGGATGCAATAGGTACCATTGGGTTAAACCACACTTAGGAATTCCATCAGGATGGTTGTGTTTCGATTCATAGCATTAGTTACCTGGTTAAACTTCGCTTACGGTCATGGAAATGTGGAATAAAGTAAGAAATATTTAGAAACCTTACCATTTGGATTTTATATTCTTTTTAATGCACTAACCCGTGCTAAAGATAATTTTAGAAACCTATTTAGAGGCTAAAAGTTCCACCCATGCCGGGACTCGAACCCGCGACCTCTGGCTAACCGTGCCAGCGCTCAGTTGGGAGAGCGTTGGCACCGTTACCCAGATTTCACGGGTTCGAGTCCCGGCATGGGTGGAATTTTTAGCCACTAAATAGGTTATTAAAATTTTCATTTTTATTTAGGACCCTTATTTTACTCTGTGATTATTACAATCTGATTATTATGACATAATAATTGTTAGAGCGACTTATGAACGTTGATGAAGCGAAGGTGATCTGTCAGGATCGTGGCAAGTGGCAGTCCATGATCTCTGCCTACCCTCTGGGATACAGGCGTGAGGTTATGTATGTATTAATTAGACTACATACATAACGACGGGACTCGCCAAGTCCGAGTTGGTGGAGGATTATAAGATAGTGGCGGTCCTTACTCTCTGAAGTTATCAAGCAAACCCGTAAGGCCTCCGATATGGCTTAACGACTGCCATTACATGACAGCCGGCACCAACGGCTTAACGTGCCTTGCGAAGCACGGAAGCGCTCGGAAAAATGCCACTAGCGGCGGTCACGGGGTGGTCACAGGGATAAATAGACTGCACCCCCCTCCCCTTTTAGACCAAGAATTTAGGTAACCTTTGACCACTGTGACAGGACCACCGCCATCGTCGTCTCGATGCTTGTAGGTGCTATGATCAACGAAAAATAGTGTGCAAAGCTTAGCCTGAATCTTTATAAAAAGCCATGTGCCTAAATAGGCCCTGCTGATGACTCTACCGAATAGGCAATTAAAAACAAACGTCTTACGTTGGGAGTTTTAAACAAGCAATGTATATGCAACACGCGTGCTGCAGTCATAGTTAGGATTCAGACTATTTAGCGAGTTGCCCATTATCCGGGCATTCCCGACAATGGCGGGGAATAGGCCTGAGACAATGTGCGAATTGGCGATTAGGGCCTACGTACAGTATTAAGCTGGCCATGCGGGGACAGTAAAAGCAGTGGAGTGGAATAACATTCTTGTAGTGGGAAGATAAGATAGGATAAGAATATTCTTTCACCATACACCAGATACGTCGACCACGTAAAACAAACATAAAATAATTACAAATATACAGTACATTTGGCGGCCTTATTGCTTAGAGCAATGTCTTCTAGACAGCCAGAGGATTTATTTATTTATTTCATTTTATAATTAAAATTGTTTTTGCTGGTTGTTACAACACATTGAAAGTTTAAATTCATACATGAAATGTATTAATTTAACACTTTAAATTATTTAATAAAACTAAAGTTTAGAAACTAAGGTTTGCTGGTAGATAATGCTAAGTAGCATTAAGCTCGTCTATGTGCAAAATGTTTATGCAATAAAGAATATTAATAATAATAATTTAACTTAGTTTTTAATAATTTAAATTAATTTTTAACAATTTCATTTACATAGTAATAAATGTTAATAAACGCGTCCACATCTTATTTTATGTAGGTAGTCTATAAATGTCCCACTGTATGGCCTTCTCTCAGAGAGAATATGATCTTAATCACCACGCGTGCCCACCGCGGATTGACAGCTTCAAGCGCCGAAGTATCTGACCACCTCAGAACTCAGGCTTCGTCACGGTGTTTTCCTTCGCCGTTAGCGAGTGGTATTGCTACTATAACTCGGTGGTTACCCTATCTGTTACCCTAGAAAATTCACCCTAGGGTGGATTTTGGGAAACGTAACGTATGTCCTAGAATTTACGCTATGCTACGTTAAAAAATGGAATTTATTTTAGATTCTTATTCCAATTTTTCACCCTAGGTGCAGGTAAGCTTGTCAATCATAGGATTGTATCATTGTTATAGTAATTAATTTGAGTAAGTATCAAAAATGAAAGTCAACAAAAACAAACAAGAAATAAAATGTAATAGGTACCTACAATGGGATCATAGAACAGTTTTTTTTTAATAGACAAAAATACTAATAATTTATCGGAGTGCTTAGTGCGAGTTTGACAGATCCAATCGAATAACTTTACTAATGCTCGTTAATCGAGCATTGAGTAGTGAGTATGAGTAAGTTAACAGTTCGAACAGAGTGCTTAGTGCGAGTTTTTTAACTACTCGATCGCGTTAACGTAAACTCATATTTCTATGGCATCGAGGAAGCGCCACCTAGCGACAAGTATGGAAATTCAAATTGCTGAGTGCGAGTTGTAATGGTTTACATTGAGGAGTGAACACGTTTACCAGTCAAAACACGAATAAACGCGAGTGCGAGTTGTACTCTGACAGCTTTTTGCCAGTTCGAACGGTTAACTTACTCATAAGTAATTATGGTACATTTATTTTTATGGTACATTATACTCACTCCTCAATGCTCGATTAACGCGGTAGTAAAGTTATTCGATTGGATCTGTCAAACTCGCACTAACAACTCTGGCAAAACGCTGTCACTGTCTATTTATTTGCAAGAAAAATAATTACATTACAGTTAAGACTATTGCGTAATTAATTGCATTAAACATTATAAGTATTACATTTAAAAATAACAAAGAATTAGAACGTTAAAATATGCATATGTACAATTTACTTTACATTTAGTTATAAATTAAAATTAACACAAAAACCAAATTTAGCCGGTAAGTAGGTATCACAAAAAATTCAATGTTGTCACAAAAGTGTCAATAAAATAAAACAATTAATTTGAAATTAAAATTGATACAAAAACAAAAATTAAACTACAATCCATTCATATGTCAATAAAAAAAAAATCCATTAAAACGATAATTATCACAAAAAATTCAATTTTGCCACAAAAGTACCTATCAATAAAATGTCAATCCAATAAGAGTAATCTCATTCTTCACTTTCCTCACAAATCGCCAGACATTCCTTCTTAAGTTGACTCTCATGACTGCTAAAGATATCGGCGTGGGGAGCCGCCGCATGCAACTGGTTCAATCGTGCAAGGGTGCGGTTCAGCGGGGACCAGCGGCGAGCGCTAGTACGAACTCGCTCCTCACTGAAAAGAGCCCTGAGCCTCCTTGAGCCATACCGAAAGCGGGTAGGCACGTTCAGCCGGAGTAGTCTCTCTAGTAGAGTTGGGCAGTCGATCTTCCCTCGCAGAATTTTAATAGCTATAAGTAACTGGTCTCTACTACGTCTCGTCTCCAAGGAATTAAAGCCTAGTGTTCCCAATAGGAATTTTGTGGGGTACATGAATGGGTAAACTCTATGCTTCGCTTTGTAGAGAGACCTTAAGAACCTTTTTTGAACCTTTTCTAGCATTAGTTTATATTTGTCTTCATGCGGGTTCCAAACGCAAGCGCTAGCCTCAAGCTTGCTTCGTACAAGGGAAGTATAAAGCAATTGGGTAGTTTGAGGCCTACAGAATTCACGGGCATTTCTCGAAACAAAACCCAGCCTCTTAAACCCTTCGGCTGCCAAGGAAGTTACATGGTCGTGAAAGGTTAGTTTAGTGTCAAAAGTTACACCAAGGTCCTTTATAGTAAAAACTCTCTGTATTATTTGCCCTCCGAGCTTGTAATTTGCATCAATCGGACAGGGAGACCGAGTGAACGACATCATGTAGCATTTAGCTACATTAAAGCTTAATTTGTTACTTAAACTCCAAGTTAAAACGGACTCTATGTCTTCCTGAAGGAAACAAACACTTTGATTGTCTACAACGGCTTGAATAAGTTTTAAATCATCGGCATATAATAAGCATGTAGAGTTCCTTAAGACTGCTGGCAAATCATTTATCATTATTGAGAACAACATTGGACCCAATATTGACCCCTGACTCACTCCTGACCTAGTAGAGTAGGGCTGGGAGACAAAGCATCCGTGTCGAACGAACTGCTGTCGATCTTTCAAGTAGTCTGCAAACAACTTTATAAGCTTGGGTGTAAAACCTAATGCCACCAATTTACTCAACAAAATGTCATTGTCCACTCTGTCGAATGCTTTTTGAAAATCTAGATAAATGACGTCTACCTGCCTACCTTTGTCCATTTCCGCAGATATCAGGTCAACAAGTGTTAAAAGATTAGTATCAACTGATCTTCCAGGTCTAAATCCATGTTGGGCAGTGGTTATAAAGGGCTGAATTTGTGGCTCCAATTTTTGTTTCAAAATGATTTCGAAGACCTTCGCACAGGAACTAAGGATAGCAATAGGCCGATGCTCTTCCACAAGTGTCTTATTACTGGTTTTCGGGATTGGTTTGACCCTGGTTACTTTCCACTGGACTGGATATAGGCCTGTTCGTAGTGATAGATTAAATATATACTCTAATGGAGCAATCAAGAAATCCTTACATCCTTTAATTACGTATGGAGGCATACAGTCAGGGCCTATGGAGCTACGAGGCTTTAATTTGCTAATAGCCGCAAGGATGTCTCCCTGCGTGATTGAAGTGATGTTTATATAGTTGGCTGAAGAAGAGGAGTCGGATGCTGCCGCGCCTAAAGCTGACAGTAGAGGTTGCTCCACTAAGAAAACATCTCCAAAGTGCTTAGCAAATGCATTTGCCGCATCTTCACCGGAAACTGATGCGCCTTTAAACTCTACCACAGGCTCAAAACCGCCCTTGGATTTAAGAGCTGCCACATGTTGCCAAAATAGACGCGGATTATTGCCGATTTCTTTTTCTGTACGACTAATATAAGCTTCGTACGCTTGTTTCTGCTTTCTTTTAATGTCACCACGCAATGTACTAAATTGATTGTAAATTTGAGGGTCTTTCGTTTTTTTCCAAGTTTTATGTAGTTGTGACTTTTTAACAATATCTTTCAAGAGCTGTTTGGAATACCACACAGGAAATCGCCGACAGTTTCCTTTCCTCCTTTCTTTGCGTGGAAAACACAAATCAAAAATGTCATAAATAATTTCATAAAATATATCAACAGCCGCATTGACATCAGTGCATGAGTAGACCAATTCCCAGGAGACACCACAAAAATAACTATATAAGAGATCGAAATTACCCTTAACAAAGTTCCAGTCTCGGTGGTCTTGTATGTTGCTTGGCTGAAGAGGCTGGGCCGCATGGGTCTGCCTAATAGCTCGCAGTGCGATGCTGATGTCCAACGGTGGGTGATACCTATCTGGCGCGACAAGCCCACCATCAGAACAGCCGCTGGCAGTTTGGCACTCGAATATTCGCCCGTATTGCCGCTGAACCAGCACCACGTCCAGTTTTCCCCCGTATTCATTCTTCACCTCATTCAAATCATGCATACCACAATACTCTAAGAAGTAACAATAGTAATTTCTTATACCAACTGACGCACTATTTAAGTTAAGATCCCCAATTAGTAAAGTTATCCCATTAAGATCATTGATTATGCTCTCAACCATGGTAAACCAGTTCATATATTCTTCGTCAGTGGCGGAAGGCTTAATATAAACAACGCCGACATAGAAAGTATAACCGTGTAACGCGAAAGTCGCCCATAAGTCTTCTCCACGTTCAGTCTCAAGATCACGTCGGCGCCGCAGAGTAAGTCCGGGCCGGGCGGCCAGCAAAACGCCGCCGCAGGGCGTGCCGCGGTCGCGACGTAGGAAGGTCCAGTTATCGTCCGAAAGCTCAGCATCATGTATGCAAGCATCCAAGAAGCTTTCAGTTATACCGACAATATCGCTGTCCAGTAAAGCAAGATTGTGTCTAAATTGCCTCAATTTGGTCTTAAGTCCTCTTACATTTTGATAAAAGAGTCCTATGTGCTTGCTCTTATTCGTGACTTTATGTTTGTTTTTAGTGACGAAAAAATGTTGCTGGCTGGACAACACTTTCAGAATTAGTCTCAGTTATGGTTGTCACTGCGCAGTTTATATCTTGGAATATTATTCTCATACCATGATTATTAACTCGTCCACCAAATATGGAGTACATGTCCCTTTCAAAAGACAGGTTCAAATTACTGTCCAGGATGTAAGCATACTCATGAGTGATAATATCTTTACAAAGAAGGTGATTGAAATATTCCACTCTGCTATTGTATAAATTTGTATATTTTCCATAGAGAAATGTTGGCACACACACGATAATATTAGTGTGTGTAGCTTTAGATAGAATTTCTCTGATATAATCGACCAGTTCTAGATAGTTATGGGATGTCTTAAAATCTGCTTCACCGACCATTACTAAGCAATAGTCATTCATAGAATAACCATTGAGCTTTTGCTCGATGTTTTTTATGAGTTCTCTGATACCAATTCCCGCTTTTAGATAATGACATATCACGAAGTCTTCACTCAAATTATTTTCGGCAATGGATAAGATTTTGTTGTGGGGATTGGCGCTTAAAATGCACATTTTATTTTTTACATCTTCGCTTTCTATGTCACTTCCAGCCTGATTCCGGGTTTGGCCGCTAGGAGGCGATTTTACCACTTGCTGTTCGTTTAGATTCTGCGAGATATGTTGTGGTATCGATCTAGGAGACAGGTACTCGGGGTCATTCCGCTTGCTGCCACTAGGTGGCGTTAAAATATGTTTCCTTCCGACTTGTAGCTCGTTGACACTTTCGTTCAATCCTCGTTGTATGTGCGATAAGTCTTTCCTGGCGCTACTCGTAAAATTTTTCTTTTTCTTTTTTTTAGATGTTATATTTATCGGGGAGTTTTTACATATGTGTGTAAGTTGTTGTATTTTTAATTCATACTCTAATACTTTTTTTTTCAGGAAGTCGTTTTCCTGAAGCAAGTTTTCAACCTCATTTTCAGCTATTTCAAGCTTTTCATTTAGTTTTGATATTTCACTGTTCAGTTGTTCGTAGTTACTGGTATTTATTATGTTTACTTCGGGGCAGCTTCGGTTAAGTTTACTACGCGTTGAACATGAAGGAGATGCAAGTTCAAGCTCTTCACTTTCGTCTGTTTCAGATAGTGACTGAAATGAGTTCTCGGTAGAAACATTGATTTTATACTTTTTGCGAGTTGTTATATTGTTTCGCGGCGTTTCTGATAAGGCATTTTTTGTTTCATAGGAATTTTGCCCTTCTAAACATGCCTTACATTTCCAGTTTAATCTATGCTCTGGTGTCATTAAAAAGTACCTCTTTTCTGTTACATTGGCGCATTGTATGTGATACTTTAGTTTGCATTCTGCCGAACACACCAGGAAATATCTGTCCATTATCTTAGAGCGGCATTTTGAGCACTGTAGTGACATTTTAAAAAAGTAAAAGGATAAAAAAAAGACCTTGCTTACAACCGTGTGATTTGAACTCGTGTCTTCGGTATGTGGGACTGCATCCACTCCGATCTGGCCAATTTAACTGTTCCTTACAATGCGAAATAGCTGTTCTTATTCATAGCGAAATCGGTTGTGTGTCATAAAAACCGTTAAAGATGAGTCATAGCCCTTGAATTGCTATTTGCACTAACCTCCTTATGGTTGTTTTTGATTATCCAAAGTATTTCGCTTCTATTTGGTTGCAGGGTCTTAATTGAAAACGTTTTTATTGATTCTCCTTATAGTCACACACTTTTAAGAGTCTTAATTTCTTTGTAATGAGTCTTCACAAATACACCTTTTTTTTTTCACTTTAAACTTAATGTTTTTGTAAGGATAACACTCTCACTTATACATTACGTAAAAAAGACACAATTTCTTCTAACACACTAGTATTTAATTCGATACTTATATTTATTTTAATTAAATTTTACGGACCACACTGTAGCCAGGACGCTAGGTGGCGCTCACTGTGAGACGGATTCGTGCAACTGTACAACTCGCACTCGCGTTTATTCGTGTTTTGGCTGGTAAACGTGTTCTCTTCTCAACGTAAACGTTAAAGCGATCGAGTAGTTAAAAAACTCGCAGTAAGCACTCTGAAGAGGTTACTATCTAAACAATTATTGTTTTATATGCTCTTCATAACAAGTGTTTCATAAAAGTCTATTACTAATGACTACTAGTCAAACTGCACATTTTTGAGGTGATAAATTGGAAGTAAGTACAAATAAAGATTCCTATGATTTACCCAGGGTAGGGTAAGTTATCGAACATACGTAAAACGAACGTACGAAACGAACGAACATACGAACATAAGTTATCGAATTCAACCTACCGTGAATTCTAGGAAACGTATAGGTAGGTACCCAGCTTAGGACATACGTTTCACTGAATTCACCCTAGGGTGAAGTCTTTAGGGGAACCGATAGGAATAACCCGTCTTCACAAATGTACGTAACTTGGAAAACAAAGTCATCGGTACGTGCCGAGATTCGAAGCCACGACCTCACGAATAACAAGCCGACGACACTCCCCTATCACCGCTCAAGATAAGACCATATAACTTGCAATAAACATCGACTTTTGCTCAATCACAGCTTGGCAACAAGATCCTAAAACTAACAAAGGAATGGATGAAGGTTTCATCACAAAGGCGATAAAAATTAACTTCTTTAAATTAAAATAAGTAAGCAGCGCACAATCAGTAGACGTTTCTCGTAAGGTCTATTTTAATATTCCTCGATCTTGGGCCCGGATCTCGCCCTCGTAACGGGATAAGACAGGGTTGGGACCACGCCACGGATGAAAAAAATGTCATTATAGATGCGGCAGATGTGGGATATATTCGAAAGTTTCGGCTTAGATAATTATTGTCAACTTTCATATCAAAATTAAAGATTGTACATTGTCTATATCTTCAGTAATTATGGTACATTTATTTTCGATTTATACCCTGTATGTCCCCACTGCTGGGGCACAGGTCTCTTCCTGCATTGCTGGAAGGTTAGGCCATACTTCACCACGGGGGCCAAGTCCGGGTTGGTGGAGGTTTGTAAGACAGTGGCGGGCCTTACTTTCAGAAGTTATCAAGCCGCCCATAAGGCTTCTGACATGCTTAACGACTGCCATTACATGACAGCCGGCACCAACGGCTTAACATGCAAACATTTATTTATTATTAGGTAATTTTGTATAATCAATTCATCACTAATTTGTTCACTTCTGGACATAGGCCTCCCACAAAGGCACGCCACAGCTTTCTGTCTTGCCATATTCGATCACCCGCTTCCAGCAATCTGCCTCAGATTCGGTTAATAGCCATACGAATGGCTGTCATTCTGTCCAGTCAATATCAATCCTGTATTTTTTCTTTCATTATATACCCTATATGTACTGTTTACAGATGGCATATATTTGGTTTGATATCAATCCTTGTATGTTCCCACTGCTGGGGCACATAGGCACGTTAGGCCATACTCCACCACGGGGGCCTGGTCCGGGTTGGTGGAGGACTGTAGGGCAGTGGCTTGATAACTTAATGTCAGAAGTTATCAAGCCGCCCATAAGGCCTGTGACATGGCCATATATAATATTATTTATTGCATGTACACCAGGGATTACATAAGAGACTTATAAAATTACACTACAGATGGCACGTTTTTTTGCATAAAAAAATATATGGCATAAACAAATATTTATGTATCGTTTTTGTATGTGTATCAACTATAAAATAATATATTATCTATATACTTATGTATATATTGTTTAGTTGCGCCGACTTCCCGTATTTCAGTTTCCGTTTCTTCTTTTCCGTCAATGGTTGTCTGGAAGAAATTACTTTTAGTAATAAGGCCGCCACTTGCCTTATTAGTAAAGGTAATTTCTTCCAGACAACCATTGACGGAAAAGAAGAAACGGAAACTGAAATACGGGAAGTCGGCGCAACTAAACAATATATACATAAGTATGTAGATAACATATTATTTTATAGTTGATACACATACAAAAACGATACATAAATATTTGTTTATGCCATATATTTCTTTATGCAAAAAAAACGTGCCATCTTTACCTACCCTATTAATCTGCATAGGCTGATTCTGCTTAAGACCTACGCAACAATAAACAGCCGCATCCAAAATCAATCCGAGTAGCTCCGAAAAAAACTGTTTACTTACATCCGGAGAGGCGGAAATTAAAAATTTACCTTCCGCCGACGCCGGGGGAATGTTTTTATACGCGTCATAAACCTAATGTTATTTATCGTCGTAATAAAGGGCGGGGAAAAAAACATGGCCGCCGACCGCACCAAACTTACGCGGCTAGTATTCACACGTAGGTACCTACTGTTGTAAAGGTCTATTGGAAGAATTGACCTTCATCTGACTTGACGGCTCGGTGGCGCAGCGGTTTGGCACGCTGACTGTACAACCGAAGGTCTCGGGTTCGATCCCCGGCCGGGTCAAACTAGGAAACGAACTTTTCTTCTGTCTCGGGTCTTGGATGTTATCTATGTATTTATTGTATTAAATCTATCGTCGAGTTAGCACCTATAACACAAGTCATTTAGTTGTACTTAGTATAGGGCTAACGAGATCTGTGTAATATGTCCATGAATATTTATTTATTTATCTGCTACAAAAGAAACAGGAGGTAATTATCAATTTTTGCTGCCGACCATTCACCCATTGACTGCCTCGTTGGTCTAATCGTTAAAGCGCTTGGGTGCCAAGAATGAGGTCGTGGGTTCGATTGCCACTGGTGGCCGACATACATTTATACATGTGGCCTCAGTCTGGGTGAATTATCATGTTTGTGGCGTCGTAGCGTAGTTAACATAGAACGTGGTACCGATCCTAGTCTGGGAGCAGGCCTTAGAGTCTAATACCTACATAGTTTTCCAATAGAATTATATAAGCACGACAATGGTGATGAAACGCTCGTGGCCTAGTCGGTGACGGTGTGATGTGACGGGTGATGAAGTGATTGACTCCAATCACTCCACCGAGTGAATGGAGTCAATTACTTGAGTTAAGCAGTCGATGTCATTTGTGAAGTTGAAGTAGAATGCCACTCGCTAAAACGTCTTGAAGAAACCCGAGTCTCTGAGGTATTCAAATACCTCAGCGCTTGAAATTGCCAATCCGCGGTGGGAACGCGTGGTAATTAAGACCATAGTCTCTCTCTGAGGGAAGGCTCTCCCTGCATTGGGGCATGCATTAGTCTACATAAAAAAAGCCAAACAAAAAGTTTAAAACGGTCTTACCTTTTATCCCTGTAAGTATTTTCACTTCCTAGCTGGCTGTTTTTCCTCAAATCCCTAAAGAAGACAAAACGACCTCAAAACATTTAAATTAAAAAACCTCCCCAGAGGGGCTAACGGACTTTTATCACTGACTTCCATGGTAGTACTTTTTGCACTTACAGTTTAGTTACCCTAATGTTATTTATTAATTATTTAATAATATACCATAATCTTACGCCTGCATCCCAGCGAGGTAGGCAGAGACAAGGGGGGAGAGTCTCTAAAATGCATAGTTGTTATACCATTGCAATGCGACTGGTTACCAGACTACCGATAGTGTGAATGAAAAGACCATTACCGGACTAGTATGACTCTGATGATAAAGTATGCATTTCAGAGACTCGAACTCATGGTCAAGCGAAAGTATGTGAAGTTATTATAATTATTTCAGACAAGGTGGAGGGAAAGAGTAATATACTCGTATGAACTACAACAGAAAGCAAGCGAAATACAAAATAGACTAAACAAAAAAAACATAAACGTAGCCTGTGGTGTGTCTAAATTGCCACAAGAGGCAAAAACTTAGACTAATATGCCTCTTCTAAAAAACCTATTTAGAGGCTAAAAATTCCACCCATGCCGGGAACCGAACCGGTACGTAATACGGAGAATATTGTAAAGAGGTTCAAAATTTCACTGATGCCGGTGAGTCGCCCATTAACTCAGTTGGAAAGAGCGCTGGCACGGATAGCCAGAGGTCGCGGGTTCGAATCCCGGCATGGGTGGAATTTTTAGGTTTTTTAAAATTGTCCTTAGCACGGGTTACTGCATTAAAAGAAAATAATGATATGCCTCTTTTGAATAACTACGCATTTTAGAGTCTTACCCCCCAGCTCAATTGTAATCAAATCACAGTGCTCGGGCTTTAGGCACAGATTAGATAATAGTTAGGTGAGTTGGCGACCTTGAAGCGGTCTTCACAGATTTCCCTTCCAACATAAAATAATCAAATACGAACATAAACATATTTTCAACCCGGAACCGGAGTGCGTGCATGCAACGACTTGTGAACGTTGATGAAGCGAAGGTGATCTGTCAGGATCGTGGCAAGTGGCAATCCCTGGTGTCTGCCTACCCCTCTGGGATACAGGCGTGAGGTTATGTATGTATGTACATGTTGTCAACTAAAAATTATGAAATAAAAAAAACTTTTCCTTTTTTTTGAACTAAAACTTTCGTAAGCACAACACATTGTAGACTTTTAGTCCGGATGTGTGAGACAAGCAACCGACGACGCGAGCTCCGTCTGTGCTCACCATGATTAAGCTCTGCGAATCGGAGCGAAACCTGGTCGGACTTTTCCGATATAACAACACCCGTAAGTAAATCCGGACTAAAAGTCTACAACTTTTCCTTTGTTCAAATATTTAAAAATTCTCCGTGCAGTTTGTGTAATACACACCACTACACACTCCTTTTTACCCTAAACACTTGATCCTTATTTATTGCAAAAACAGCTTACACTCCGTACACTGTACTAACACTGACATTTTTTAGTGCTCTTGAATTAAAATATGTACTTAGTTTACAAATTACTGTCTAGTATTCGTGCGTCCGTGCACTAAACAAGTTTACTGTGTCTGTGGCTGTGGATATGAAGATTTACTTAATTCGTCTTTTTACTGCCCCGCGATGTTACCCGCGGTTTATCGTTTTTCCCATAGGAATTAGATATTTTCCAACAGTAAAACGTAGTCTATGTGTTAATCCAAGGTGTTAGCTAACTCCACACAAAACTTTATTAAAATCGCTTCAGCCGTTTTGACGGCAAGAAGAAACAAATATACATATAGATAGGGAAGAGCGGGTGATCGTGCTCTTCCACTATAAAGGAAAATTTCCCGCCAGGCAGATCGTATGGCCGGTCCAACTATTGTTAGTCGGACGTTATATTTATGGTATGTCATTGAAACACTTTGATTGCGCGATGCAGGAATGTTGGAGATTGTAGTGCGCGCGCAGAGTAGACATGTGCTCGCCACACACACACTTTCACCTTTAAAATATTAGTGTGATTCAATTCAATTATTTCAACGTAAAGAATTTACATTCTGGTAGCTGAATTCCAAAGTAGAATGTATCATGATAGTGTAAGCGAAAGCCGCTGCTTTCGGGCCATAGTATAGTGGAGTGGAGAAAAAGGCAGTGGGAAAAAAACTTCAGTCTGACCATATTTTCTCAAATCATCTTAGTTATATATTAAACGGGTCTAATCGCGATTATTTATTGAGTAAAACGTAATTAGACCCGTTTAATAAAAGTTGAAATTGGTCATACTCAATACTCATGACACTTTTCTATGGACATGTTAAGCTTATTTGATGCGCCTTAAGTCCATCGACCTCCGATGTCAGCGTGACGTCCTATTTTTTGGACACCCTGTATAACTACGTATGAGTATCGCGAATCATCAAGGAATACTCAAGTGATCTTAACCCTAATACTTCAGTAGCCAGCTTTAAAAACGTAATATATTGCACTGTGTTTGCGTACAGCTTTCCCACGGGCTGCTCATATACAATGACTAGCTTTTGCCCGCGACTCCGCCCCCGTTGACTTTAGTAGCTGCTCTTCAAAATATTGCAACCCTCTCCACGCCCTTAAGGGTTAAATGAAAAAAAGGCGAAACACGTGTTCAATCAATTGTGTTGAAGAGTATTTGTTTTAAGTTTCAACAAAATTAGGCGACGTTCTTTATACCTCCCATACAAATTTTGGCTAACTGTTTTCGCCACCTTAGGAGTTGAATTTCAAAAAATCCGGCCTTGTTCCTTGCTTACATTATATATAAGACCCTCTGTGCAAAATTTCAGCTTCCTAGGTCCAACGTCTTGGGCTGGCCATTGATGAGTGAGTCAGTCAGTCAGTCAGTCAGTCAGTCAGTCAGGACTTTGAATTTTATTTATATAGATAGATATAGATGTACAATATGCTCTGAATAGTATGATTCTTACATCCCCAGGGCTCCGAGCAAAAAAATTATAGTATCACCCGAGCCCCTGCAGCGGGTGATCGGGTGACCCTGGGGCGTCGCTCATTTTCCATGTATGTATTGTCTTAATGAAACTAATGAGTCAATAACGGGTGGTCACCGATGGAAGGAGGGGTAAAAGTTATATAAAAGTGGTCACGTGCTATGGGGCCGCCGCGCCGCTCAGCAATTTGTCATTACCATTGAAGACAATGGCGCTGATTTTCAGTGGCCGCTTAACTTAACAGAGTTTACATAAAAAAAACCTATTTAGAGGCTAAAAATTTCACCCATGCCGGGATTCGAACCCGCAACCTCTGGCAATTGAGCTCAATTGGTAGAGCGCTGGCACGGATAGCCAGAGGTGCGGGTTCGAATCCCGGCATGTGTGAAATTTTTAGCCTCTAAATAGGTTTTTAAAATTGTCCTTAGCACGGGTTAGTGCATTAAAAATAAAAATAGTAGAGTTTACATAATTATTATAAGATATAGAACTCATGCATTATACTGGCTTCAATTCCAGACATCATTGTCATCTAAATAATCCTTTATGTTTTAGCCCTTTTGGCTCAAAGTGTCCCTACATAACGCATTTTTGGACCACCGAGTTCCTCAGTGAATTGAATTTAATTTGATAGCCTAGGTAGTAAAAACTAAGATTCGCCTGTACCATAAGCAAATCATCATAAAAACGTGCAGCCGCGCACGAAATCGCAGTCGGAAGCGACTTTTTAGTGATAAAATACCTAGGTAAAATTTTCCCAGCTCGTTAGCGACAAATTACTCAAGTCGCACTTAAGTGCAGTCCGACGGGAGGTCATCTGAATTAACGTCAAGTCCCTAAAAGGCTTGTCCCTCACTCGAGTCTGAGTAATCGCAAATAATGCCTCAAACAGGCAACTTAAGGGGAAGCGGGGGCGTTTTAAAGCCTTTGTTTAATATTAAGAGACTAGCACACAAGTCTTGCTGATTACGTTTGATGGTAGCATTAGTAGGGTTTAGAAAAGGAAAAAAGAAAGGATACGCCACTGGAAATAACTGAACTCCTCTCGTATAAGCGTCCTACTGCAGGGCACAGAGAGAGTGTGGGCCACGCGTAAGTACCACGCGTGCCCAAAACTGATTGGCAATTTCAAGCCCTGACGTAATTGAGTACTCGACTTTCCTCACGATGTTTTCCTTCTCGATTAGCGAGTGTTGGTGCTACTATGTGCTTCACAAATGTACATAGTTTAAAAAACAAAGTCGTTGGTACATGCCAGGATTCAAACCCACGACCTCCCGGTTGAGAAGCCGGGCTCGTGCCGCTCCGCTACCACCGCTCTAATTGTTTGGTATTGAGTAGAATAACTCCTTTTGTAAAAACCTATTTAGAGACTAAAAATTCCACCCATGCCGGGATTCGAACCCACGACTTCTGGCTATCCGTGCCAGCGCTCTTCCAACTGAGCTAATGGGTGACTCACCGGCATCAGTGAAATTTGCTCAGTTGGAAGAGCGCTGCCACGGATAGCCAGAGGTCGCGGGTTCGAATCCCGGCATGGGTGGAATTTTAAGTCTCTAAATAGGTTTTTAAAATTGTCCTTAGCACGGGTTAGTGCATTAAAAAGTATATAGAATAACTCCTTTAAGTTTTACCTGATTTTGTACAAATCTGTAAATAAATGACACCCCCCGAATGTGCTACGATCTTTATCCATCATAATTTCCTCAAAAGGGGAAGTTCACCCATCGAAAATATCGCGGGCAGACTGAGGGGGCAAAGTTGGGCAATCAGTCTTGTTAATTCCTCTAAACGATGACAAATCCGATAACAGCTTCGAGGGATGCCCCAGCAAGATTTAATGGAAGAAAGAATGCACAGAATGTGTAAATGTAACGCGGTTCAAAAAATGTGTTAAGTACACTTTGTGCCAAAAGGGCTATTATCGATCGATCGATATCAACTGGAAGGATAGTACTTCGTCAAGACTATGTGATGCCCATTTTCAACCTGAAGATTACTATGGACGCAATTCATATACAGGTGATGAATCTCTACACAAAGTATTAAAGACAACAGCTGTACACTTTAGACCAATAACAATACAATACGCTCACTCGACAGTGCTGCCAACTACAATGACCTTTCAGTTTTTAACCTCATTGTGTTAAAATAAAACAGTTGACGTCTAAAATATTACTGATTAATGCTTCCCACAAAAAAACGTTCAAAAATGTTACCAGTCCATTCACAGAGTCCTAGAACAGACTATCGTCTTTACAATGTACGGAAGACATACGGTACGTCACTCTGTGATTGGTTGATCTTGTGCGCTACCGGGTTGACGTAAACGTTCATTGGCTTATAGTGACATCTTGAATGGTGGATGTGGTGGCGTACTCTCTTCTCTTTCATTCGTATCCACACCGACAGAGATACTTGGTAATCCCAACAATAACCTTCTGTATTTTTTCCCTCTATTTAGCGCCACCAGTCGTTCCCAATGACGCCCTTGATGTAATTTTATTAGCAAAGTCTGGCCGAGACTGGAAAGATAGATGGTGTCACAGAATAATCCTATCACAGGACAGTCTAGTTCACAGGGTGTTGATATTAATGCGACGCAGCCTTATCTTAGTACTGTTATAAATGTGAAAGTTTAGTATAGCCCAAGAAGACCGTTTCTTCCCTAGAATGATACGCGAGGCCATAGAGATCCGCCGGCGTCCAAATTTTGGTAGAGATCGTGGTTGGAACATACCGGCAGCATGGGAACCAGTGCTTAAGTGCATGAGACCCCCTTTCTAGAAGTGTGACTGTAGAGTTAATTTTTTTTTTAATTTCAATTAATAATCAATATTTTTAAGTTCATGTAAAATAATTAGTTTAGAAATTTAATTTTAACTTCAATTACTAATAATCAATATTGTTGACTTTATTTCAAATAATTGGTTTGCCTATTTTGGAACATAACTTCTTAGTTAGCTTTTGTAATTTTTCCGAAACGTCGGAAAATTGTAAAAATGTAATAAACGAGCATAAATCCGTATAAAAACAGTTTTAACTATGTGAAAGTTTGTGAAGATGTTTGATTTCATCACGCAATAACGGCTGAACGGACATTTCGCATACAGATAGAAATGTAGAAAACATGAGACATAAGATTCATAATTACTTTATCCCTACGTTTTGTTTTTATGTAGCCTATATTCGTCATTGTACCTCTTCGTTTGTCTCTGTAACAAACGAAGAGGTACAATGTAACGGTTGTCTCTGTGATGTGTACAATTAAGTGTCGTAAAAGGCGACTAATGCCCGGTTTCTGAGGTTCACAGTTAATGGTTCGTTAGCTATAGAATCAATAAAGTTATCGGTTCAATAAACGTCAGTTAATTGTCAATGCGTTTCTGAATGCACGCAGGACGGTCGTATAGTTATCAAACCGATAAGTAGTTCACCATTCCGCCACTAGATGGAACTATTTTGAAGCCTACTCTTAACATACGCATTTCATACGCATTTCATCTGTATTCTACTGCAGTTTCAGGTTTTGCATACATAAAATAATTAAAATAATAGTTTTAAATCTTATTTTTTTTTTATAGATGAGAAATCTTTTTCACAACCTAAACTAATGAATGTATCTTTACCACTGTCAAGAAAAAAAAAGTCAATTGTTAGTTTTGTGCGGCAATTTTGTTTATCAGTTCCTACTTGTCCAAACTTTACATAATTGTGTGTTATTCTATTCTTCCTTCTTGCTGTACCTATCTAGTGTTCTAATGGAACCTACAAAGGATGCCGGAAAAGGGAGCAAGAACTTTACGGAACGAGAAAAGTTATTGCTTATCGATATAGCTAAAGAGTTTGTTTCGATCATTGATAATAAAAAAACTGATGGAACGACAGTAGAAGGCAAGAGAAAAGCTTGGGCTGCACTCACTAATAAATATAATGCCACCTGTGGAAGTGGCCCTAGAAGTGAGAAACAATTGCATGCGTTTTATGACAAGCTGAAGAAGAAAGCTCGAAGAAACTTAAATAACGACAAAGAATTTTGGTTTTCTTTTCATTTAATATTTTATAAGTTAAGTAGGTACATACTTTGAAACATAAAACCTAAGTACATTTTATACTCAAGTGCATACGTTGAAAAATATAATAAAGTTTTCTGTAATTACAAACTAGGAACACCCACGCAAAAAGCTTTTTTTAAATCGAATACCTAGGTAGTTGCAGAGTTTAGCTGACCCCAGAAGAATCGTTTATTTATATACTTATTGTACTTTAATTTTAATCTTACTATTTTAGGCTGAAATGTACAAGACAGGACAGTATCCTTATTGAAACGATATCTTGCTTGGAATTCCTCATCCGAGAACATTTCAAACGGATTTCTTCGGGACCTCAAGTTTCTCGGTACGGAAATATGTGCAACAAGCTCCATTACTTCCAAATCCGAATCTGATGAACTAGTGTACTCCATACTAACAAACTATTATTTAGAATGAAAATATAGTGATAACAAGATAAAAATAACAAGACTGGTTGTTTTTCACAAGAGAAATACAATTTATGTGAAATAACCTAAACTATCTAATGTCACTTAAAACGTCAAATAAAGTTGTAGATTCGATAAACGACCAAATCCGGGCGGTTAAGTTGAACGAAGTTTAAACCAAGTTTACCTATTGCAAAGGTGTTCAGAAACGTAAAATGTCAAGTTATTGAATCAATAGCGTTATGTAATACATAAGCTAGGTTTAAATGGACCTCAGAAACCGGGCATAAGGGACACAAACCGGGGGGTGGGCAGCAGCGCCCCCTGCAGTACAATTCCACCGAACTGCGATCCCCAACCCGCATGCCCAGCGTGGGGATTATGGGCATTACCCCCTAATGATGGCACAACCTTGCGCTCATTTGGGGAGGGCTATTTCCAGCAGTGGACTAATATAGCCTGAAGAAGAAGAAGTGTACAATAAAGAATATTCTTATCTTATCTTACGTTCCACTGCAGTCCAAAGACCTTCTCTCAGAGAGAGAAAGTAGCGCTGAGGTAGGTAGTTGACTACTTCAGACATTCAGGTTTCCTCAAGATGTTTTCCTTCATGGTTAGCTAGTGGTACTGCTAATATAATAATAATAATAATTATTATTATTATTATAATAATAATAATAATATTCATGGACATATTACACAGATCTCGTTAGCCCTATACTAAGTACAACTAAATGACTTGTGTTATAGGTGCTAACTCGACGATATATTTAATACAATAAATACATAGATAACATCAAAGACCCAAGACAAACTAGAAAAGTTCGTTTCCTAGTTTGACCCGGCCGGGGATCGAACCCGAGACCTTCGGTGGCACAATATAACTTCACAAATGTACATAACTTAGAAAACGAAGACATTGGTATTTGCCCGTACTGGATATTGAACCTGGGCCTCCGCGTTCTGAGTCCATCGTTCTACCCACTGGACCACCGCCGCTCAGCAGTAATAAATTTCAATAATTTGTTAGTACTGAAATTTACTTGGCAGTCGCGACTAACAATAGAGTTATGAAAAATTCATGTGATGACGTCATTATTAAAAATAAAGGGAAGGGCGCCATCTTGGCGCTCACAAACCTACATAACTTAGAAAACAAAGTCATTATTACATGCCGGGATTCGAACCAACTACCTACCGATTGAGAAGCCGACTTTCTACGGATCAGCTAGCACGTGCATTGTATACACATTAAAAAAGGTAACCAAGCAAAAAGTTTCCAATGTTTCCCAACGAGTTTCGGAGCTGCGAACACCTTCACCGTTACCATGGCAACCCCCGGCGAAACAAACGAAAGTCGTCAACGTCAACACAACATACACGCCTCAGTTTCCTCTTTGTTTTCGCGGGAGTGAAAGAAAACAGAAAAGTTTAATTTGATTTTGGAACATGGCCCCCAAACAGAAGAAGGTCGGCGCGGTGTGGGAAGACCGGGAAGTGCTGTTCGACTTACCATTCAGGCAAGTTTTGCGAAGAAAATAATGACACAATGGTAGTCTGTTAGCTTTTAGAATATACCTCGAGCTCTAGAGTAGGCTTCGGTTTCTGCCGAAAGCACACAAGTGTACTTCCTGCTCTGAATAAAACTTTTCTTATTTTAAGTTTATTTAATTAAATGTCATGTGTATTAGATCCAATATTTCTATTACACGAATGTATCCAATTCTATCCGATAGTAGCCGAGGTATGTTCTAATAGTTATCAGACTGTATTTTTGTTGCACGCACTTAGTTACACGACTGCTGTGATAAAAGACAATAGCTCCAATATTATATTTATTCCACCTCCGTTCGTCTTCTTCGTCGTATCCTCATGGCTGAGGCACGTGACTTTGGGGCAGCTTCCGCCACCAGCGCTCTCCATTCGTTCCGACTATGCGCCAGATGTATGACTGCTTGTAGGGTTTCTCCCGAAGCTTTTGTTATGGTGTCTGTCCAACGCATGGAGCTCGTCTTCTGCTTCTTTGGCTAGGCGGATGCTGAAATGCAGGCGACGCAGTACAGCACAGCACAGTTCAGTACAAGGCAGGGCAGTTAAGGCCCCCTCCCCATGCTGCGACGCAACTATTCGCTACATTCCTTGGCAATTCTCACCCATAATAACTCTTTCAATGTATTTTATGAATGGTCTGCATGGCTTGCATAGTAGAAAAAAGTTCAGAGCGAACTAATTCAATTAAATTTTCTGTCACTGCAACAAAATCGTTAGTCAAAACGCCTCGACGTGCACGCGTCGCGCAGAAATCTATGCCGGCACTACAACGAGACGCAGAGCAGACACACACATGTCTGCGTCGCACGTGCCTGCGCCGCCGCAGCGTACGTAGCTCAGTGACGTTCAATGCTTTACAAAATCTGCCTAGCGCTCGCCTGCGTCTCAGCATACGCCTAGCCTTTTCCGTACCGGACTGTATATACGAGGATGCATTGGGTTCAGCCACCTTTTAACACCTAGGTACGTAGTTACACTATTATTGTGATAATACAATAGCTCCTATATTACTCGCGCTAAACTCTGAACGAGCACAATCGTCTGTCAAATTCCATAGCAATTGTTATCGCAAATGTCAGGACTGCACTAAAAATGTTTTATTGGAATAGGAGACTTTTGTTGCTATTATTATTACTATTAACATTTTGTATGTCCCCACTGCTGGGGCACGGGTCTCTTCCTGCATCGCCGGACGGTAAGGCCATACTCCACCACGGGGGCCAAGTCCGGGTTGGTGTTAGTCCGGAAGTTATCAAGCCGCCCATAAGGCCTCTGAGCACCAATGGCTACATGTTAAAAATTCTTTATGACAAATACTTTTTATATTATAACCAGTCGAAAACTCAATACAGTCGCAGTACAACCTAGGACTTTAATCGATTTCCGCCAAAAACAGCCGTTTTTTTTTTTGAGGAAATCGAGTCGTAGGATTTTGATACTTACTAGGCTGTATGTTGTAAAAATTGTTACCACAGATATTAACTTAAAAAAAAAGTTTTACAAAACAAATCATGATTTTTATTCCATTGGTGGGGCTTGTTAGTACCTTAACCAGCGCCTTAAGAGTTAAAATACTGTTAGATAAACACCAAAGTAGCGATATCGCCTTACAAATCAGATAACTGAACCTTCCCTCTTCCAGCTACCTGAAGTTGAGGGCTGGCGAAAAGATCTTCGACCGGATCGAACCCATTGAAGACACAAAGGGAAACAGCGGCGCTAAAGGCCGGATGGTCGTCACCAACCTGCGCATCATCTGGCATTCCCTGGCGTCACCCAGGATCAACCTTTGTAAAGAACGAAACGACAAAGTACCAGCGAGTTGATTGTGTAACGTTTCACGTACCTATACATCTGTGTGCAAAAGCTGTGTGCGAAAAATGAAAACCAGCGCTGGGCGCACGTGCAGCTTGAAATGAAAAGGTTTCATTCAAAGTAGCACAGAAACTGCGGCTTAATTAACGTTACAATTCAAACTAGGTGTCCATTTCAAAATCTAAATAGTTTTGGAGAAAATAATATACAAAAAAACTCCAAACTTCCGCTGCCAAACTTGCGTTGAGTTTTGTCACCTATTAGCATTGTATCGGCTTTACCTAAGTCTGTTTTTTTGTCAAAATTTATGTTATGACTAATAATAATCTTAAGCTGAAATATTGTACAGCTGATGAATGGTAATAAACGCTTTCAATTTCAAATATCTACAAGACCTTGTCATTAAATTATGTGGCTCTGTCACTGTCACATATAACATATCCACTGGAATGTGGTACCAACAATGTGTGATACAAATTACGCCTCATATCTGTACGGCACACATATGTATACTGAAAAGATACATAATCAAGCCGTAGTTTGTTGTTAGCAAGATAGCCGAATTATGAACGAAGTTGAAGATGAAGAAGAAAGAATGTAGCACACCAACTCGGTAGCGGTGGCTAACTTTGAGCCACTAATACGACTAAGTCCAGTAGACATTTCCTTTTCTCACACAGATGGATACGTGAAAAGTTATATAATCAAGGGTCAGACTGTTACGTGGTAAAGTTACATCATTTCTTTCCAGCCATTGGGCTCAACACGATCCTGTCAACCAGTACCAAGATCGTAAACTCAGGCCTCCGCGGCAGTACCCAGGCTCTTTACGTGCTCGCAGCCTACAAAACCAATCGTTACGAGTTCATTTTTACAAATCTGTCGCCAAACTGTGTGAGGCACTACACCGCTGCGGTTGGAGTCCACAGGTAGGTGAGGCTCTCTTCAGCTTACTTAAAAAGTAAAATAAGATGTATCCAAAGAACAAGCAGGCGGTACCATTAACCCATTGTGTCCCCACCGAGGGGTACGGGTCTCTTCCCTGAGGAAGGTATAGGCCATACTCCACCACGGGGCCAAGTCCGGATTGGTGGAGGCTTTCAGTCGAGACGAACTGACAAACGCACACTGGTTCCACGCCCTAAGAGTAGCGGTCATAGGGTTTCGCGATAATAATGACTGTCGTTGTCATAGCTGATTATTATTATTATGGTGTTTTGTAATACTTTAAGCCATAACACAATAAAAAAAAAACAAAATAATCTTAAAAAGCTTATTTTATTTACAAAATTATGCATTTTTATTACACTTAAAAGAAGGTTTGCAACTTAATAACTATTAAACCTTACTATTTACATTTTATATTACAAATAAAGTAAATACTTAACTAACATCTAAGTACAAACACACAATTGGACAAAAAATATTATATTTACATAATAGGAGTTATGTAAAAAATAACATAAATACCTATCTTATTTTTTACATTTTTTCCTAAACCGACAACAAATTTAATACTTCTTTTGATAGAATAGACTTCTTCTTCTGTGGTAACCTTCTTAAACTAGAAATATAAGGATCCGAATTAAGGAGAAGTCTATGTATCAAGTCGGTGTTTGTGACAACCCGAGACATTTTCCTCGTGTTGTCACGCCTGAAGAGTTTGATTAATTTATTGCAAGATTCGGCGGCCTCTTCCGAAAGCTCACCTATTGACAATAATGCGTGTTCAATTACTTCCGACCCATGAATGAGGACCTTATGTACAGACGATGGCAAGTTGTACCATGGATAGGTAGCAACAAGTTTACGTGCTGTTTCTAGAGAATACTCTTTAAAAGTGGCGTTATTAATTTTGTATCCCGACGAAAGACACTGCAGCAGATTATGACATCTGTCAATAAGGATTTTATCTAATCCAGTAATTTCCGCTGAAACCGCTGAGTTAGAAAAAAACTTTCTGGCAGTGTTTCCGTCGTTAGATGTGCCACTTCCTCCACTTCGCGGTTTGTCGACTATTAGACCAAGTTTCTGCCTAAACTGTTGCTGCACATGTTGTTTTTTTTGTGCAAGAAGAGCTTTTTCGTCTGAAGAACGTACCTGCCATTTCTTTATGTCTAATCTATAAGAAACGTGAATTAAATATTCGAAGAATCGGATATACGAGTGAAGAGGAGATAGTCCAAATTGATAGGTACCACTATCTGCAGTTTTGCTCAGCGATTTATCAATGTCATTCATCTCTTTTGGAGTTGAACCACAAATATAACATCTACTACAAGATGTATCGCTCAGAGCACTGCACACTTTACCATCAACCATGGTTAATTGTAAAGAATGCTGCACTTTTATTTCATATTCACCGTGAGTGAAAGAAGTCGGTTGTAAACTATCAATTTTAGTCTTGAAATAAGCTTCTTCTTGCACAGAAAGGTCTTTGGATTCTTTGGCAAATTGGAATCGAATAGGCCTACAATACCTGGTGGAAGAAGGGCGCGGATTTTTCCAAACTATTTGATCTGGGTCGGAGGTATTGGACTTACAAACCAATTGAAGAGGACAATATGAAGTAACAAACATACTGCCATCATCATCGATACCAGAATCTCCAAAAATCTGTTTATATTCGCTGTGCCCCGTACTCCCATCGAAACCCCATTTTCCAATCAAAACAAATTCTTTATTAGGGTCAATATTATTCAAAACGGGTTTTTGGGATTCTAGTATCCGGCAAGCAGTATGATCTAACAATGATTGTAATTCTACTTCAGCAGATGATTCCGTGATAAACTCTTGCGATGGATAGCACCGCTTCTTAGCTTCTAACACTTTTTGATAAGATGGTAATGCATTAGGTGATTTTGCATTAACGAAGTCTTTCACCAAAAGATACTGATGTTTAGTCAGTTTTGTCTCATTTATAAGAGACAAGACTTCGTCAGTGCTGAAATTTAAAGATGCAGCGGCGTTAGATAGACTAGAATCGTCCAACAAAGAATTTATCGCAGAACTGTCTACTTTACTTAACTCTGCAAGCCTGCGGCGTTTTGATCTCTTGCTACATTCCTCAAAGTCCTTCCTGTGCTGGTGCTGTTGGGTGCTTGTCGAAGCTTCTGCTGCTGGCCGTTGGGTGTTGTGGCTCCCTACTGTTGCACAAGTTGGCAGAACGCAAACTTCAATTTCGTTCAGCCAGTCTCCGTACTTAGAGACCATGCGAGAATGGTTGCGCGTGACTTGCTTCCAAATTGCTACCAATCTTGTACAAACTTTAGTAACTCTTTTTTCCAAGTCATCAGCAATGTAATTCTCAACATCAGGCAGCAATTGTATTAGGTCTCGAAAAACTCGATGCCAACGCTCCAGTTCAGATTTGCTGTCTTTAATAGACAGCCAAGTATCTAGTACAAGCATTCTTTTGAAAGAACACTTAATACTAGTACCTAAAACAAAATAAAAATACGTTAAAAGCGGATCAAAATAGATACATGTTTCGTAGCAAGTGCTACGCGCCTGCTACGCGTTCAGGCGCGCGGCGTAGCACCTGGCTGCACCTTACAGACGCAGCATGACGCAGCTAAATTTGGAGAGGCCTAGTAGTAGACATTGTAACCCATATTTCTATACCAAATTGAATGGTACAAGTAGGTACAAACATAAGTAAAAGCTTCAACGTAAAAAATATACAGACATAAATACATAAAAAATGCCACGTTGGCGTAGCACTCTATTTAAAAAAAAAATGTAGAAGGAAAAGGCAAAATAGTAAAGTAAATTAATAATACATACCTGTGACTTCAAATTCCATTGTAAAATAGCAGGTCACAGACAAGTTGGAACTTAAACACACGCGTCGCGTCTTGGGCTAATTAAAGCACTTGGTGATAACAGGTTGATGACTAATTACTTGTGTTCACTTCGGATGCCGAAAAAGGAATGTTGGGAACATCATCATCTTGCGGTCTTCTCACACTTCCCCCTGGGGAAAGTGGAGGGTCGGGGTCAGGGCGTGGCCCTCTTCCCGAGGGATCTACCGCTGTCCGCGGCTACGGACAGGTCAATGGGTGGCCTTCCAGGTGGTGGTCTTCACTAGGGGTCGCAGGTGGTCTTCTTTAGACCGAGTTGGCCGTGGACTCGACCAGGCTTCGGGGGACGCGCTTGGCGCGGCTGTCGGGCGGTCGCGCGTGCAGTGGCGCCAGCCCGCGCAGGTGCTGCAGCTGCGACCGGTCCGCACGCGCGAACATATCGGTCGCCAGCCTCGCCACGAAAGCGTCCAGCTCCTCCCACTTGAGGTCCCTCGCGATCGTCGCATTCCTCACGTAGCGAGGTGCGCCGACGATGGTACGTAGGGAGAGGTTCTCCTGGGCTCGGAGCCGCTTCTTATTCGACTCCGAGACAAGCGCGAACCATGCCGGCGCAGCGTACGTGAGGCGGGGCCTGACATAGGTCTTGTAGACCCCGAGCTTCGCTCGCAGAGGGAGGCGGGAGGTGAAGATTGGACGCAGCTTCGCGCGCGCCACCTTCACCTGGTTGACGACTGCGCTGACGTGCGCAGCCATCGTTAGTCCACGGTCGATGGTGACCCCCAGGTATTTCACCTGGTTCTGCCACTCGATGACCCGCCCGTGCAGCCGGAGCGGCGGCGGCGGGTGGCAGCGGCCTGTCAGCATGGCCTGTGTCTTCCCGACATTGACCGACATACGCCACTTCTTCAGCCAGTCGGGGAGAGCGTCGAGGGCACGCTGCATCTTGGTTGCAGCGTGCTTAGGTGACATGGACGACGCCAGGTAGGCGGCGTCGTCAGCGTATAGTGCCAATTGGACGCCCTCCGGGACTGGTATGTCGTCGGTGTATCGGGCGTAACAGGCCGGGGACAGGCAGCTTCCCTGGGGGACGCCGGCAAGGATGTGGCGCTCCTCGGACACGGCGTCCTCCACCGCCACTCTGAAGCGGCGATCCCTCAGGAATGAGGCCACGACCGCGATGAGCCGTCGAGGGGCAGCGGACGTCGACAGTTTGTACAGCAACCCCTCATGCCATACCCTGTCAAACGCCTTCTCCATATCCAGGAGTACTGCAACGGTGCACTCCTTTTTGTTGAGGCGCACCGTCATGTCGTGCAGTACCCTGGTGAGCTGAAGCGTCGTCGAGTGCTCAGACCGGAACCCGAACTGTTCCGGACGAGGCTGGACGTGCGGGAGCAGGTGATGCAGCAGGAGCTTTTCGAACACCTTCGAGAGGGTACTCAGCAGCGTGATGGGCCGGTAGCTTTCGGGCTTCTGTGGATTCTTGCCCGGCTTGGGCAAGAGGATGACCAGGCCAGTTTTCCACGTTTGTGGAAAGTGACCGGTGCGCAGGATGCCATTGAACAGGCGCGTCACGGCCGCAATTGAGCGTTGCGGGAGGTGCCGGAGCGCCGTGTTCGTTATGCGATCCTGGCCCGGTGCTTTCCTTGGCTTGGTGCGCTGGATCATCCGCTGCACTTGGCCGGGCGTGAAAACCACAGGGTCCTCAGCCGGGGCCATCGGTGCTGCGAAGTAGGCTCGAAGGTGTTGCTCGACTGCTGCGACGTGCTCCGTGTCGTTGGTGGGGTTCGGGATGAACGCCTTCTCAAGGCACTCGGCGAAGACTTCAGCTCGGTCTTGTGCCTTGAATCGTGGGTGGCCGTCGCTGCCCAGCAGCGGCCGAACAGGCGGGGGTTCGGTCGACAGCTGCCGGCATAGGCGATGAACGGAGGGGGTATCATCGCCCACGGACTCGATGTGGCGCTCCCAAGATTCTTCGGCGTTGGCATCTAGCTCCGCCGTCACTTTGGCCGTCAGAGCGTTGAGGCGCGTCTTGAGCTGGGGGGAGCGGGAGTGCTGCCACTGCTTCCGGAGGCGGCGCTTTTCGCGGATCAGGTTCATGATCCGAGCGGGTAGAGGAGTGGATTTCCCCCCGCTCGGAACTGTGCGCGCGGATTTGTCAAGCGCGCTTCGGATGCAAGCAGTCAGCTCAGACGTCAGGCACTCAACGTCTTCTGGCGTGGCGACGGGGCGGGATAGGGTTTCCGCCGTGAGGATGGAGGCAAACGGGGCCCAGCTGTAGAGTCGGCGGAGCGCTGGCAGCGCGACCCTGGTCGGCAGGTCGTCGAGGACGAGAAGAACCGGCCGGTGGTCCGAGGGGAGGTCTGCTAAGACCTCCTGGCGGGGCGGCGTCCGGAGTCCCTTGTAGATAACGACGTCGAGTACGTCCCCCGAGCCGTCCCAGTGGTAGTGGGTGGGCTCGTCTGGACCTGCGACGTCGTAGTGGGACATCACGGAGTCGGCAAAGAGGCGTCTTCCTTGGGCGTTGGTAGCCGATGAGTTCCACGCGGTGTGCTTGGCGTTGAGGTCGCCGGCGACGATGGTCGGTGATGGCGACTCTAGCAGCCCCCGCAGGTCTCTGAAGTCGAAGGCAGTGACTGGGGGCTTATAGGCGGCGAAGAGTCGCATCACTGTGCCGGCGACTTGTACCTCGATACCGAGAGCGTACATTGACGCAAGCTCCCGGAACTCGATCGGCTGGTGGACGACCTTCCTCTTCACTATCACCGCCAGTCCTCGGAACGCACGGTGTTCGGTTTTCTCGTCCCTGCGATAGACGACGTAGTTGGGGATGGTAAGTTTGTCACCCTCCCCAAGCCAGGTCTCGCTGAGTAGCGCCACGTCGACGTCTTGCTCCCGGAGGAAGACCTGGAGCAGCCGCTTCTTCCTACGTAGCGATTGGGCATTCCAATGCACCACCCTTAAAGGCCTAGCGAATGTCACGGGCAGTCGCCGGGCCTGGGGTGACGGGGGCTTGTGGAGGCCCCGTCTGCAGCGCCGCAAGGACCTCCATGAGGGCACTGACAGCACGCGTCAGTGCCTCATTGGAGGTCGGGGGTGCTGCGGCGGTTGCAGGTGCTGCGATGGCTGCTGCTGTAGTCGCTGGTGGAGCGGCCGCTACCCCAGCCGGTCCAGCAGATTTCTTCTTCTTCCCACCCCTCTTCCTGCGCGGTTTAGTGACCGCAGGAGTGGAGCGGGATGCGGGCGGGTTGGCCGGCGCCATGAGGTTGCCAGGCGCCGACTCCTGCACCGCTGGTTGCTGCTGGGATGCGTTGGTCATCTTCCGGCCTCCCTGGCCTGATATGGCGACAGTGCCAGCTTTGTTGTTCCGCGCCTCCTTGCGGAACACTGGGCAGGAGGAGTTGTTCGCAGCGTGTGGTCCGCCACAGTTAGCACACGTCGCTGGCTCCTCCTTCGGGCGTGGGCAGTTCCGGGCATGGTGATCCTCCCCGCAACGCACGCATTTTTGCGGGCGGTGGCAGTGCTGGGAGGAGTGCCGGAACTGCTGGCACCGGTGGCACTGCGCTGGCCCCTGCTTGCCGCGCCATGCTTCAATTTTTACTCCCGGCATGTAGAGGAGCTCATTGAGCTCATACAGTGCCGGGAGCAAGTTGGGCGTTCGGCGGAGCGATGCGAAGAATATGCATCCGGGGCGCCCCGCGCGCGGCCGGATGCTCGTCGCATGCTCCGCCTCAAAGCCGTGCTCGGCGAGGGCGGCGATGATGTCCGCCGGCGCCGTGTCCGCTGGCAGTCCACGGATCGCCACCTTGACGTTGCGTTCGGCTGGGAGGGAGTAGGAGAACCACGACACGTGGTCCTCCCTTTCCAGCTTAGTGAGGTACCGCTGGATGAGGCGGTACTCGTCGTCCTCGGCTGGGGTGAATCGCACGCCGTTTCCGTACGGGCGTGCGTTAGGAGGGCGGCCGAGTTCCCCCGCGATGTTCCTGAAGTGGAACGCCCAGTTGGGTAGGCGCTCCACTACCAGGGGCGGATACTTCAGCCGCTTGGGTACCGCCACTTTGGGAGCGGCGAGAGTGGCGGCGGGGACGACGGACGCGCGTTCAGCGGCACCGTCATGAGCGGCGGCAGTCGTGGCTCCGGCGGCTGAAGGGCCGGCGGGTACTCCAGAAGCAGTTCCGGGGTCAGGATGGGCGGGTTCCGCGGCAGGGCGGGCGGGCTCCACTGTTGGGCGGGCGGGCCCCGTTACAGGGCGAGCGGGTCCCGCATCAGGGCAGCGGGCGGGTTTTACGTCTGGGCGGGCGGACCCTTTTGTAGGGCGGGTGGCCCCCGTCGTTGGGCGGGTGGGCCCCGTCGGTGGGCGGGTGGGCCCCGTCGTTGGGCGGGTGGCCCCCGTCGTTGTGCGGATGGGCCCCGTCGTTGGGCGGGCTGGCCCCGTTGTAGGACGAGCTGGTCCCGCGTCGGCAGAGCGGGCAGGTTTTAAGCCTGGGCGGGTGTGGCCTGCAGCAGTCTTTGAGGCAGGGTGGGCGACAGCGCTCGCGAAAGTCGCCGCTGTCGTTGACCCGTCCTGCGGCATGGGTAGCGGTCTCGCGTCAAACGTTGGCCGCGGGAGCCGCATCGGGCTGGGCGGCGGCGACGTCAGTCCGCGAAGGCGGAGCGGAGGCCGCGGGTCTATGGGGGCGGCGTCCGTCTCCATCACCACGGCCCGGGGAGGCGGCGATGACTGAGCCTGCTCAGGTAACAAGCCCAGCGCCTGCATCACCTCGAAGGACAAGTCCCGGGGCGGTGGTGTCGGAGAGCGAGGTGCGGCGCCCTGCACCATTGTGGGGCGGCGCAGAGGCGAAGGGGCGCGCGTGTTTGGGGCGCTTCCGCCGGTTTGGGCCTCCTCAAGACGCCGGCGGTGAATTAATGGTGGGGGGGTTAACGGGCGGTGGATGGGCGCGCAGTGGCGCTTTGCCTCGTCCTCCGCCGTGTCCTCCGGGCTTCTCTGGCGGCGGCGGCGTGGAGCGGACTGGAGTGGACCACTCGCGTCGCCTAGGCGGTCGTGTTCCCCATCAGCAGCGCCCCACTTGAGGTAGGCCGCCTCCAGCTTGAGGTAGGCCTCCATCCAGGAGAGGAGGCCGTCGGAGAGTAAGCCGTCGTCACGTAGGCGCCGAGTCCTCAAGACGTCGGAGCTGTATGTGGCGCGCAGCGCTCCCAGGCGGCCCCCCCCCTGGTGGGGGCCCACGTTCTCTTCGCCCGCGACCCTCGGGGGCACGGGCTCTTCATCCGCTGCGTCTCTCGGGAGACCAGCGGACTCGCGGCGTTGGTCGCCATGGCGACCGGGCTTGGCGGCCATGGCGGGCGGCTTGTTGGGGACGGGCCTGGCGCGACCGAGGTCGGCTGGCTCCCCCCGCACGTCTTTCCCCGGTGATTTCCGCTTGTGGAAGGCCGGGGTCCAACGCACGAAGAAGAGTTCACCAACCTGGCTGCTTCAGTGGGGGAGGCTGTCCCCGCCGCGGCGTGAAACGACGCGGGTCGATTCACGCTGCCTATTTCAATAAATAGGAGTCGCGAAGTCGGAAGAAACAGATTCGCGCGCGTCTGTCCTCAACGAAGGAAAACAACTCGATCTCGATGATCGATGATCGTCTGGGACGTAGGGGACGTCGTGATTTGTTGGGAACAATAGATTGCGAAACCTTTTATACCCTCAGGTAGTATGACAATTAGTGGGTAACTGAGCCAGATATCATGGCTTAGCTCAGTCATTGCCATCCGAGTCCTATGACCTACTACGGTACCACCGTGAAACGGAGCGAAGGGCGCCACATGGTAATGGCTAGTTCACCCTCTTTCTGTCAAACTCACACACTTACACACTCATACACACTCACGCATTCACATTTACATTCATTTTTTTACTCACACTCATAGAGGGAGGACAATTAACACTGAACACTTTTCCTTAAATACTTTTGTTTTTAAACAGTAATTTACAGATTTTTTAAACCATCATAGTTAGGATTTGGTATAGATTATTATTTGTAAACGGAGGAAGTAGGCGCTGTCTGCTGTAATACAGGTGATGAGCCTAGCACAGCAGCGGATGCTCAATAATTTTAATTATAGAACAAAACATATATGTCAAAATTTAGTTGTAGTCTAGAATAAGTCTTTTAAGTCACAAATAAATTACTTACTTACTAGTCAAGGATGGCCGAGGAGGAAGTGGCTTGCCTCGGGAGATGCCTATCTTCGAGAGAAGTTGTGGACTAGTACGGGGCGACTGATCGAATACAAACCCAATGCTAAGGTTGGCTGGAAGAGATCTCCGTTAGAGATAAGTTCGCCTTTTAAACAAATGTCATGTATATATATATATATATATATATATATATATATATATATATATATATATATATATATATATATAGTCACTTGGATCGAACCTACACAAATGGAGTCGCGGACAAAGCCAGTTTTCACCTCTTTGTTAGTTACGATACGATTAAAATCAGTTAACGAGAAAAGCCGAATTGTCTCGGTTATGATCGCCTAAATCCGGGGACGGAAATGACTCGAAATACATTACCGCGATTTCTTCTAAGTAGCATTCAATTTGATGTATCATAAACGCAACGTATAGCACCTGCCAAGATGACATTACTAATGCCCGGTTTCTGAGGTTCACAGTTAATGGTTCGTTAGCTATAGAATCAATAAAGTTATCAGTTCAATAAACGTCAGTTAACTGTCAATGCGTTTCTGAGTACACGGAGGACGGTCGTATAGTTATCGAACCGATAAGTAGTTCACCATTCCGCCACTAGATGGAACTATTTCGAAGCCTACTCTTAACATACGCATTTCATCTGTATTCTACTGCAGATTCAGGTTTTGCATACATAAAATAATTAAAATAATAGTTTTAAATCCACTTACAGTAAGATTTTTTTTAAAAGCTTATCGAAATAGCTAAAAAGTTTGTTTCGATCTGATGGAACGACAGTAGAAGGCAAGAAAAAAGCTTGGGCTGCACTCACTAATAAATATAATGCCGCCTGTGGAAGTGGCCCTTAGAAGTGAGAAACAATTGCATGCGTTTTATGACACGCTGAAGAAGAAGGCTCGAAGAAACTTAAGTGACGACAAAGTATGTAGGTTTTCTTTTACTCTTTCATTTCATATTTTATAAGTTAAGTACCTACTTAACTTATAAAATATTAAATGAAAGAGGAAAAGAACATACCTACTTTGAAACATAAAACCTAAGTAAATTTTATACTCAAGTACATACGTTGAAAAATATAATAAAGTTTTCTGTAATTAGGTGGGTGTACTAGGAGCACCCACGCAAAAAGCTTTTTTTTTTAATCAAATACCTAGGTAGTTGCAGAGTTTAGCTGACTCCATAGTAAGAATGGTTTATAATCATATTTATTGTATGTACTTTAATATTAATCTTACTATTTTAGGCTGGAATGTACAAGACAGGACAGTATCCTTATTGAAACGATATCTTGCTTGGAATTCCTCATCCGAGAACATTTCAAACGGATTTCTTCGGGACCTCAAGTTTCTCGGTACAGAAATATGTGCAACAAGATAAAAATAATAAGACTGGTTGTTTTTCACAAGAGAAACACAATTTATGTAAAATAACCTAAACTGTCTAATGTCACTTAAAACGTCAAATAAAGTTGTGGATTCGATAAACGACCAAATCCGGGCGGTTAAGTTGAACGAAGTTTAAACCAAGTTTACCTTTTGCATAGGTGTTCAGAAACGTAAAATGTCAAGTTATTGAATCAATAGCGTTATGGAATAGATAAACTAGGTTTAAATGGACCTCAGAAACCGGGCATAACCCTTAGAGCTAAGAAATTTATTATGCAGAAGCAACATGAATTTGAACATTCATTATTTATTGAAGCTATACTTGTATATAAACTATATAAAAAAATACATATTTTACAGTTTCATGTGAGCAACAGTACGATATTACGTCGGATTAATTATTGAAGCGCTCGTGGCCAGGTCGAACCGAGTGATTGGAATCAATCACTTGAGTTAAGCAACAACAGGCGAAGTCAGGTGCGGGATGGGTGAGCGTCCCGTGACTACCGCTAGTGGCATTTTTCCGAGCGCTTCCGTGCTTCGCAAGGCACGTTAAGCCGTTGGTGCTGGCTGTCATGTAATGGCAGTCGTTGAGCCATATCTGAGGCCTTATGGGCGGCTTGATAACTTCTGATAGTAAGGCCCGCCACTGCCTTACAATCCTCCACCAACCCGGACTTGGCCTCTGTGGTGGAGTATGGCCTAACCTTCCTGCGATGCAGGAGGAGACCCGTGCACCAGCAGTGGGGACATATAAGGAATGATAACGACGAATTATCTATAGGTAATATAAAAAGGAATCGCTGAATGTGTTGGTAAGCTCAAATCTCGAGAGCAGCGGAACCGATTTCTCTAATTATTTTTTTGGAATATTCCTTGAAATACGAGGATGGTTCTAAGGAGAGAAAAATAAAATATAAATTAAGAATCGACTGTTAGGCGTTACGAAGTTCGCTGGGTCAGCAAGTTAATAATTATTATTAATAATACAAAGTCGTTAGTGTGTTCCACTACATTGATTATCCCCCTAAAATTAAACTAAGAACTATACTTTCTCTTTAAGGCGATAACGAATAGAGTTCAAATCAGTAAAATAACTATTAGATGATCCACAAGCCAACCGAGAGTACAACTGAATTTATAATGTAATTTTCACAGGTAATTATTTTTCGCTCTTCAAGTATCCTCGACTAATCCCTGCCGGCAATCTGTTTTAGTCCAGTGGCCGATCAAAGAACTCCGTTCAAAGAACCTTTCAGACAAAGGCTTGCTATTATTTCTGCCTTCGACGTGTACATTATTGCATGTCTTTAATCAATCGACGCGGGTCTTCATCGCAATCAATTCGTTACACGACAGCGCCTGCATAAGTTCAATAGCAAAGTATTTCGTATTGTATTTCGTAGACGTTGCTATTTAAAAATTCTAGGCTCCACTGATTTAATATTTGTGCTATTTCAGGGCCTATGTTGGTTCAAGGCTGTACCGGGACTTGAAATTGCGGAGCGCTATCATTCATAATAAGCAGTTGCGAATGTTGCCGCTAGAAAAGGTACAGCTTTATTGGTCTTTTAATAATTACTAAAGCATATCATTTAAATCTCGCCTCTAACAATTGACTGAATAAGATCCCAGTTACTTTTCTTCATTTATATTTCTTTGAAACATAATACCGTCAGTGCTAAAAACATAAGGAAAGAGTATAATTGCTTGTACAGTATTGATGTGGAAATAATTAAACTTCGGTCTTACTAATAAAGGTTATGAGCTGTGTACATACAGCCGTTATGCGAGGTCTGACAAACTGGTTATTTGTACGCTAATTGCGAATAAACCCGTTTAAATTGATATACGTCAAACAGTTATTCAGAGTGTATAACTTACTTATTAGTAAGGCCGTATGTGTAATAGGTAAATTGCGATATTTATTTGCAACCAAGTGTAATAGTTTGGTAAACAAAATTCAAAGACACAAGTTCGATAAACGAAATATTTAATTATTTTCACATTTTACAAATATCACTGACATCATTTGCAAACTAATTACCTAAATCTGTTTAAACTTACGTCCCCCACGACACAGCCTAGCTTAGTGTGGGGACAATAAAAAATCTGTAAACTCTTAAATCACTGGTATCAACACTATGTATGTCCCCAATGCCGGGGCACGGGTATCTTCCTGCATCGCAAAAAAGTTACGCCATTCTCCGCCATGGAGGCCAAGTCCGGGTTGGTGGACGATTGTACAATAGTGGCGGGCCTTACTGTCAGAAGTTATCAACCCGAACATAAGGCCTCTGAGTACCAATGGCTACATGTTAAAAAATGAAAATTAACTTGGTACTTAATTTTTCTTTACGACAAATACTTTTATATTATAACCAGTCGAAAACTCAATACTGTCTTATAATCCTTATGGGCGGCTTGATAACTTCTGACCGTAATGTCAGAAGATATCAAGCCGCGCATAAGGCCTCTGACATGGCTTATAGCCTGACATTACATGACAGCCGGCACCAAGGGCTTAGCGAGCTTTTCGAAGCAAAAATCTTTAAACGTCGTAAATCTGTATCAAAAACGCGTGTTTGAATACTACATGGTACCTATACTTGACAGCGTAAACCTCAAACCATCTTCTTCCGAGTGCTTCCGTGCTTTGCAAGGCAGGTTAAACCGTTGGTGTCGGCTGTCATGTAATGGCAGTCGTTATGCCATGTCCTTATAAGCGGCTTGATAACTTCTGACTGTAAGGCCCGCCACTGCCTTACAATCTTCCACGAACGAGGACTTTGTCCCCGTGGTGGAGTATGGCCTAACCTTCCTGTGATGCAGGAAGAGACCCGTGCCCCAGCAGTGGGGACATACATTATAAACAATGAAATAGACGCGATTTGAAATATTTTCTAATCGTGATTGATTGTTTTATATGCATGACCTTACAGATCAGTCTTCACGAGCACAGCATCTGGAATCTGTCCAGCGACACGGGTAACCTCGGAACCATGCTGGTGACTAATGTGAGGGTGGTCTGGTACGCTGATGTCAATGAGGGATTCAACGTCTCTATGCCGTATATTACCATTGAAAATGTAAGTGGAATAATCAACAGTAAGTCAACCTTCACATGCGTGCATTCCAGTCAGTTACGGGTAGAAACGCTAGTGGCCCAGTGGAACTGAGTGATTGGAATCAATCACTAAGGTTAAGCAACAACATCCTGTGACTACTGCTAGTGGCATTTTTCAGAGCGCTTCCGTGCTTCGCAGGCACGTTAAGCTGTTGGTGCCGGCCGTCATGTAATGGCAGTCGTTAAGCCATGTCAGAGGCCTTAGGGTGGCTTAATAACTTTGGACTGTAAAGCCCGCCACTGTCTTACAATCCTCCAACAACCCGGACTTGGCCACCGTGGTATAGTATGGCCTAACCTTTCTGCGATGCATGACGAGACCCGTGCCCCAGCAGTGGGAACAAAGGGTTGATACCATGTTACGGGTGACTTGTCAACTAAAATGTATACATTAAAATGTTAAAATTGCTTTGGTAAATTCCGCCAAAAAATCCCACAAGCACCATGCGGTTAGCTAATGCACCGCCCTCCTTCCCACTTTTTCAAGCAGAAGCAAGACACGAACACACCACCACCAACACCAATACTTGTGTGAGAAAACACGCGACGCGTTACGCCTCTAACACGAGGCATCCTCAGGCTCCCAAATGCAGAGTGATTTTAACATTTTAATGCTAGGATTTCCGCAAAGTAACGCCTGATTCTATATAGGTAACATCTAAAATGTATACGTTGGAGTGCTGTTGACTGTACCTGTACCTAGATTTTAGCCTAGGCACCATTAATTCAAATTAGGTTATCTCCTAGTTCGGAGGTAGGTATGTAAAGCAAATGTCGACTATTCCAATCAGCATTCGCCTCAGCTATTCAGTAGGTAATCAGCGTGAACATTAAAATTAACGAAGTTAACCGCGTTACTGATTCAAAACTAATCACCGTGATCCAGAATAGGTAACTAAATAACATAATTGGTTTATTCGGCTCATTCGAACGGGAATTTTAGATTCAATGAGCTTTATTTTACGTCTAGGTAATTTGCGCACATAATTTTATCGGATTCCACAGGGATTTACTGAAGGTCTCTGTACATGGTTTGTGAAATCGTGCCAAAACTATGTCAGTCTTTCAGGGCTTAAGCCGCTACAAGGTGCTAACGAGCGCCACCAATGGGGAAGAATCATATCTTTTTTTAAAACGCGTCGTTAGAAAAACTGAACTTAATAAATCTCATTATTATATTGAGATTTCTGATAGTAGTTCTTCTTACCTACATCCTACAGACCAAATCCTAGGTCCAATAATCTAGGACTTTTTAAATCAAGGAGTTTGGAAAGCAGTTTTGCCAAAAACGGCCTTTTTTAAGGGAAATCTATTTAAGTGCTGTGTTTTTTACCCTCGGTTCTAGACTGTAGGTTCTTAAAACAGTTATTACAGCTGTTAAGATTTGTGATGTCCACTTTTTAGAAGAAACGTATTAAGAAACAAATTTATGCCTTGCCATTATCCAGAAAGATTGACTGGGAGATAAATAGATAGAGAACACTCATTGCACACAGCAAAAAGAGTACAACCATGATTTCTTAAATTTAAATAATGCTATAAAAAAAACAGGAAATATTACTTAGCATTAAGTATGCCTTTGTTCCAAACAATAATAATGTTCCATTGGCGACGCTAGTTAGTACTGGGTAGCGTCTCAATGCCCGACTAAATGTTGACCTTGCAGTGCTAGCAGCTACGGCATATTTTTCCGAATAGCTGCATTTTAAGATGAAAGCAAGCCGTTTTGCACCGTGATAGTAGGAACAAAAATAAGCGATTTTACCCGCAGCAGCACAAGTTTCACCCCTTAGGAAGAGAGAGGGCGCCACTTATTTGAAAAAAACTTTGAAAAATTATAACAAAAAAATATATTACAAAACGTAGGATTACGGCAGTTGTCATGGAAGTGATTCCCTTTCCATTAAGATATTAATCATTGAAATCGGTTCATTCGTTAGCCTGTCGGAATTTTCAAAGTTTTTTTCTAAGATGACGCGCTCTTTTAATTCCAAAGGAGTGAAACTTGCAGTTTGTTTTCATCATAAAATGCAGCTGCAGCCTGACGACGATGACGATGAAATAGGTTTTTTAAGGAACGTCAAACCTGTTAGTTTCCCAATGTCCAGCTGAATGTGGATCTCGGGCCCACGGCTCTTCTGCTTTCTACCACGCCTTCTCAGATCTCGGTCCGCGACTCCAAGTTCGGCGAGGCGCTGGTGGCGGTGACGCGGCACAGCGCCGGTGGCTACGTGCTGGGCTTCCGCGCCGACCCACCGGAGAGGCTGCGCCCATTGTACGCTGAGCTGGCGGCTCTCCATCGGGCATACACTGAGCGGCCGATCTTCGGCGTCGAAATGAGCTGGGGGACTGAGGTTTTTCTTTTTTCTATCGTCGTGTTAGCACCTGTAACACACGTCATTTAGTTGTACTTAGCATAGGGCTAACGAGATCTGTGTAATATATCCATGAATATTTATTTACTTATTATTATCCAGCTAGAGGCTAACAGCAGTGGTAGCTCAGTGGGTGGAATGGACTCGCAAGCGAGAGACCCAGGTTCGATCGACTATAGTTCTTAGTTTTATAATGCTTTTAAGTGCAAGAAATTAACTAACACAGACAAAAAGTATGGGCAAAACCTTACTCTTTAATTTCCACGCTCTTTGGACAAATATTTTTTCAACATTTTGTCTTCAAGTCTACCCCTCTGGGATACAGGCGTGAGGTTATGTATGTATGTATGTATGTATGTATGTATGTATGTATGTATGTATTCAAGCCAAGAGGTGCGACTGCTATGAGCAATGCGCAATTCCTTGCGGGGTTTCAATGTTGTTTCTTTTCAGGCTTCAAAACCACCGGTTGACGACATCGAAGAGCTAGAAGAAATTGGAGAACCTCGCGGTGAGATGGGGCCGAATATCTACCTAGCGTCGCAACTGGCTCAAAGCAAGGGAGAGGAGGAACCTCAGCCTGTGTACAGCTCTTACTTAGGTCTCGCGATAGAACCTTTGAAAGAAGGATTCACTCTGAAGAGTTTGTTTGAAGTTCAAAGTTCGAGTTGAAAGAATAAAGTTTGGAAATCGCAGTTTGTGTATATTTTTTTGAACGCAGCTAATATCAATTGCTATGTTGGCCACCTTGCGCTTTGACAGTTTTTGTCCGACTTGATTTGACGTAGGATTTCACGACGACTTTGTTTTTGAAAACAACGCAGAATTTTCTTCTATTTTTTTCGTAATTTACACTGAAAACGATACAACCTAATGACTTTCAATATTTAATTATCTTTTGAAGTATGTAATTCCTTCAGTTTACCTCGACATTTCCGTGGCAACGAGTCTTAGAATTATAAAAATACGTGGTTGTGGTGCACGATCACTTTTGTGACGCGTTTTGTAGCATTTTACACTGCAATGGACAGCAATAAGAGTGCAGCTGGATCGGTAAAGTACTAAACACTACAATAAAGCTGGAAGACAAAACTTTAATGCATGAATGTGGTTATATTGCTTGCATACAGGTGACTAACTTTTATCGCTTACATGTAGCTAGTTTTCGTTTCTGTTTCTTTATTTATGTTACTTCTAATGCGGTAATAGTTTCCGCACTTCAATCTAAACTAGAAAACGAAAATATACACTACCTAGATACTAAAATTGTTAATTCAAACAGGCCCTACTGGAGCTGGTTTAAAAATATAGCTAAAGCCAATTTTTGTAGGTATAACGCGATGAAGGGGGAGGAAGATTTTTTTACCATTTAAGTATATGGATACATTTTGACCACACCACTAGGCTTGTGGACAAGCAAGTCCTGTAGAGGGATGTAAATTGTATTGATTGCAATCTATAAAAAACTATATAAAGGCTTACATTATTATTATATGAGTGAGTTATCATTTGATATCAACCCCTATACATCCCCACTGCTGGGGCACGGGTCTCTTCCTACATCGCAGGAAGGTTACTCCACCATACTCCACCTAGGGGGCCAATTCCAGGTTGGTGGAGCATTGTTGGTTGGTTGAAAAGACAGTGGTGGGCTTCACAGTCAGAAGATATCAAGCAGCCCATAAGGCCTCTGACATGGCTTAATGACTGCCATTACATGACATCTGGCACTAATGCCTTAACGTGCCTTGCAAAGGACAGAAGTACTCAGAAAAAATGCCAGTAGCAGTACCACCCTTCCTGCACGTGACCATGCATGTTGTTGCTTAACTCAAGTGATTGAGTCCAATCACTCTGTTTAACTAGGCCACGAGCGTTCCACTCAATTTATCATACAAATAAATAAAATTAGATATAGGTAGTTAGTTAGACCTGAGATTTCCACACTAAGCCTCATAGTTGGGCCATTGTACGGAGCAAATGCTGAGGAACTTTAACACTTCGGACACAATGCTTTCCTTCACCGTTAGCGGTGGTATTGCTATTATAATTTCACAAAGTACATAACTTAGAAAACAAAGTCATTGGTACATGCCGGGGTTCAAACCCATGGCGTCCCGATTGAGATGCCGGTGTTCTACACCGCTCCGCTACTGCCCCTTCTTAGGTATAACCTTGGCTAACCAAGTTCGCTGCCTGTAAGTCATTCAGAGAGTATTCTTAGGTATAGTTAAAAAAGATCTCAATTTATATATGTACAATCTAATTTTATCATTTATAGAGGTAGTTTTAGGTATCCCCTGAAAATCAGAGCTCTTCTGTAGCATTAATCTGAGACCTTTTTGGTGCATTTTGAGTTAATGTTTTTCTTTCTTAAGCCAGGTTTTCACGGTCATAGTGCGCTCGGTTCGGGTGCGCCATCCGAGTAAACTAATGCTTCTGATTGGGCGGGTTTTTTGTGACAACACCAAAATAGACGGTCCTATGGTGCACTCGGTCCGAGTCCCCTAAGACCGTGAAAACTTTGTGTTAATTTTAAGATTTAAGTTCTGTAAATATATTTACGACTCCTGTATAACATAACTTAAATACTTCACCCTACAGCTATACCTTTCCGTTTATTCCCATTTTATACTGTTGAAAGGCTTGTAAATACAATTATTTATTAATGAAAGATTAATAAAGATATTCGTATAAACTTGTAGTTATAAGTGTCTAATGTATTTCTTTGATTGGTTATTCTGTGTTAAAATTATTCTGTGTTTTGTGTGTAATAATTAAACCATTTCTATTCTATTCTAAAGAGCAAAAAAACCCATATGTGGACAACAGAAATAAACCTACTATCTCAATATTTTCTGTAACACATTCCAGCGCCGCTCAGCGGTGGCAGAGCGCTTGAGGCTGCGTGCGGAGTGGGCAGCCCTTAAGGGGGCTGACTCCACCAATGACGCACTCCGTGGCATAGTGGTGCTTGTCGAAGTCGGGGTGGGGGGCAAGGCGCTGGCACTGAGGGCTGCGCTGTCTGCCCTTGGGGCTACCGTTGTTTCAACATGGCTGCCGCTCGTCACGCACGTCGTTTGGGGTTCAGGTTAGTGAGAGTATAAAGTATGAAAAGATGAGGATCATTAATGGATGTAAAATAAACAGGACCTAACTGTAATACTTTTGAACTCCTCCAAATATTATATTATTTTTAATGCACTAAGCCGTGCTAAGATTCCCGGCATGGGTGGAATTTTTAACCCCTGCCCAGTACTGAGCTGTGCTGTGCTGTACTGCGTCGCCTGCATTTCAACATGCGTCTAGCCTAAAGCGCGCTCCCACGTTGCAGACGGCTGCCGCAAAATACGCGCGAAGGCGCGCGCGCTGGCGTGCGCGCTCGTGTCTCCGCTTTGGGTGGAGGCCTGCGCCGCGGCCGCGCGCCGGCTGCCAGAGCGGGCATTCCCGGCAGCCGCCCGGCCCTCGGACCTGCCCTCGCCGCGAGCACTCAGGAAAATGCTGGTGAGATTGTGCCGCTTCAGAAACCAATTATATCTAAATAAATAAAATAAATATTCATGGACATATTACACAGATCTCGTTAGCCCTATACCAAGTACAACTAAATGACTTGTGTTATAGGTGCTAACTCGACGATAGATTTAATACATAGATAACATCCAAGACCCGACACAAACTAGAAAAGTTCGTTTGCTAGTTTGACCCGGCCGGGGATCGAACCCGAGACCTACGGTTTTACAGCAGCGTGCCAAACCGCTGCGCCACCGAGGCCGTCACATCTTCTCACATTGTTTCGACGGTTGGTGTCCGTGGGTCGGCTGCTGAAGCTGCAGCTAGACTTAAGTGTGCGAAATACAGCCAGCTGATGCGCAGCTCCCTTTTTGTGCCACTCGCCCTGGAAACTACTGGAGTTTGGGGTGCCCAGGGAAAAGTTTTTGTTAAGGAGGTAGGGCGTCGTCTCAGGAACCGTGGCTTTGACTGCCGCTCGGGGGCATTTTTGATGCAAAGGATATCCCTCGCTGTGCAGCGCGGTAATGCTGCCGGCGTCATGGGCACCTTTGGATCGGAAATGTCTCGGGGCGGTTTTTTGATTGACTTTTTTTATTAAATATAAATTATGTATTTTTTTTTCTCTGACTTTGTGGACGAAATTTTTGTAAATGTTTTTTTTCTATTATTGTCTATGTTGTTATGTATGCATGCAATAAATGTCCTACTTTATTATATCTTCTTCAGTCTATAATAATGTAGTCCACTGCTGGACATAGCCCTCGCCTAATGAGCGCCATAGCGCCCTGTCTTCAGCTTGCCGCATAGCTTATATCAGCGTAAAGAATTTACAGACAGACTGAGATGCTTAACATCATCAAGAAATGGTAGCTGGAGTATAATGCGTACCAACAAGTACCTCCTTCAATTTATCCTTCAAGGAATGGTTTTAGAAAGAAGGAGATCTGGGATATTAAAGATATCATGGCTCTACTACCTGCGACAGTGGTTTCAACAGAGTACCAGTTCCTTATTGGTATTGGCAACCTTGAAAAACGAGATAGCCGAACTGTTTGCCAACTTCCGATAGGAGACGGCACATTAAGTAGAAGAAGAATTTACATTCTGTTTGTTGAATGTAAATAGCTGGTTTACAATTAATATTTTTACTTATTATCCTGACAGGTTCATTTATTGTGTATGGTTAAAATCGATTCTTTGTGGAAACGGATAAGCACGGACAGCCAGACACTGCGCCAACCCTCTATCCATAGTACATAGTAGTTGGATCCGACCGCACTTGTCCGTTCTACCACAGGCTTCCACGAGCGAGCCTCTTTCCACTGTGCGTCGGTGCGGGCTCTTGCGCGATATGGCGCACAGTGGGGAATTCACCTTGATATTGTAACAATAAATTATGATGACTTCTTCGATATGGAGAAAGCGTATTTTTTGTTGTAATGTAAAATTATGTCACATAACATTTCATACGACAATCGTCAACCTTCAACCGTTGGATCTTGTTCGCCAAATGAAGGTAGAACGCATTTTTCGCTGTCACAGACATGCGTTATACCAGTTCGTACTTCATAGCACGGCGTACAATTTGAATAGAATAAAATAGAAATCGTTATTACCAAAACACACAATATTTAATAAAAATAGTAGTAACAGCGATTCAACATTTTTTTAGACTGCGTCTAATCATTCTGGCAACAGATAACAATTTAATTTATAGCAAAGATAACAATTTCAAAACGAATGTAGTATACAGCGCCCATTTGTAGAGATACCTAGATTTGGTATCGAAGCTATGCCGCGCCCCGCTATATATTACTATAGCACGTCTATGAGTCGCTTAATGTTTTATTTTACTTGCAGAAAATAGCCGAGAAGGAAAACATTCCCCTGAACCTCCTCCACACGACTCAAGACCCTACCCCCTCACAAAAGTCCCAAAGACCCCTCCAGGTCTCCCCGAGTTCCTCAGACTCCTCTCCAAGCCGATCTTCGGACGAGTCGACTGATGAATCTCCGGATATGGAGGCCCGGGTGAACACGGCTCCCCGGAGAGCCCTGCCCGCTTCCACGTCGCCTGTCCCCGACAAGAAGTCCAGAAGGAAGCTGTTCACACATAAGGAAGAGGCTGAGGAAGTGTCTTCGGACGATGGTGTGCCAGGTGAACAATTTAAACGGAGTTTTTAGTCTTAGTAACGTTCCTTCTTCTTTCTTCTTCAGGCTATATTAGTGTGTGTGGTGTGTGCGTGTAAGGGTGTATGTGAGTGTGTGTGTGCTATGTGTGTATTCTTTGTGAAATCTGAAATACAATTGATGTGGAACGTTATAGTTACGTTATAGTCTGCAGCAGACATTCAGTAGCTTGATATTAGTCCACTGCCGGACACAGCACTCCCCTTAGGAGTGCCATAGCACAAGGTTGTGCCAACATTTGTGTCCCTTCGTCGCCTTTTACGACACCCGCGGGAAGAATTTGGGTTGGTGCTATTCTCTAGGCCGACACCACACAGCACACGTACGTAACGTTCAATAGAGTGATATTTTATCAGAGTGGGAGGCAGAGACCAGGGCTTGCCTTGTATGTATAAAGAGCGGTGGCAGTCCAGTGCCCCAACAATGGACTCGGAAGCGAGAGCCCCAAGTTTGATTCTCAGTGCGGGTATGACTTTGTTTTCTAAGTTATTTTCCTCTGTGGTTATGTGTCCTCAGCGCTTGAAATTGCCAATCCGCGGTGGGCACGCTCGGTAATTAAACCCATACTTTCTCTCTGAGAGAAGGCCTGTGCCCTGCAGTGAGACGTTTATTTTTTTTATTTTATTTATTTCGGGCGTAAACACCCATAAATTTGTTAGTATAATCTAACCTATGTTAGTACAATAAAACCACAAAATTTATTTCTACTGTGTACACTAAAGTTGCACAGTCTGTTTCTAGTCTGTCTGTTTCAGTCTGTTTATAGGCTACACGAAAAAAAAATACAGTGTATCTACTCATCAAGACTAATGTTAAACGCCATAAGTAGGTAGGTCTATAGATAGAAAAAAAAACTAGCTGGTGCCCGCGACTTCATCTGCTCGGTATTACCGGGATATCAAGTATTCCATGTCTCAATACAGATCTTTGTCTATCTGTACGCTAAGTTGTAAATCATGTAAATCTCAGTCGTTATTGCGTGTTTAAGTACCAAACATCCGAACGTTTTCACAAACTTGCTATACAACCCTTGTATGTCCCCACTGCCAGGGCACTCTTCCTGCATCGCAGGAAGGTTAGGCCATACTCCACCACGGTGGCCAAGTCCAGGTTGGTGGAGGGTTGTAAGGCAGTGGCGGGCCTTACTATCAGAAGTTATCAAGCCGCCGATAAGGCTGCCATTATATTACAACCGGCATCAACGGCTTAGCGTGCCTTGTGAAGTATGGAAACCCTCAGAAAAAATGCCACTAGCGGTAGTCACGGAGCGTTGAACCATCCTGCACCTGTCGCGCCTTTTGTTGCGTAACTCAAGTGGTTGATTCCAATCACTCGGTTCGACTAGGCCACGAGCGTTTAAATACAATAAAATACTACCAGGATTGCCCGCAAATTTTCGACGCGAAACTGGTACTTCTTCTATCTTCTTCTTCTACAGGCTATATTAGTCCACTGCTGGACATAGCCCTCCCCTAATGAGCGCCATAGCCCAAGGTTGTGCCATCATTGGGGGGTAATGCCCATAATCCCCACGCTGGGCATGCGGGTTGGGGATCGCAGTTTGGTAGAATTGTACTGCAGGGTAATTGTAATTGAAACTGGTACATAATTATGTCATTAAATAAACAAGGAGTCCGGCACACTGAACTGTCAAATTCTTATAAAACCACCTCTTTAGCGCAGACCTAAAGGCATCTTATCAAATTTTGTATTTTATATAAAAATATTGTGTCAATGTCACAGCAATCAAAATATTTATCGTGAATTACTGGAAAATTAGAGAGTTATTTTTAGAGTTGTGTTTGTCAGGATCATGGCAAGTGGCGGGCTCTGGCCCCTGCTTACCTCTTTGGGATGCAGGCGTGAGTTTGTGCGAGAGTGTATGGAGCAGTGCCACTTTACTAGACGGATCATAAAACTTAATTTTGTTGTTATCTCAACAGTGGGGATTAGCAGAACTTCGAGGTTGGAGTGACGGTGAGGAGGTCTATGCACAGGGTCTTATAAACCACGATTCCTCTAAAGCACTCCTTGAATCAGTACAATTATTCTGCGGTTACGTTTTTTCGTTGTAAAATCTGTTGATCCACAGAAAACCAAGGACAAAGAAATCCAGAGACATAGACTATTTTAGTAAGAGTTTTTTTTATATCTTTATTTGTTTTGGGACTGTCCTAGTGGGGCAATGTCGGCCCCATCGTACCCTATTCTTATCAACTAAACAACCTTATGACTAAAAAAATAATTAAATCTAACTGCACTTGACTGCGGTTCTGCTGGTAGAGCATACTTTAAAACAATATACATAAGCTCCTACATCTAAGATATTTAAATTAAATTCTTTAACTAAAACCTGTCTTTTCTGATCGTTCCGGCCACATTCCACAAACAAATGTGTCACATCATCCACTGTACCGCACAACTCACAATTGGGAGAATCCACTTTTTTCTAAAACATATATCCTAACAGTAGTCGACGTAGAGGAAACGACTTGCTGCCAATTTGCTCGACACAATTCCTTTTGGAGACGTCTCCACATCTCGACCACTGTCCAAACCCCAGCCTTTTCACCTCGCCTTCCAGAGACCAAGCCGAAGCCCCCGATCCGCGTGTACAAGCCGAAGCCAGCCACGGTCAAGGTGACTCAGCAGGAGCGAAGGGATCTCGCCCGCGCCGAGCGGATGGCGCGGAGACTGGCCGCTGCCGCCACCCCGCGCCCCGCTGCCACTCCGGCCACACAGCCCGGGAATACCAAGCCTAGGATTGTAAGACACTTTAGATAACCCTACCCTACGAGGCTTACCTACCAAGTGTTGGACTGTAAGCCACTTTACAGGACCCTGCATTAATCGGATTACCGGCTTATTAAGCCGGTAAGAGGATGTAAAGTGGCTGACAATCCAAGCCTCAATATGTAAACCGAGTAGGGTAGGTTATTTAAAGTGGCTTACAGTCCAAGGCTTAATATGCTATATTAAGCCTTGGACTATAAGCCACTTTAAATAACCTACCCTGCTCGGCTTACATACCAAGCCTTGCACTGTAAGCCACTTTACATAACCCTATACTACTCGGCTTACATATTAAGGCTTGGATTGTCAGCCACTTTACATAACTCTAACCTACTCGGCTTAACTACCAAGCCTTGGACTGTAAGCCATCTTACATAAGCCTAACCACTCGGTTTACATATTAAATCTTGGACTGGAAGCCACTTTACAGCACCCTACATTAATCGGCTTACATACCAAGTCTTTGACTGTAATCCACTTTACATAAGTAGACCTACTGGGCTTACATACCAAGCCTTGGACTGTAAGCCACTTTTCATAACTCTACCCTACTCAACTTACATACTAAGCCTTGGATTGTAAGCCACTTAACAGGACCCTACCCTACTCGGCTTACATACCAAGCCGCCACTTTACGTAACCCTACCCTACACGACTTCCATACCTTGCACTTTAAATAACCCATCTGGCAGCAACATCTGGCTGAAGCAATTTGCATCACTTGTAGCTTGTAGGTGTACTCGGGACCTACTTCGCAGTTAGGTTTTTACATCGGAATGATATCGCTGTACCCACATGTTTTTTTAATGCACTAACCCGTGTTAAGGACAATTTTAAAAACCTATGTAGAGGCCAAAAATTCCACCCATGCCGGGACTCGAACCCGCGACCTCTGGCTAACCGTGCGAGCGCTCTCCCAACTGACTCCGGGCTGCAAGTGATGCAAATTACTTCAGCCAGATCTTGCTGCCTGTACTAATATAGAGAGTATTGTGAAGAGCTTCGAAATTCACTGATGCCGGTGAGTCGCCCATTAGCTCAGGTGGGAGAGCGCTGGCACGGTTAGCCAGAGGTCGCGGGTTTGATTCCCGACATGGGTGGAATTTTTGGCCTCTAGATAGGTTTTTAAAATTATATCTCAACAGTTAGTTTATCTACAGGAAAGTTGTATCAAATCAAATGTAATAGATGCAATGTTAATAACCTCATCTCACTAGTTTGTGAGAATTTTTTAGCGCTTTACGGTCACGTTAATAAATATTTGCTTAAAATAAACTTTGCATATTTTTTTGTTATATCGCTGTTACGCTTACGTGGCCTGACTTCCCAACTGTGCTTTGAGCATTGACGTTCTGTTCAATTAATTATACTTTTTGAAGTAACATGAACAAAGGCAAGCTTATCCTCGTTTTTTGTGTTTCCAGGTCTTAACAGGCATGTCCGGCGCCGAGCGCAAGATAATGCACGACGCGATACATAAACTCAACGGGCGCATTCAAGCGAGAGTAACCAAGAAAACCACCCACGTCATCCTAGGCTCCTGCTGCGAGCCAGACACCACAAATGTCATCCAAACCGTGCGAAAAGACTTGAGAAGTATACCCAACGATATCACCGGCATAGAGGCTCTTAATAGCCAGTCGATCTTCAACACAACCGTTCGGAGGAACGTGGAATTTGCAGAGCAGACACCTGGAAATACAGGTCGACGCGTCCAGAGTAAGCCGAGGACGTTGAATGCCTTGGAAGGGGCGGCGAGGGGATGCAGAGTGCTGACGACCGAGTGGGTGCTGACTTCGGAGAGTGCTGGCAAGTGGATTCATCCGTACGGCTACGAGGTGCCGCATTTGAGGAAGCTTTCCCAGGTATGCCTTGAATATTTTCCAGTTTCACCATAAACTCATGAATCTCTTGAAGCGCTCGTGGCCTAGTCGAACCGAGTGATTGGGATCAAACAACTGAGTTAAGCAACAATGGGAAAATAATATCTTTAATACAGTTGCTCAAAAATTGGCGTATTGCAGGGACGTATAGCGTTCGGGGTGGGCTATCACATACTCGTGCATTTTTTTTTACCTTTCCCGAACTCGTGAGTTTTCCTTCTGCATAGTTCCCTTTGCCTACCAGAATGAGTGAAGGAAAAAATTATTGCTTATATTCTTTTACGGTTGGCGCCATTTTCCAAATAATTTTTCTTTATTAAATTGCTTCATTTTTTCGCAACTGTATTAAAAATAGTCGTTCAGTACACGTGCGGAACCGTCATTGCAACTTGTTCCGACTGTCAACCCTCGCCTCCGGCTGCGCCTCGGCTCGGGTAGACATTTGTCGGAACTCTTTGCAATGACAGCCTTTCCGCACTCGTAATGAAATATACTTACTATTGTTTTTATAAAACTACGACATGTTGCTTCTTCACAACTTTTACAATTTATTTATCTGGCTCTCGCCCAGTCCGTTTTGTCATATTGCATATCTGCCTGGGGAGGATCATACAGATCTATCTTGCTGAGGCTTGAGCATCCACAGAGATTCTAAGTAAAAGTTGTACATCGTAAACCATATAGATACCATACTGCATCTCTTTACGGTGAAGCCAAGTTCCTATCTATACGTCAATTATTTAAAAATAAAATCACTACAATACCTACTAATAAAAAAATAAACTTCGTCTCGCACTTTTTCCAGAATAAAAGACGACATTAGGTATATTGTTTGTAGAATTCCGAGAGTTAATACAGCGTTTGCTAGACGTCACGCCAAATTTCTTGCATCATTTTTGTATATTAAGCTAAACAGAGTTCTAGGATAGGTGACCGTCCCGTGACTACCGCTGGTCGCATTTTTACGCGCGCTTCCGTGCTTTAAGGCAAGGCACGTTAAGCCATTGGTGCCGGCTGTCATGTAATGGCAGTCGTTAAGCCATGTCAGAGGCCTTACGGGCGGCTTGATAACTTCTGACAGTAAGGCTCGACACTGTCTTACAGTCCTCCAACCTAGACTTGAGCCCTGTGGTGGAGTATGGCCTAACATTCCTGCGATGCAGGAAGAGACTCGTGCCCCAGCAGTCGATCGATCGAAAAAAAGAGATATTTTGTAGAAAACTTCGTACCCTGTAGTGGGATGTTTATAGTCTACATAAAAATGCAATGTCTCTACTCTAAGGTAGTAATTATTTATTATTATTATTAATACGTTTATTGCACATAAGTAAAAAAAAATACAATGGCAATGTGGCGGACTTAATGCTGTAAGCATTTTCTATCAGTCAACCACAGATGGTGCAAGAGATTAAATGGTAGGCATTCTAAACAAAACGGAAGAGATACTTAGTTAAAATTAGATAAGCTGACAAGTACTCAATAAGTACATAATTATAATATATAAGTAAATATACACTATATACTTATAATAGATAATAATTATATTTAAAAATACATAAAATATATATAAAAAAATATATACTAATAACTATCACAACATAGGTATTATAAATATTATATTAAAAAAGAAGTAAGACAGTAGTGAGTATGTAATATTCTACCAGGCAGTCCTATCCTGTATATTCTACCAGGCAGTGCTATCCTGTATATTCTACCAGGCAGTGCTATCCTGTATATTCTACCAGGCAGTGCTATCCTGTATATTCTACCAGGCAGTGCTATCCTATATATTCTACCATGCAGTCTTATCCTGTATATTCTACCAGGCAGTGCTATCCTGTATATTCTACCAGGCAGTGCTATCCTGTATATTCTACCAGGCAGTCTTATCCTGCATATTCTACCAGGCAGTCCTATCCTGTATATTCTACCAGGCAGTCCTATCCTGTATATTCTACCAGGCAGTGCTATCCTGTGTATTCTACCAGGCAGTGCTATCCTGTATATTCTACCAGGCAGTCTTATCCTGCATATTCTACCAGGCAGTCCTATCCTGTATATTCTACCAGGCAGTCCTATCCTGTATATTCTACCAGGCAGTGCTATCCTGTGTATTCTACCAGGCAGTGCTATCCTGTATATTCTACCAGGCAGTCTTATCTTGCATATTCTACCAGGCAGTCCTATCCTGTATATTCTACCAGGCAGTCCTATCCTGTATATTCTACCAGGCATTGCTATCCTGTGTATTCTACCAGGCAGTGCTATCCTGTATATTCTACCAGGCAGTGCTATCCTGTATATTCTACCAGGCAGTGCTATCCTGTATATTCTACCAGGCAGTCCTATCCTGTATATTTTACCAGGCAGTGCTATCCTGTATATTGTACCTGGCAGTGATAATCATGTATATTCTACCAGACCGTGCTATCCTGTATATTCTACAGTTCTACAGTCCGTAGGTTTAAATTATTCCAATGTTACTGCAATCCTAAACACTGCAAACCTCTTTACAGCGCGCCCGCGTGGAACGCTCAGCTCTCTGCCGCCTACGAAGCGAGTACGCTTACGACGTATTCTGTGGCCTCCAAATCCGCGTCACAGACAACACAGAGCAGAAGGAAGCCGCCAAAACGCTCCTGCTACTCTGTGGAGCCAAAATCGTCGACGTAGAGACGGCTGACGTTACGCTGGGCGCGGGAAGCGGCCATGTTGGATCTAAGTGGGTCTTTGACAGTGTTGCCAGTGCGCGGGTTCGGAGCACGAGACGGTACATTGTTGGGGAAAGTGGTGTGATTCAAAGGACAGTAGAGAGTCAGAATAGTGATGGAGTTTTCACTTTGGTTGGTAGGTGATTTTAGACAGATAGAGAACACAACCAGAAAAGAGAGTAAATTATTTATTTTTTATGAATTATGTTAGAATTGGGTTGTTTGTTGGATTCAAGTGTATTTTTGGCAGTGTTGCCAGTGTGAAGATGAGCACGGGAAGGTAAATTGTTGTGTAAAGTGGTGTGATTCAGAGCATGGTGGAGAGACAGGATAGTGATGGAATATGTACAGTACGCGTTTAATATGGTTGGTTGCTGATTTTAGGTATGAAATTTATTTGCATTGAGCGGTTTGATTACTGGGGCTGATAGCAATTGCGGGCGAAGAGTCAATGAATTTAAAGAGATATTTGCGGCTGCCGTCGATTGATGGTCTTTAACCCAAGTCAGAGGCCTTAGAGTGGCTTGAAAACTTCTGACAGTAATGCCAGCCGCTAGTCTAAGAATGCGGGCTAGCTCGCGTGGTGAAGTATGGCCTATACCTTCCTCAGGTGAAGAGAACGGTGTCCCTCGGTGGGACATAATGGGTTGATAATGATGATTTCCTTGCCTACCTTAGTTCATTGTGGTATGAATTGGTTGGTGATCTGATAAATAAAATTTTGGTATGCAAGTGATTTGATAGTCAAAATTGAGCGAAATCTCTGGAGAAGGATTATTTAACTTTTATAGTTATCGTTACCAATTAAGGAAGTTTTAAAAGGGTTATATTCTGTATTTAAGAATATTATTTAACGAATAGTTTTATGTGATAATAATCCTTAATTTTAAGGAAATTAATGCGAATTTGAAGGAAATATTGATACTGTATATTTTGTTCGATGTTTATTTTTATTACACAAGTCATTTAGTTGTACTTAGTATAGGGCTAACGAGATCTGTGTAATATGTCCACGAATATTTATTATATTATCATTATTATTTAACTCATTATTAAATTTACATTACATTACAATTTACATGGGATTTAAGTTTACATACATGAAATAAAAGACAAGCGTTGCTTAAGACAATTTATTTTACTGCCTGTTTCCTCATTTCAATTTTTTTTTACTAAAAAGCCATAAATAAAAGATAACCAATAACCCAACTTCTAAGCAGGTGGGACCCAAATTCAACAATATAACCCTTGCGAGGTGTTTACTTTGGTCCCGCCTGCTTAGTTAATGCTCAGTAGTCGGTTGTACAATACAATTGTTTTTGTGATCACAGGACATTGGGCCTTAGAAGGTTAAAAATGTTAGAATGTGCAAGCGAGACGTCATGCCTAACCGGTCAGCCGAATCCAATTGGCCGTCGCATGTAATTAATGAGATGATTTATACAGCGTCCGGTGGCATCTTCACTCACACTAGATGGTTGAAGGGACCGCTCATCATTTGTAGGTTACTGCGTTCGTTTATACAACAAAATTCTAGAATCCTTCTTCTTTTTCTTCAGGCTGTATTATGTAGTCCAGTGCTGGACATAGCCCTCCCCTAAGGAGCGCTATAGCGCCCTGTTTTCAGCTTGCAGTAAGATAAGATAAGAATATTCTTTATTGTACACTGGAAAAACAACAAATACAAAACAATAGTGGGTACAAGCAGTACCCAGCGTCTGCCGGCAGTTTTTCGCAGATCGTCATCCCACCTGGTCGGAGGGCGTCCTACACTACGTTTGCCGGGTCGCGGTCGCCACTCAAGAACTTTACTCCAACGGTTGTCGGTTCTTCGCGAGATATCCAGAGTTCTTGTCTGAAAATAAATTTAAAAATTTCATTAAAAAGTCGCTGTGTAAATAGGCATATTATAGAATTGACGACTATTGTAGGTATATAAACGGTCCTAGTCCGTGGTATTATGCCCATTCCACTGCGATTTTATTGTTATCTAGGTATGACTATAACATATTTTATTATACAAAGTGTGTACAGACCATGTGATTGCATATTAATAAGTGCATGATACATTCTATACATACTCGTACATTCCATCTGACAAAAACTTAACTGCAGGTTTGCTAAAGGTCATTCGAATGATGGCGTGGTGGTCGGATCATCTATCTCCATCCAAAATGGTTGAGACTGATGATGGCTGACTACTGCGTTATGCTCGTGAACGAGTGCTGTTCGTGTGTCTGGCCGCAGCACTTATGTTTTCCCCTACTATTGTGAGACATTTGACTAATGCTCTGGCACTTAGGGTTGTGAATGGCAATCATGAAATCTTATTAGGTTTACGTATGGCAACTGATGTATTTGGTTTAAGATGACTTGAGAAATGATGGTCAGATTGGAGTTTTTTTTCCGCTGCCTTTTTCTCCACTACAATACGGTCCGAAGGCAGCGGCGTACATTTTACATTGACGTTTACCAAACAGAATGTAAATTCTTTACGTTGTAATTAATAGATTTGATTTGCTCGGGACTTTGTTTCTAGAGGCTGTAGGCTTGCCCGTCACCTATGCCATCCTGACAGCTTAGTCGACTTAATCCACAGCAAAGACTAGTGAATTCGTGCAGAACCGACCGAGCCACGGGTTTCCTCACGATGTTTTCCTAGCGTGTAAAAGACTTAAATGACCACTAACTCGACTGATAATAAGCCATCTACATTGGTTTCGTATTCTTTATTGTGCACATATTATAAAACATGTAAAAATACAAATTACTATTAGCGGCCTTATTGCTAAAAAGCAATTTCTTCCAGACAACCTTAAGGTAAGAAAGTTGTTGAAGGAAATAAGTTAATGCTTAGTAGTCGGTTTTACAATATTTAAAAATTATAGAATGTGCGAGCGAGACCGCATGCCTGACCGAACATCCTTAATTAAGCAATCAATTATTACGTCACCATTAGCCACTCTCGCTTATGTAAATAAGTAGGTGTTTATGTGAGATATGCAAAACCTCGCGATATTAGCTAAGAATTTCATTAATGAAAAGGTTCCATACTTACACAAAATTCCGTAGCTAAATACCGTGAGAATATTATGAGATTGTTATCCGTAGAAGCTATGAATAGACCAGTTAACGTTCGTAACGTTCTGGGTGTTGGGTGTGTAATGGTGATGACTTTGTCACACTTCAGTTCAGGGCACAGGCATTCTCTCGGAAAGAGAGATAGTATGGGCTTAACCCACTTCCCTTACTACATACATAACCTCACGCCTGTATCCCAGAGGGGTAGGCAGAGACCAGGGACTGCCACGATCCTGACAGATCACCTTCGCTTCATCAACGTTCATAAGTCGTTGCACGCACGCCGGTTCCGGGTACTTTTTATCTTTCCCCCTATTTGGTCTTCCCTTACTAATGCTATAATTATAGATAGATCGCTATAGAACACTTTATTGTACCTTACATAAAAAAGGAAATTACACAGATATTTCTTAACTTAAGAGTACAGACGGCGGCCTTATCACTAAAAATCATAAATACTTTTCTGTATAATTTAATATAACCACTTGAATGTATAATTTTGGTGGCCTGGTCGAACCGAGTGATTGGAATCAATCACTTGAGTTAAGCAACAACAGGCGAGGTCAGGTGCGGGATGGGTGGGCGTCCCGTGACTACCGCTAGTGGCATTTTTCCGAGCGATTCCGTGCTTAGCAAGGCACGTTAAGCCGTTGGCGCCGGCAGTCGTTAAGCCATGTCATGGGCGGCTTGATAACTTCTGACAGTAAGGCTCGCCACTGTCTTACAATCCTCCACAAACCCGGACTTGGCCCCCGTGGTGGAGTATGGCCTAATCTTCCTGCGATGCAGGGCGAGTCCCGTGCTCTAGCAGTGGGGACACACAAGGGTGTGTAATTTTATTCGGCTTGCCCGTATTTTTTCTTCTACACATGTAAGCAGTGTGGAATGACTGTCAAATTTTATCTTTTGAGCGCTATTTTATGTACTTAGAAGATCTTAGCTTCCAGAGCTAAGTAGAATATTTTTTTGTTTTCTTTTTATGAAATAAACAGTTAATTTATTTTTTATTACTACGATATTGAATACGAATTCTTGTTACAAATCAATCAATCGAATCTATTAATTGCAACGATAAGAATGTCAATATACAATGTAAGCCGCTGCCTTCGGGTCGGTTTGTACTTATTACAGTGGAGAAAAAGGCAGCGGGAAAAAAAACTCCACTCCATCTTTTCTCAAGAGTCATCTCAAACTTAAAACATCAGTTGCCACCTATACGTACGATAAGATTTCATGATTGCCATCAGTGACTTTAAATGCCAAAGGATTAGTTAAGTGTCCAACAAAAGTAGGGAAAACATAAGTGCTGCGGCCAGACACGAACAGCACTCGTTCACGAGCATAACGCAGTGGTCAGCCATCATCAGTCTCAACCATTTTGGAAGGAGATAGATGACCCGGCCACCACTCCACCATTCCAATGACCTTTAGCAAATCTGCAGGTAAATTCTTGTCAGTTACGAAATGGCAAATTGATTGTAGGGGTTAATATTAATGAATTACCGAAGACCAGGAAATGACCTTCAGGCTATTTCATTTATGTCAAGCAATTTCAATCTTGATCAATTTCTCCCCTGCGACCGTACTTCCTATGTAAAAATAGATAGAGAACACTTTATTGCACAACCAGAAAAATATTACAACCATGATTCTTAAATCTAAGTAATGTTATACAATTGGCGGTCTTATCGCTAAGAGCGATCTCTTCCAGACAACCTTTTGATGGAGTGGATTGCATGAAGAATCGGTACGTAGTGCATGTACATAAATAATTAAATCGAAAATATATTGATAACAAACAGCAAGGCAGTGCGAGAATATAATTACTTATAATTACCTACGATATAATGTACATATATTTAAATAATAATATACATAGACACCTAAAAAATAAATACATATCCAATTAAATACATATAGGTAAGCAACATATACTTAAATAATAATATACATAAATACCTAAAAATAAATACTTATACAATTAATACATATTTAATAAGCAACAGTTTTCCAGTTTATCCAGTGAGATAGTGGGATTTCACATTTAAAACAAGCCAAGGACTTTGCTTTTCTCACTTCCACGGGCAGATCATTCCATTAATGGACTGCCTGAACCGTGAAAGAGGAGCCATAAAATTTTGTTCTGTGGATGGGAGTTTTGAGGAGAAGGTTTTGGGATGAGCGAAGAGTCAGGCTATGGGAAGAATGGAGAAACTCGAAACGCTCTTTGAGGTAGGATGAGGTAGCTGGGTTGAACAGAATGCAATAGAGGAGAGAAAGAATGTGAGCATTCCGGCGGAGACGAATGGGGAGCCACTTGAGCTTAGTTCGATATTCAGAAATATGGTCATATTTGCGTAAACCAAATATGAACCGGATACAAAAGTTTTGGAGACGCTCAAGCTTATTTAGTTGCTCGGCTTGCTCCTCTGTGAGGTCTAGATAGCAGATGTCAGCGTAGTCGAGAATCGGTAAAAGGAGAGACTGAGCCAACACAACTTTATTGTTCGTTCAACTATAAAAATATATTGTTCGCCGAGTATAAAAATTACGAATGTAAATAACTTATGATATCAACCATTGTAGGTATGTCCTCCCTGCTGGTGCAGCACGGGTCTATTCCTGCATCGCAGGAAGGTTAGGCCATACTCCACCACGGGGGCCAAGTCCGGGTCGGTGGAGGATTGTAAGACAGTGGCGGGCCGTACTGTAAGAAGTTATCAAGCCGCCCATAAGGCCTCTGAAATGGCTTAACGACTGCCATTACATGACAGCCGGCACCAACGGCTTAACGTGCCTTGCGAAGCACGGAAGCGCTCGGAAAAAATGCCACTAGCGGTAGTCACGGGACGGTCACACATCCTGCACCTGACCGCGCCTGTTGTTGCTTAACTGAAGTGATTGATTCCAATCACTCGGTTCCTCTAGCCTACGGCTAAATAACACAGCATTCTTTTTAAATCGCGTACTATTTTCGCGCGTTTTTTTTTCACAAGTGCGTGCACACTTTAAACCTACATTTTGCAATCTTACAGATTTTTGCGGAAAATATCGCTCGGTGAAATAGTAGATTCCAAACCACCCAAAATAGATAATAATAATGTACCTACCTATAACTAACTGTTTATTTGATTATGTGAAAATTATTATTTTATCTTTAAGTATTTTCTTTCAAAATTTTTACAAGTAGTGATTTGTTTTTCATTTTAGGAGGTAGGTATTATATAAGTAGGTACTTACAATATTTGAGGCAAAGCTGCATGTAAACAATTCTCTTCTGTGCCTGAACTTGGTCCTAGACCTGTATCTCAGGCAACAGTGCTTTTCAACGTTCAATACGGTAGGTAAGTATATGCAGCTTAGACATGTAGTGTGTGTAATTTTTAACTCGCACAGTAGGTACAAAAATTAGTTTTAATTTGTAATTTCATTGGACGTTCCCTAGAAGAGGCCGAGTTATAGCTAAATTATTCCGTATCTCCGCGCGCACAAAAACTCAATGTCAATGTTACTACACACCACGTGGTAGCCGTTAGGTGTATGGCCTAATAATAGCGAGGTTAATTCACACGCCTCTGTTTCCGAATTCAGTAGTGGCTACAGATGTTTTTCTTATCCGTAGTTGTAACTACTCATGGAAAGGGATACTTACGCCTTTTCTTTCTTGTGATGTTGTAATTGCGGAGCACGGAAGCGCTCGTGGCCTAGTCGAACCGAGTGATTGGAATCAATCACTCGAGATAAGCGACCACAGACGCGGTTAGGTATTATCTAATCTGTGGTTAGGTGAGGATGGATTTGTGACCTTCCTGTGACTACCGCTAGTGGAATTTTTCCGACCGCTTCCGTGCTTCACAAGGCACGCTAAGCCGTTGGTGCCGGCTGTCATGTAATGTCAGTCGTGTCATATCCGGAGGCCCTAGGGCGGCTTGATAACTTCGGACAATCAGGACCGTCACTATCTTACAGGCCTCCACCCCCTTGGTGGAGTATGGCCTAACTTTCCTGCCATGCAGGAAGAGAACTGTGCCCCAGCAGTGGGGCCATGAAATGAAATTTGGCCTTTTATGTAAAAGGCCTTTACACTGCTTTCGTAAATTTAAAATATTTATGGACATTTGATGTCGTTGAGGTTTCAGAATTAAGTTACAGCTGATATCTAAGCTACACTGGGTCTTTAATATAGATATCAAAACATCCCTTACAAAAGAGTTGATTTCGATGTTTTAATTTGTTTCAATGTTTGTCTCTGAGAGTCTCTGTCAATGAGAGAGAGTAGAATCGATAGCGGTTCTCGCCCTAGGTCTAGTGTGTATTAACTACGGAACCCTGTGCATTGGGCCCCGTTTGGCACGGGGTAGGGAATGGTGCTCCCACATTGCCGTTAGAAAATGTCTATATAAACATTTTCTAACATAAAAACATTTGCTAACAAATGTTGTCAATTGTTACATTTAGTTAGGAACTGTTTCATGTTATAAGTGCTCCTACACTAATAGAAAATGTTTACTAATGTTTACTAACATTTAAATCTGGTGTTGGCTCGCAGTTTGGTTAGAGTTCTGATGGCGATGGCGTCTACACGAAAATGGAGGAGGATTTGCTCATAGTAATAGCTTTCATTTTAACCTTTCATTTTAAACCTTTATAAAAGGTTTACAAACAAAAGGTAACACATGTTTAATTTTGTTATAATTTGTTAACTTAACGTTACTAAACCTTTTCTAACATGAAAACATTTTTTAACCTTTGTGATTAAATTTTTGCTAACAAATGTTTACTAACGTTACTAAACATTTTATAACGGCAATGCAATTTATAACCTATATCAAGCAAATAAAGCTGTAATAATAATCTAATAAATGTCAAAAGCACGAGCTAAGTCGCTAGGGTAGGGACACCGACCTTGACACGAAATCAGCAGACCGTTATATTACAAAAAAAACACAAACAATGAGATGCTAGTAAACTACGCTTACGCGTCGGTAATAGTGCGATAACTAAACATTTATGCACGCTTAATAATTGTTATTATGTTAGTGGCAAGACGTCTAATTAAGTCATTTTATTGTTCCGCTCATGATCAATTGAATGGGAGTAATTCTCGAATTGACTGTTTTAGGTAGGTAGGTACCGACTTCTCAGAGGCGTGAAAGAACGTATAGGTACTCGGCCTGACGGGCCCCCCTGAATAGGACGCCACGACCTCAGAAGTAGCCTGAGGTCGTGGCGTCCTATTCAGTCCTTAGATCCTACATCGTTTTACATTTTTTTATGTAGCCTCGATTGTGTCCCACTGCTGGGGAAAGGCCTCCCCTTTTGCCTTCCACTCCTCCCTGTTCATGGCCACCTCCTGCCAGCCCGGCAGAAAGGTCGTGAGTTCGTCCCGCCATCTCCGCTTGGGTCGGCCACGTTTGCGATGTCCGTCGCGCGGAACCCAGTCAGTGACGATTTTTGCCCACCCCTACGTGGCTACGTGGGGCCATACATACAACAATTATTTAATGCATTATAATTTAACAATATTTTTTTCTAAATTCCTAATTTCATGAGAATGCTTAAAATCAGTTAAAGTAAGTCCTTATAGCCATGTATTTTTTTATCTAACCTTAAAATATCCCACTGCAGGGCACTGCCATTTTCTTAGAGAGAGGCTATGGACTTAATTTGTACCTACTACATATATACATACATACTTTCAGATACTTGCACACACATACTGATACTCTCACACGCATACACACATCAAATCCTCCTATAGAGAGCATACCTACGTTTTTGATCTTAGTCCAGTTATCGTCTCTAATTGAAGTAATATAAATAATCATTATTATAATGTCGTGTATTAAAAATCATGTTGTACGAGTAGGGGAGATGTAGGTAATGAGGATCACCTAAGCAAGAATTGAAATAAAATAAAATCTTTGAATCAATTATTTATTGTTATCTTCTTATAATAAACTTTACTTATTTGACTTTTCATCGAGATCAACTTTAATCACTTTGATTCATACATTTTGGCATAATGGACATAATAAAAAAAATAGCTTTGATCACCATTGTCTACATTGGTTGGTAATGGTAATCAGCATGTGGAAAATGATGATCACCAAATGTCGCATACATAATTGGAAGCAGAATCCCACCCAGTACAGTCGGCGTGAGCCCAAAGGCCACAATACGTACACCGATACCATATTTCGTTGTCTTGTCCAAATTCACCACATACTGAAAATGAAAACGAAAATGAAAATAAAAACTAATCCTGACGAGAAAGTTTATAATATTTTATTAATCTGAGTTTTGATTACTTATCACTTTAACATGTCACGATTACTACATACCACAAGTACATAAGTAAAAGTTTAGTAATTCACAACATACCTTCGGTTTTAACAACTCGTAAAATTAGATCAAATTGGCGCGAAATCTTCCCACTTTCGTTGTTCTCCAGCGTGTCGCGCGAACTGAGTGAGTCATACAACTCATACACGGGAATGGCGTGTAGCTAACGTATTATTATATTGATGCCATTCGGTTGCGTTCGGTTTTTGGTATTTTAAGGTGATCACCATTGCCAACTGACTCTGATTGCCTACATCTCCCCTACTTAGGTATATATTTCGCTTCTCTGCCTTTTTGCAGAAACATTTTCATCATAAAATTTATCGTAAAATCAATGTATGAAAAGGGAACTTACACTGACGAAACTTTATTCAACTAATAGTTGTTTGCCTAGTAAAAGACTTGACAAATAATAAATTCCCAAAACGTTTTGTGTCATTATAATAATCAGCTTAACAATAATCCTACCAAATGAAACATTGCGATACAAAAATTTGTAAATCGTTTGTTGTCAACGTAAAAAATAGGTGAAACGTTGGTTGGCAAGTGATAATCAGCGTAACAATTTTCTGCGAAAAGGCAGGACAGGACACCATATATTTCGGTACATTTACATTCTAGAGTAGGTACTTATAGAATTAACCCATGGCGAGAAGTGGCATTCGAAAAGTGTCATTGGCACAAATTAGACAGGTCTTTGGTGACTGTAATGCATTTATTATATTAAACGGGTCTAATCGCGATTATTTATCTGATCTACCCGAGACCACGGTAACTGTACCGCTGCCGAAACGTCGGGAAATAAAGTAATTACGTTTTTAATAATATAGTCATTAAAATTTTGCCCTCTTGTGTGTTGGTTATTACTTTCCTTGTCTTATGTAGAACTTTATTATAAGATATATATATATATATAACTTATAATTTATTATAAACATATATATATATATATATATATATATATATATATATATATATGTTTATAATAAATTATAAGTTTATATAAGTAACGGTATGTAAGTGTATTAGTGGGTAGAACCATAGACTGGCAAGCGAGAGCCCCAGGTTCGATCCCAAGTGCGGGCATGTACCAATGACTTTGTTTAATTTCAAAGTTACGTACATTTGCGAATTTGTAGTCGCAATACCACACGCTAATGTGAAGGAAAACATCGTGAGGAAACCCGCGGCTTGGTTGGCTCCGCACGTATTGACTAGTCTTTCCTGTGGGCTAGGCCGACTAAGCTGTCAGGATGGTATAGGTGCTGGGCAAGCCTACACCATCTATAAAAAACCATGTCCCAGGCACTACAGCGTCGGAGTGGTCCCTTCACCCATCTAGTGTGAGTGAAGATACCACTGGACGCTGTATAAATCATCTCATTAAGTAGATGCAAAAAAAAAAAGGCCAATATATATGAGTATCGCGAATCATTAAGAAATAAGACTGTAATACAGTTCTAATAAAGAACTAGTACAGTGGCCATTGTAAGTACAAAAATATCACGTTGAAGTGAAATACTAGTTTAATTAGACTAATTACCTTATCATAAAAAAAAGAAAAAAAGCGTATTTCTTATGAATAAATAAATTATTATTAATTACCACGCGTCCCCGCCGCGGATTGGCAATTAAATGTACCGAGGTAGTAAATAAATGAATGAATGAATGAATTAATGAATGGATGGATGGATGGATGGATGGATGGATGGATGGACGGACGGACGGACGGACGGACGGACGGACGGACGGACGGACGGACGGACGGACGGACGGACGGATGGATGGATGGATAAATAAATAAATAAATAAATAAATATTCAAGGACACACAGATCTCGTTAGCCCTATAGTAAGTACAACTAAATGACTTGTGTTATAGGTGCTAAGTCGACGATATATTTAATACAATAAATACATAGATAACATCCAAGACCCGAGACAAACTAGAAAAGTTCGTTTCCTAGTTTGACCCGGCCGGGGATTGAACCCGAGACCTTCGGTTGCACAGTCAGCGTGCCAAACCGCTGCGCCACGAGGCCGTATTAAATGTATTAATAAATTAAAGTTAGTCCATATATAATACAACTAAAGCTACGTATAAAGTACGAGTAGGTATTAAGATGTCAACGCATTCATAAGAAAAGGATGTCGATTATTAACAATAAATGTAACGATATGTACCGTTATATATTGGAAGGCCGCATTCAATGAATTTGCCACGGGCCTCAGATGGTATAGTTACACTACTGCGACTTCTGTCGACCTCTGGCATTTCAAGTAGAAAATTAACAATGTTTACAATTTGACGCTCTGCTGTGTGGTGTCGGCCTAGAGAATAGCACCAACCCTATTCTTCCCGCGGGTGTCGTAAAAGGCGACTAAGGGACACAAACCGGGTGGGCAGCAGCGCCCCCTGCAGTACAATTCCACCGAACTGCGATCCCCAACCCGCATGCCCAGCGTGGGGATTTCGGGCATTACCCCTTATGATAGCACAAGCAACGTCGCGCTCTTTAGGGAAGGGCCATGTCCTGTCCAGCAGTGGACTAGTATATTTATTTATTTATTTCAATTAATTTACAGACAACGTGGTCCAGTGTTATATTATTAGCAATAAATATAGAACTTAGCCTAGGGTTAGTATTTAATAGTAACAGTGACTTGGTGCGTTTAATTAAAATCCAAATCAGTGGATTATCCAGCCGCGATGCAATCGCGTTCAGAATGCTATGGCCGCTCCCGCACATTCTGCTCAGTAATGATGCTGACTTTTATCGCCAGATGGCGTCAAAACCATCTACTCGGGCCTCGGCAAACATTGTCGAGGCGCTGCAGAAGCGCGATAACCGCATCAGAATCCTGAACGCATTGCTAAGTTAGGTACGCAGAGAGTTGTAGGCTTTTTCAGTGTACGTAAACCACAAACCCCCGAATGCAGTGACGTACAAAATGCTTTGAACAGACTAGTTTTCACTGTATCGGTACACCGAGAAAATCTGCGATTAATAGCCTGACGACGACGACGAAAAATTGACTTTAAAATTAAATAACAATTGCTGAGCACGGTATCGTATCGTACTTTTCTATCTATAAAATTAAATAAAACCGCATCTGCCACACTACAACTGTTTATTTATACTAGAACCAACTAAATTTCATATTGTCGGTTTTTAAGCCGCTTAGGAGCGCTAACCAGAGCGACCAGTGGAATAAAATTCAAAACTTGTATAATAAGTTTTTATCTAAAAGTGCATGATAAAATTGATAAATCTTAATATTTGTGTTAACTATTTTTAGAACATAAAGCCTAGAATGTAGTACAAATATCTTAGGACTTTAATCGACGTTTTTAGCGAAAATCTGTTAAAGTCCTATATTGTCGATCCTAGGTTCTGGACTGTAGGTTCTAAAAATACAGTTGTTCAAATTTCTCAGGTTCACTGTTACGAGATAAAAACTTATTATAAAACAAGTTACGATTTTAATTCCATTGGTCCTAAGCGCCTTAAAACTGACATTATGTAAGTACCTATTAAAAATAATGTATATAAAACGAAAAAGTAAAGAATAAAATGGTCTGTCGCCAACAACAATAATAACTTTTAGACAACACAATCACTTATTCTGGTCGTAAACTATAACGATACCCTTTGTTATGGTGACCAGAAATACACCCAGAGTGAGGTCACTTGACCCCCAATGGAAATACACTCTACATGACCCAAAAGGCCGTTTGTACAAATTAATAAACACTAGGCAAACTTAAGCTTGTGATATCAACCCTTTGTATGTCCACACTGCTGGGGCACGGGTCTCTTCCTGAATTGCAGGAGGGTTAGGACATACTCCACCACGGGGGCCAACTCCGTGTTGGTGGAGGATTGTATAAGACAGTGGCGGGTCTTATTTTCAGAGGTCATGAAGCCGCCCATAAGGCCTCGGACACGGCCTAACGACTCCATTATATGACAGCCGGCACCAACTGCTTAACGTGCCTTGCAAAGCACGAAAGCGCTCGGAAAAATGCCACTAGCGGTATTCACGGGACGCTCACCCATCCTGTACCCTTTGCTATGGTAACCAGAAATACACCCAGACCTGAGGCCACTGTCTGGCGGCCCCCAGTAGGAATACACTCCACATGACCCACAAGGCCGTTTATACAAATTAAGAAATACTAGGCAAACTTAAGCTTGTGATACCAACCCGTTGTACGTCCGCACAGCTGGGGCACGGGTCTCTTCCTGCATCGCAGGAGGGTTAGGCCATACTCCACCACGGGGCCCAAGTCCGGGTTGGTGGAGGATTGTAAGACAGTGGCGGGCCTTATTTTCAGAGGTCATGAAGCCGCCCATAAGGCCTCTGACATGGCATGACAGCCGGCACCAACGGCTTAACGTGCCTTGCGAAGCATGGTAAAAATGCCACCAGCGGTAGTGTCACGGGGCGGTCAAGCATACAAAAATTAAAAAATCTCGGTGAACTCGAAACAGATGAGGAAAGACAAGAACGTGAGACCACAAGAAGATTGGATATAATTAGGAATCTAGTTCCAAGACTAAGGGTTGTAATGCATTCAACAAGTTTTCAATCTATAAGACTGTTCAACGCCTTACCCACGGAGTTAAAAAAATTGGCATATCATAAAAGTTTTACAATGTAACTGAAATCGTACTTACTGCAAAAGAATATGTATAGCATTAAAGAATTGTCTACAGGAATAAATTAAATAGTGAACTTGTATAAATGTAAATAAATTATATTATAGAATCTGTATAAGTAAATGTAAATAATTTTATGCCACACCTGGCAATAAAGCGGCTTTTTCCGCACGCTGCGCGTACGGAAAAAGCCGCTTTCTGGCCAAGTGAAGACATAAAAAGATGTACACAACACGGGAGGTAATGAAGAAAGCTCTCGATCGCATATTTACGTCCCTCGCTTGCAGCTCGGGCCGCAAACTTCTGCGATCTCGGCCTTTCTTTGTATTACCACCCTAGTTGTGTAATGTACTATTAATCATCAACATATTTTTATAACTATTTCACAAATTTTATCATACATTACACTATTTTTATTTTTAATGCACTAACCCGTGCTAAGGAACAAATTTAAATACCTATTTAGAGGCTAAAAATTTCACCCATGCCGCCCATTGGCTCAATTGGTAGAGCGCTGGCACGGGTAGCCAGAGGTTGCGGGTTCGAATCCCGGCATGGGTGAAATTTTTAGCCTCTAAATAGGTTTTTAAATTTTATCATACTGTTAATGTAGTTACTTTAAGATCCTTTTATTTCACATACGATTAAAATTGTTATTGAATAAATGAAAAATCCTGCACCTGACCGCGCCTGTTTTTGCTTAGCTCAAGTGATTGATTCCATTTACGCGGTCCGACCAGGCCACGATCGCTTCTAACGTAACTAGATTTTACCTAATAATTAATTTAAATCGCAATTAGACACGTTTACCATACATGTACCTAACTTTGTATAAGATCGCTCTTAGCGATAACACCGCCAATTGCATAACATTACTTAGATTTAAGAAATCAAGGTTGCATCCTTTTTTCTCGTTGTGCAATAAAGTGTTCTCTATGTATGTATCTATCTATCTATCTATAAGCATCGCGGTTCATTATGTAATACAATCGCATTTTATAAACAACTGCATCTAGGCGGTGTTTTAAATTTTATTTTTTTATGTATCCTGCAGGGAACAGGCCTCTCGAAAAGTTAGAGTATGGGCTTAATCACCACGCGTGCCCCCCGCGGATCTGCAATTTCAATTTGAACACCCCGGATACTCAGGTTCCCTCACGATGTTTTTCTGCACGCGTGCCCTTGGAGGCCTCTGCCCTGCAGTGAATCTATGAAAGATTACATTTAAAAAATACGAATGTAGACTATTGCGTATCCTGTCACTCAAAGGAACACCGCCCATACTTCTCAAGGACCTCATTTCTACAGCATCCGAGAGTTTAACCGCGGAGCATCTGAAACCCGATTCAAGACTACAGTTAACGGAGTACGCCTAAACTGTACGAGTATAACTGTGCAGCTAACCGGATGCGAGCAGCCGTTGACCGAGCGGGAAAAAACATGCCTCTTAGATCATTTCAACTAGGTATACGTGTCGTCAGGCTATACTAGTCCACTGCTGGACATAGCCCTCCCCTAAAGAGCGCCACGTTGTGCTATCATAGGGGGTAATGCCTATAATCCCCACGCTGGGCATGCGGGTTGGGGATCGCAGTTCGGTGGAATTGTACTGCAGGGGGCGCTGCTGCCCACCCTCCGGTTTGTGTCCCTTCGTCGCCTTTTACGATACCTACCCGCGGGAAGATTTTGGGTTGGTGTTATTCTCTAGGCCGACACCACACACGTCTCGCAATTATAGACAGCATTGTTATTATTTTTAGGTACTTACCTAATACATCTGTATGCACATCTGTTGCAGGTGCAAATATCTAAAAAATAGTACTGTTGTATGCGTACCTTTAAGCCGTGCTGGTTCCTCAGACCTTATTGCATCTTAGTGGGTAGATAGCTCTCAGCTGTGCCGCATATTTCACGGGCAAAACACCGACTGTGAGGCACTTCACTTCACTTCGATATATATATTTAATAAGTTTGTTAACACACCGGTTACACAGTTATATTTTGCACAACTCACTGACTTTACAGACATTACACTACACCTCTACACACACAGACACATTTTGCACTCGAGTTATTTGGGCACCCATTTTCCAAATTAAAAATTCTTTGCTTCTTTTTTTCAACAAACACGACTAACCGCAGTATGGCCGCGACAGAATATCAGCGTTGTGGGAGCACCCCGGTGCTCCTACAACACATGCTGAGTTGCGACCATTTTAGTGGCTCAATACTTTAAACCTGAGCGTGACCATATAAAAATGTTTGTATACGTTTGTGATGTTCTGTTTTATTTATTTTAAGCGTATGTAAATGTAATCAATGTTTGAAACGTGTACTATTTGTCCTTTTTCTTTTCTTGTATGCATGTAATATTTTTCCTTTATGTTATATTTGATGTTCATGTATGCCTATGTTATGTTTTAAAGTATTGTGCCGTTAAATAAATGTTCTATCTATCATCTATCTATCTAATACGCTAAGTAATTTACTGCATTTGACTAATTTTGTAAATCCGTGTAAGTAACTTAGATTATTTCAACTGTACACGTAACTTTTTAGCCTCCAAATAGGTTTATAAAATTCCTTTTGCGTGATTTCCTGAAGTGGCAAATTCGTTGTCTTTATTTTCTATCTAAAAACCTATTATTTTCTATCGTTCTTTTTATTGTTCGTCTTATATTCTAAGGTATTTTTACCTGTCTTATTGTCCTTATTGCACATCTGCATTTTACTGTATACTGAAAATTACGGAGGACGCTGGTGCCTGTGATACAGTGTAATTCAACACTAGAATAGGTACCAACGGACCATCCTTATATTCAAAGAAACTAGATTTATATACATAGGCTGCTACTTATGTATGCGGAATCTGGGATTCCAATAATTTTAAACGCAATGTCTGACCTCCATGGTCAAATTCGTTCTTTTTTTAAATACTGGCCGCTAATATTTTTCTCTTATATACGTTAGTGTTTTTGTTGGGTTAAAAATGTCATATCGCTGAAAAAATGGAACTCACTCGTGAAAATATTCGTGCTAATAGATGATTTATTACGATTTTCGACGTGGTTTAACGCAACAACAGTGGGTAGATCAATTAACTTCGACTTTTGGTGGTGAAGGTCCATCAAAAACGACTGTGTATCACTGGTTTTGTGAGTTTAATCGCGGGCGCAGTAAGCTCACGGACGAAGTAAAAGAAGGTCGCCCGAAATCGGTGGTTGTGCCACAAAATATTGAAGCTGTGCGAAAACTAATAATGCAAGACCGCCATGTTACGTATCGCGAGATAGAGGCTATTCTGGGCATATGTATGACGAGCATTCATAGGATATTACATGAACATTGGTCTGTAAAAAAAATTTGTTCGCGTTGGATCCCGCACAACTTAACTCAGGATCAAAAAGATGCTCGCGGCGAATGGTGCAAGAAAACCTTAAAAAAATTCAACGGAGGCGACTCAAAATCTGTTTATAATATCTACACAGGTGACGAATCCTGGATCTACGCGTACGATCCCGAAACTAAACAACAATCAACAGTTTGGGTGTTTCAAAATGAGCCGAACCCTACGAAAGTGGCTCGTGCAAAAAGCACTCTAAGGCAAATGGTGGCCTGCTTTTTTGGTATTAATGGCCATGTGGCTACAATACCACTGGAGAATCGCAGAACAGTTAATTCGGAGTGGTACACGACCATTTGTTTGCCGGAAGTATTTGAAGAAATACGCCAAAACAACCAGCGACGCAGAATCATACTTCACCATGACAATGCCAGCTGTCATACATCTCAGAAAACAACTACATTTTTGGATGGTCAAAAAATAGAATTGATGGGTCATCCACCGTACAGCCCTGATTTGGCTCCCAATGATTTCTATTTATTCCCAATTGTAAAGAATACATTACGTGGTCAACGTTTTTCGACCCGTGAAGATGCCGTAGAGGCGTTCAAACAGCACGTTTTGGAGATACCTCAATCAGAGTGGAAAAAGTGTTTTACAAATTGATTTTATCGAATGCAAAAGTGCATCGATCATAGTGGAGAATACTTTGAAAAACTATAAAAGCATATTTAGCCATATACATTTGTTTATTTTTTCAATTCCGCATACATAAGTAGCGGCCCTCGTATTGTACCGATAAAGTTAATAAGTAAGGAAAAATTGTACTTCACTTTTTATGTACAATAAATATTTTTTTTATCTTCTGACTTCTAAGTTCGTCTTCTGACAGTAAGACCAGCCACTAGTCTTGCAAGCCTCCACCAAACCGCACTTGGCCCCCGTGGTGGAGTATGGCCCTTGCATACCTTCTTTAGGGAAGAGACCCGTACCCCTCGTGGGGACATAATGGGTTCATGATGATAATGAAACAGCTAACTTAGATTATTTCAACTATACAGGGTACCTACTTAGATCATTTCAACGATGCAGGCTGGTGCACTTCTTAGATTATTTCAATTATACAGGGTTATGCACTTCTTAGATTATTTCAATTATACAGGGTGGCGCACTTCTTAGATTATTTCAATTATACAGGGTGGTGCACTTCTTAGATCATTTCAACTATACAGGATGGTGCACTTCTTAGACCATTTCAACTTTACAGAGTGGTGCACTTCTTAGATCATTTCAATTATACAGGGTGGTGCACTTCTTAGATTATTTTAACTATGTGGGTAGTACACTTCTTAGATCATTTGAACTCTACAGGGTACTTAGATAGTTTCAACTATACAAGGTGCTGCAGAGCGGTCCTGCGAGCAGATATTGACCGTGCGGTGAAAAACCATTTAACTATACAGGGTGGTTCTAAAAATCTATAATTATGTCACGGCCCAGAGCTCAGTAAATATAGCGATCCGAGAACTCGAGAGTTGACTTGACATTAATTTGTGTAGGACTGACCAGTGACATCACTAATTCCTGTGCGACGTCATATTGCTCAAGAGCGTTTTGGCGGCCTATTTTAAACAAGAAATTTTATTTGCATTTTTGTTATTTTATTATTTTTAGGTACCTAATACGCTGAGTATTTAACTGCATTTGACTAATTTTGTAAATCCTATTTTACCTTCATAATTTTGAGTAAAAAGTAGAATTCCCCGCGAAGGTCACAGAGTGCGGAGTCAAATCTAAAAAACACATTTCATCGTACAAGTCGTAGCATTGGAAATTAACCAGAGTTCAATAACAGTACCAATGTCACGTGTGTACATACATACATAACCTCACGCCTGTATCCCAGAGGGGTAGGCAGAGGCCAGGGACTGCCACTTGCCAGTATCCTGACAAATCACCTTCGCTTCATCAACGTTCATAAGTCGTTGCATGCACGCACGCCACTTCCGGGTACTTTTTATTTTCCCCTTTGCTAATACATCCCCTATTTGGTCGATGTATATCCGCCTGGGACATCCCTTACCAGCCCTTCCACTCACATTCGCAATATATATTTATTTAGTCAATCTTTCTTTCTTCATCCTCTCCACATGTCCAAACCAACGCAACATTCTTTTCTGAATTCTAGCCACTAAGTACATCCTCTTTCAGTCCACAACGTACTCTAATCAGGCTATTGCGTATCCTATCACTCAAAGTAACACTAAACATACAATAAAAAATACAACCAGGGAGAATCTTCTCTCTCTCTCTCTCTCGCTGTCAAAGCAGCAAAAATTTAATCGCAAACATTCTCAATTCAAAAGCTAACGGTCTCGCAGAGACGTTTGTGAACAAATTAGCGGCGACCAGACGGTCGGACTCAGAGACATATTGTTCATGTATTTTGTTTAATACAAGGCAAACATGGTTGAAAGCGCTTATGGTCTAGCCGAACCAAGCGATTGGAATCAATCACTTGAGTTAAGCAACAACAGGCGCGGTCAGGTGCAGGATGGGTGACCGTCTCGTGACTACCGATTGTGGCACTTTTCCGAGCGCTTCCATACTTCACAAGGCACGCTAAGCCGTTGGTGCCGGCTGTCATGTGTAGCAGTCGTTAAGTCATATCAGAGGCCTTATGGGCGGCTTGATAACTTCTGACAGTAAGGCCCGCCACTGTTTTACAATCCTCCACCAACCCGGAATTGTCCCCCGTGGGAGAATATGGCCTAACCTTTCTCCGATACAGGATGAGACCCGAGCCCCAGCAGTGGGGACATACAAAGGTTGATATCGATGATTGAAAGTCCTAGGTTCTTATAAGTAAGTTCTAAAAAGTCTACCTATATTTATTAAGATTTATGATTTTCACTTTTTCCAAAAACGTGTTATATAAGTTCAGAACATGACTTTTTTCCATTGGTTGCGCTAGTTGGCGCCGATCCATACCAGTTACATCCATGTCGCATTAGCTTAAATTGCATATAAATTTAGTATGGTTGGTGTTTACTTTTTAAGGCTAACGATTGTTGGTAAAAACTAAATACTTTTTAACAACAATGTTAGCCTGTTTAGCAGTACTTTAACTATGATTATCAACGACGATAGCCAAGGACTAAATCATGTGCACCAAATCCTGAGCGATTCTAATTGTCAAATTCCGTACTGGTTTGAGAGAAGATCGGAATGATTCTGGATTTGGTGCGCCTAAATTAGAGCTGGGGACTAATCATGTGCACGAAACCCCGAGCCATTCCAATTGTCACCGTACATAGTACTTTGATAGTTAGAAGATTGGAATGATTCTGGATTTGGTGCGCCTAAATTGGAGCTGAGGACTAATCATATGCACTAAATCCGGAGCCATTCCAACTGTCACATTACATACTAATTTGATAGTTACAATATTGGAAAGATTCTGGATTTGTTGCGCCTAAATTGGAGCTGGGGACTAATCATGTGCACTAAATCCTGAGCCATTCCAACTGTCACATTACATACTAATTTGATAGTTACAAATTGGAATGATTCTGGATTTGGTGCGCCTAAATTGGAGCTGGGGACTAATCATGTGCACTAAATCCTGAGCCATTCCAACTGTCACATTACATACTAATTTGATAGTTACAATATTGGAATGATTCTGGATTTGGTGCGCCTAAATTGGAGCTGGGGACTAATCATGTGCACTAAATCCTGAGCCATTCCAACTGTCACATTACATACTAATTTGATAGTTACAATATTGGAATGATTCTGGATTTGGTGCGCCTAAATTAGAGCTGGGGACTAATCATGTGCACCAAATCCTGAGCTATTCCAATTGTCACATTACATACTAATTTGTTAAATTGTTGAATTTGTATGGAGTAAACGTGTTCTTGAGTGGAGACTGCGACTCGACAAACGTAGTGTAGGACGCCCTCCGACCAGGTGGGAACACGATCTGCGAAAAACTGCCGGCAGATGCTGCTGGATGCGGCAAGCTGAAGTTAGGGCGCTATGGCGCTCTTTAGGGGAGGGCTATGTCCAGCAGTAGATTAATATAGTCTGGAGAAGAAGAAGATACTAATTTGTTAGTTAAATAGAATGGAATCACTCTGGATTTAGAGCGCCTAAATTAAAGCTGGGGACTAATCATGCGCACAAAATCCTGAGCGATTTCAGTCGTTTAATTGTCGGATTCCGCACTAATTTAACCGTTAGATGATTGGATTCTAACTCAGGATTTACTACGCGTAATATACGTTGAGGCCGAACAGGTAAAAGTTATTACGAATTGGTCAATTTTTTCTAACTGGTTTAACAAGTGATTAAAGATTTATTCGCTTAAGAAAGTCCGAGTTTTATTTATTTCCTCGCAAATATGTTATAAAACGTCGTATGACATACGTGCGCTTTGATAATTACGCCTCGTCTGTAATTTTAAACTATTACGGCACTGCTTATCCTTCTGTGCGGAGAACCTCTGTGTCCTGCGCCTGCGTCTCGCGGCGTGATTCATGCGTCTTTCCGCTTGATTCATATCGGGCGACGTCGCTGCGTTCAGCCTACTATGGGCACTTACATTAGGGTACTCGTGTAGAACTTAATTGGAGGAAGTGTTGTGTGCACGAAGGAGACGGAAAGTAGAGGCAAAACATTTATGACCACAACATTACATACTGTTAAAGGAGCTCAAGTATATTTATGGTACAGAATAGGTCTTAACATAAATAAAAGAAGATAGGCTACATAAGCCATCTTCGAGCGCACCAGCGCCACATATCTGATTAGGGGTCAAAGTGGTTCCCCTGGCCCAAATCGGTCGGATCAATCATCATCATAACATAAATAATGGTATGTATGATGAGGCCTGTAGCTCGTGGCCTAGTCGAACCGAGTGATTGGAATCAATCACTTGAGTTAAGCAACAACAAGCGCGGTCAGGTGCAGGATCGGTGACCGACCCGTGACTACCGCTAGTGGCATTTTTCCGAGTCCTTCTGGGCTTCGCAAGGCAGATTAAGCCGTTGGTGGCGGCTTTCATGTAACGGCAGTAGTTAATCCAAGTAAAAAAAACCTTATGGGCGACTAGATAACTAATAATAATAACATTACTGCCCGCCACTGTCTTACACTCCTCCACCAACCCGGACTTGGCCCCCGTGATGGAGTATAGGCTAACCTTCCTGCGATTCAGGAAGAGACCCGTGCCCCAGCAGTGGGGACATACAAAGGGTTGATATATCACAAGATGAGCCCTATAAGGGCGCTGCTAATGTTAAACATAAGTTCACTTATTATTAAAAATAATTAAGTACTTATTTTTCTGATATGTACTAAAAAATTAAAAGGAATTTCATGTATTTTTAATACAATTACTACGTTACCTATACCGGTACGGTTAGCCAGTGGTCGCGGGTTCGAGTCCCGGCATGGGCGGAATTTTTAGCCGCTAAATAGGTTTTTAAAATTGTCCCCAGAACGAGATAGTGCAACAAAAAGAATATAATTACGAGTATATAATAAATTACCGAAGTATTTTTTAGAAGAATATTTTAACATTGAGACAACTCTTGATAAGACCATAAGGCTGCGTTTCCATTGACGCGGAGCTGGGCGGAGCGGTGCTTAGCGGTGCATGAATTGTCCAATCACTATGCTCGAAATCTCCGCTCTGCTTCAATGGAAACAGCACGAGCGGAGCGGGGCAGAGCTGAACGGATATTCATATAAAATAAGCGAGGTGATGCGGAGCGGAGGACAGCGGGGCGGTGTGGAGCGGAGGACAGGGCGGTGCGTTGCGGAGGGTAGCTAGGTATATTTATATTAGAAATAAGTTGAAAATTCTCCATGCAAGGAACGATAATTTATATGTTGTCGAATCCAGAATCTATGTTTTCTCTTCATATCCAAAAAAGTCGCAACAGTCAATGCTACTTCATCTGATTCGTTATCTTCGCCTTCAAGTAAGGAAAGATATAAAAGGATTGCTTTTTTCTTTTTAAGCGACAACATGACGTATGCTCTTTCTGAAAGATGGAGACAAACTGAGCGCAAAATTGCGCAACTCCAAAGTTTGCTCTGCTCCGCTCCGCACCGCACCGCCCCGCTCCGCTCCTCTCCGCTCTGCTTCAGTGGAAACACTCACCACTTTTCACCGCTATTCTCCGCTCATCTCCGCACAGCTCCGCGTCAATGGAAACGCAGCCTAAGGACCGTAAGGACGACCCCAAAGCGCCTTAAGCACAACTGCAGGCGATATGCAAGGCAGCTGTTGCGACTGGGCCCGGCGTCCTCAGGTCAAGGTGTGTGGAATATTTCTCATTCTAACATAGTAATTAGACCGTCTAGCCGTCTGTCTGTCCCTGCTTAGTGCAATTAAGCACGTCTCATTTGACGTGAACTGGACTTTCGAAACTTATTTTTCTAGGTTGATTCAAGTGACAGATAAGAGATTTTGTAGTTGCGTAGCTTTATATATCAAATTACTGGGAAAAGTGTGTAGATTATGTTTCAAATAATAGTTTCGTTGTATTTGATGGAAAAGAAAGTGAAAAAAGCCTCGAACTTTTAGCCCGGATTGTGCCGCTTGTATGGGCGGTCAGTGTCATTTTACCTCTTCCTGTTAATTATTCATTTATAGCTTTATTTTGGTGAATTAGAGTATGAAAATTGTGTAAACAGTAATAGATAATATGCAGATCATATTATAAGTGTTAGTTCAGTGCTAGTGAATGAGTAATTAGTGAACAACAAGACAAAGTTGAAAGTAGTGTCAAAATGGCGTGGATAGTGAAATTCATCTCGTCATTTGAATATCATGTAAGTTTATTGATAATTTTATTAGCATTACAAGTATAATAATAGGATAGGGAATTTTATGCAGATTGTAGTGATATATAACACTTATTGAATAATTACGTAGTACTTTCTCTAATTTGAGAAATGCGGAACTGTGTCAACAAAAAAGATGCAAAAAAATGGCGGTGCGAAATGACCCTGCACTATGCGGCACCTTTGAACTTTCTTTTGTCCGAGCGCGTCGGGCACTAGAGGGGCTCACTCGGGAATCTATGAATTTATATAGTTAGAGAATATTTTATCACACCACACTAATGGCGAAAGTTTGTGTGTATGTTTGTTACTTTTTCAATTCTGTTTTAGTAAACTTGAAATGCTGTATATCCTTTACGAATAATAAGAACTGGAACGACTCCAGGTGTTGTTTTATTTGTAGATTAGTAGTATTATAAAACAGAAAAACAGGATAAAAACGGATAAGCAGGTAAAATAGTCAGATCTGGTCGAAGGGTAAAGTAGTAATCAAAGAGTATATAACCACTACGGTAGTAATGATGAAAAATGAGGGAAATCGAAAAATATTTGACGTAATTTAAATATTTGAAAATGATAGATAGAAAAAGAAATACAAATGGTGTGAACAGGGTTACAAACTCTGTTAATTAAGGACTTTGAAAAGACTAAGTTTGAAGTTTTCTTGTAAATTTTTTCTCCAAAGTTAATTAGATTTTGAAATGGACACCTAGTTTGAATTGTAACGTTCATTAAGCCGCAGTTTCTGCGCTACTTTGAATAAAATCTTATCATTCCATTGCACATCTAACCGGCTGGAGCGAATTTAATAAAATTTGGTATGGAGTTAGCTGACACTGGATTAACACATAGGCTACGTTTTACTGCGGGAAAATATCTTATTCCCACGGGGAAATCGATAAATCGCGGGTAACACCGCGGGGCACAGCTAGTTACATAAAAATGGAAATTATACAGCACTAAGCACTTAACTGAACAATTTGTCCCAATTTCTGAATTCAGAATTTCGCTAAGTAAATAGTTAACTATAGGCTGTAAAACATAGCTTGAGCTCCACGACAGCGGTCTCAGTGACAGGGCTAGGGATAGGACAATGTCGATAGCAAATGTCACTTTAAGCGTGTCGATAACGTCGATGGAAAGAAGAATTTCGAGAAGTTGGAAATATGAAATCAAACACGCGAAATATTAATTTACAAAGTTCTTTTCAAGTAGAGGTGTACAATTGTACATCCTAAAATAATTTTCTGATTCGAATTTTAAAGCAGAGTCACTAACATCACAGTAACACGAGTATATTGTTTGATATGTTTTAACTAAAACAATGTTCACCCTTTAGATGAGAGGAGAGAGGAGAATAAGAGGTTTATCGGCTAACAATTATGATTATTTTAATTCTAATAAAATTTGATAATGCTTTTCAAACAAATACACAAATAAACCTGCAGTTTAGATGATCCATCACCAAATCATCGATAGTTTGTAATTTGCAGTTACGGTACTGGTTAGCCATCACTATCTCTGCAGTAAGTACGGATTTTTCGCAGTACAAATATTTTGTGAAAAAATCCAAAACTTCATGGAGGCAATTTCGATGACAGCTGTCTGTCGTGGAGCTCAAGCTATATTTTACAGACTATATTCTTAGAGCTTGTCAGAAAAGAGCGTGACGTAACGCTTCTCAAGTAGGTATTTACTTCGTGAAATTCTCAATTCAGAAACCGGTCCTTAAAGTCTTATTCATTAAAACACGATTCCTCTCAAACACTCCTTAGAGGCAGTTTATTTAATCTATGGTAAAAAATTTACTTTGTAAAATCTCCACCACAGACTATTTTAATCAGCGTTTTTCGAATGTTTTCAAGGAATCGTGGTTAAAAGTTGGCTAAAATAAGTTAGCGTGGCTATAAATAAGACCGATAGTTTTCGTGGTTTATTTGTGAGCAAATTCCATCATACAACTCAAAGTCGGTTTGGTCTAACAAAGTTTCCAAACGGAGTCCGGTAATTTGACAAAATCTCGACAGACATTTCCAAAATCAACCAGACTTGGAGTTTGGGACCTGTACGTAATACAGATAATATTGTAGAGAGGTTCGAAATTTCACTGATGCCGGTGAGTCACCCATTAGCTCAGTTGGAAAGAGCGCTGGCACGGATAGCCAGAGATCGCGGGTTCGAATCCCGACATGAATGGAATTTTTAGCCTCTAAATAGGTTTATAAAACTTGGGGTTTGTTAACCGTCTTACGTTTTAAGAGTAATTTTAAACGGTGTGCATTTTGAAGTTTGTCGCATCCATGTCTGGTTACCAAAAGTAGGTACAGGGTAGGTATCTTAGTTTGGGACCGGCGCCCTAATTATGAAACTTAACGTATACATCTGCGTGCAAAAACGAAATATCTACTGAACTTTGTGGTACAATTGATATCAACCCTCTGTTTGTCCCCACTGCTGGGGCAGGGGTCTCTTCCTGCATCTCAGGAAGGTTAGGCCATACCACCACGAAGTATGTGGCTAAGAGATTCATAAGATTTCATTAATAGCTGGAGCATAATATACAAACAAATGAAACTGTTTTGATTTGGTCTAAACTTTTTTATAGCTAGTTCTATCTGTATATTTTTTCCGGCTGGGGGCGCTGTTTGCTGAAGTACAGGTTCACGCCTAGTTTAGCAACAGATGCTACAATTTGCTATTTGAAAAATGTACCTAGCATAATTCTAATCTAAGAAACAACTTGTATGATTTTTTTAGAACAGATAAATTCTATTCTATTCTTATTGGCATAATAAAAAAAATAATAATATCAGTGTCACACATCAGATACCCACTAAAATGCGGGATCCACTACGTGTGATACGTATTTCGCCTCATACCTGTGCGGCAGAGCTAAGTAAACATTTTGAACACAGTTTGATACGTGAAAAGTTACATAATGAAGACGCAGGACCAGTGATTGTTACTATTGGACGTTACTGTCGGATTGTGTGGACGTTACTATTGTTAACTTTGAAAGTATCTACCATTGAACCGGAACAAATGCTTACAAAAGATGGATATTGGTAGTCTGTTAGCTTTTAGAATATACCTCGGCTGAGCAATTAAAAACCGATTATATTGCAATAAGGTAAAGTTTTTTTTTAATTAGCCATGGCTGTGTCCCACAGCTGGGCAAAGGCCTCCCCTTCAGAGTTCCACTCCTGTTTGTTAACGGCCAATGCTTCCCACCCAGCAAAAAAAGGTAAGGTTTATTTTATATTGTTATTTATAACTTTACATAACTTTTCAAAATAGTCAAGTAAAGTTTTATACAGAGCAGGAAGTAGTATTACACTCGTGTGCTTTCGGCGAAAACCGAAGCCTACTCAAGAGCCCGAGGTATATTCTAAAAGCTAACAGACTACACCAGGGTAGAGTGCGGAAACTCGAACAAAAAACCGTCACTTATTTCGGCTACATAAGCCAAGACCGCGTCCCTATTCAAGAAACTTTCAGTCAGGTAGAGAGCGAAGCTTTGTCGGAAACAATTCACTTCACAAAAGAGTACATTTGGGAGTAATTTAAAAGGGCGGTCAAGGTACTAGATTTTTTTTACCTAAACCTCTTCTCCCGACGGTTGGTCGACAACAAAACGGTACTTTCACAATTACCAGCGTCGGGTTTAGGGGCTGACTTGAAAGGACCCAAAAAAAGTGGGCCCTATGTTTAATTATCTCCCTTTCAGTGGTTTGACGCATTGTCCGTTGTTTTGTAGTCTATGTTTGTCCCACTGCAGGACACAGGCTTTCTCTAAGAGAGCGGGCGTAATTGCCACGCTGGCCCACCATGGATTGGCAATTTTAAGCGCTGAGGTATGGGTATAGACTGGGTTCCTTATTTCATTCCGAAAATTGTTCGTTCGAAATACGGTTCATCTACATACTTCGTTCGACGCCTTTTTTATCCGATGTTTTGTTGTTCGGTGCCTTGTTACTTCGAAAACGTTTTGCCTATGCCTTGTTGCTTCAAACAATGTTACGTGCATTATATTATCGATAGTTGTTATTTCAATACTTCCTTCCCTCAAAAACGTTTTATCGACAGTTTTACACGCCGTAACAGAGTATTATAAATTTAGGGGTTGACTTAATGGGAGTTTTTTACTTTTGGTTAAGCGCTTTTACGATTGGATGATACCTAAACAAATGACTATGAAGACCTATTTATTTTGATTATAGTATTTTTACGTCTCTGTGGGATAAAATAGGTACATAATTTAAATGATGGCCGAATTTCTTAATGAATAAACATTTTTCACGACATCCGATTGCGAAGAAAATGTGAACTACTCTCGAGTAGGTATGTCAATGAAAAATTAAAAGGATTTCGAACAAAGAATTTTTGGAATGACTAGATTTGATAATAAAATAAAAAAATATATATATTTAAAAAAATAAAAGAACCCGACTGCAGTGATAAATCAACTGAAAGGGAAAAAATAAGATAATTTTATTTTCAAATGCTAATGTCGAATCAGAAGAGTTCATGCTGCTTTACTTGAGGGACCAAATAATATAACTTTATAAGCATTATTTGCTCAAACTGTTGCATTTATTATTTTATATAAAATGTTGCAGTCGGGACCCATTACTGTTTGTTTAAAGTCCTCTAATGGGTCCCGACTGCATCATTTTATATAAAATAATAAATGCAACAGTTTGTGCAAATAATGCTTATAAAGTTATATTATTTGGTCCCTCAAGTAAAGCAGCATGAACTCTTCTGATTCGACATTAGCATTTGAAAATAAAATTATCTTATTTTTTTCCTTTCAGTTGATTTATCACTGCAGTCGGGTTCTTTTATTTTTTTAAATATATTTTTTTATTTTTGACCTTTTAGTGACTCAGTAAAACGATAAAATTTAAAGGTCCATCTGTTCTGCTTACATGCTTTAAATCGTTATATTATTTTATTTCCTAAATGAATTTTAGTTTATTGCTTTTTTTTCTTTTGTTCGACAATGGACATGTCTCGGCAAATCATAAATATTTTTACTGATATACTTGTTTGATATAGTCATAGGTATCACCTGCCTGCATTAAAAATGTATGCCGTACGTTATTTTTTAGCTAGTATAATGAATATGGTCTAATGGTGTTAAACTATCTAGAATATTTGCTAAGGAAACGACAGATTTTTTTCTTTATTATCCTTACATAAATAATTGTCTGTTTTTTATGTAGCCTAAAAACGCTCCACTGCACCTAGTTATTTAATGTTAACGATTGTAGGTGGGGACTGGAATAGTCACGAATTATGTCCTCGACCTGAACGGCGCTCAGCTTTCGAAATCTCCAGAGTAGAATTCTTCGTGCTTGCATTGCTGGGCCCAGTCTTCGGTCTCGCTAATTACTTAGAATAAGGACTTGTAAATGGGAACATAAATGGTCTGAGCCTTCAGCCGCGGCCTGTACAAAGGCGTGACAGGTTTACTCCTAACAGCAACTTTAAGTAACTGTCGCGGCCTTCGGCCGCGCTAATAGTCTCTCCATTTGGCATCAGCGTAAATAGAGCTTAGCATTTGGAATCGCCGTGGGAGTATTCCTCTAGCCCGCTTCACAGCCTTCGGCCGTGCCGCGACCTGTATTGAGCTCGGCCTTCAACCTCGTCGCGGCAAGTTTCCTCGCACCCGCATGATGGGGCTCGGCCTTCGGCCTTGCGTAGTTATTTAGAGTTGTGGCATGGGCGTGGAGACATACAAAATCTTGGTTTTCTGAATGCCAAAATATTACCGGTATTAAAATGAAACTATAACAAATTCATCTTGAGGTGGCCCCTTGAAAAATTTTACTGAATATTTAGGTGTAGATAAGCCATCTTTGGTCTCACAAGTGAACAGGAAACCTAACACAAAATCATAATCTTATTTTCGGAGGAAACGAGATAAAATTCGTTAAGATGAATAGAGCTAGAATTTTTTAAAATTTCATGGGTCCTACGATACGAGGTCACGGAGGATCCGTCTTCAGTTACCAGTGAGAGCGTTCAAATATTTTTTTATCATTTATTGTTTCTTCTTTGAACCCAGCTTGTCTGACTATGACCGCACAGGGGAAAAGGAGTTACATGCTACACTTTATATATTTTGTTCAGTTAGTTTTGGTCTAAGTGTAGTAGGAAATTAATATCAGTGTTAAGAAATTAATTATTTTTACCCCCTATGAGGTTCATATTTCTTAAATTAATGAGATAAACGAATGGCGTAGAAAGAAATAAACACTTTATAGGCATTATTTCTTTCAGCACTTATACCGTTTCTATAGACGGTTTGTTTACATGTAGAGCAAAGCTGATATTATGTAAATTTATACATGTACTAGAATAAATATATGCCAGCGCCATGTAGTGGCTAAAAGTGGTACTGTAGGACAGGGTTTCAGCAGACAAGAAGAGAAACGTTGTTTCAGCAAGACAGCACGTACTTAGGGATCTATTTATTGAAGCAATATGAAACTAAGGATTACAGTAACTGTACTACTCGTACCACAGCGCAAAGCGAGGTATATTACCTACGTCACTAGTCGTGCCAATTTTTAGTGGACAGTCGGTATTGGTCGAATATACTATCCAATTTTGTTTAATATTATGTAGGGCCTTCGGACAAAACCATACCGCAATTTAGAACACAAACAGCGCCATCTGTGGTTGGGTAGAGGAACTAATGCTACAGTACTTTAATTACTTAGAAGTGAATATTATTTGTGTTGCGTTTGTTCTCTATTATTAATGCTGATTTTATGTAATCAACGACACCCGCAAAATTCTCTTTTAAATACTTTGCATGTGTTAGGCGTAGTTAAACAAAATTATATTTTTTAATTAAATGAATGATCTAGAAGGATCAAACCACTTTATAGGAATTATTTCTTTCCGCATTTGTACCGATCCTATAAATGGTTTGTTTACATGTAGACCAAAGCCGAAATTATGTATACACATGTATTAGAATAAATAAAATATAGCAGCGCCATCAAGTGGCTAAAAGTGGTACTTTAATTGCTTAGAAGTAAATGTAATTTTTTGTTCCGTTGGTTCTCTTTTAATGCTGATTTTATGTAACCTACGTCATCCGCAAAATTCTGTTTTAAATATTTCACACCTGTTAGGGGTAGTTCAATAAAATTAGTATTCGAATTCAATAAACTAAATATAACAGCGCCATCTAGTGGCTCCTAGCTGTACTTTAACGAAGCTTCTAAACGAATTTTATTTTTCGTCACGGTTCTGATCGCATAATTATGATTTTATATAGCCTATGACACCCGCGCAAGGATGCCAAATCGAATGACACCTTGTTTAACAAAATCTGACCATTGGTTAAGGAGTTATGAGGGAACATAGAATCGGACATACTTACATACATACATACATACATACATACATACATACATACATACATACATACACCCTTGTTCGCGGCTCATATATTGTGAGGACCTTGTCAGAATTCCCCATTATGCGGTCCTACCTTTCCCGTTGACTTAGCAGTGTGTAAATCTGTCTACAATCTGGAGCTATCTCGTTCTGGCATGAACTTTTATTTGAAGTTTCCATACACACGACTGAGACAGAGATAGAGCCCTTCATAATTTGTGTCAAAAATCGGGCTTGTGCGGTCCCAATTTATTATGCGGTCGGACCGCACTTTCGAACATACGCGTGCGAAAAAACACACCGACCGCATTTTATGCAAAATACAAACGCATTTACACACTGTCCCCACTTTAGTGCCGTTTGAGAGAAGTTACACACCGACCGCATTTTATGCTAAGTACAAATGCATTTACACACTGTCCCCACTTTAGTGCCGTTTGAGAGAAGTTACACACCGACCGCATTTTATGCTGAGTACAAATGCATTTACACCTGTCCCCACTTTAGTGCCGTTTGAGAGAAGTTACACACGGACCGCATTTTGATGTTGTTGCATGAGTATGCAACAACGCATTCACGAAGGAATATTATGAGGACTGCAAGTTAATGTGACTTAGTGCGTATTAAAAAATTGCGAAGACGCATTAATTAGGTACCTACCTAAATACTAGAAAAGGGAGAGGTGATTGAGTAATCACCTCTCCCTTTTCTAGTATTTAGGTAGTCACATTAACCTGCAGTCCTCATAATATTCCTTTGTGAATGCGTTTTCAAACTATCTTAATCTGTAAAAATTTTAAAAAGTCGCGCGCGATTGCTTGTTCCGCTGCGCCGCGTTCCCTAATTCTTTTAACAGCATATGCTGCAGAGCAAAGCTTATTTGCCAATTTTATTTGAGGACCCCATTGAAGCTTTGCATCAATTGTGATACCTAGAAATACAGTTTCTTTGACAAAGTCTAGTTTGTCCTTTCCCAATATAACTTTGCTGTCAACTACTTTGACATTGGTAGAGTGAACTTTATACATATTGTTTTTTTTTTTAAATTTAACAATAAGTTATTAGACTTAAACCAGTTTAGTACCTGAGGGAGAGAATTATTTGTACTGTCAAGATCATTCTCTTGTCTTTTAATTTTGAAAATAAGTGACGTGTCATCTGCAAATAATACTATCTCTGACATATTTTGAACCATGAAAGGAAAATCATTTACATATACGAGGAAAAGGAACGGCCCCAAAATCGATCCTGTGGCACTCCTATCCTGACCTCTGACCCTGAAGATTTAGTTCTATTTATATCAGCTCTTTGAATACTTCCTTCCACATAATGATGTCATAAGTTTTAGAAACATTTCACCTTCTTCCGTCCGCACTCAAGGTCATTGGTTCACGACTCGTGATGACTACTCTAGACTACGACGATTCTTGTCTCCTCTCGTTTTAGGGTGTCGTACCCAATGGGTGCAAATCGAGACCCTATTACTTGACAATACTTCGCTGTCTGTTTAACCTTATCTTTAAGTATAATTGCGACGATTTTTTAAGAATAAAAGTTCTATTCTATCACAGAGATCTATCTTTTGAACCGTAATAGGTAGACACTTGAAATTTTCACAGAATGTGTATACCTGAATAAGATCTTAACTGGCTAAGGAAGAAAATACCCAACAAGAAAAAGTGTGAGTAATGCCTAAGCCAAGAACTGACCTGAACAGAAGAACTTGGACAGATGTAAAAAACTATTTTTAAAATGTCATTAAAAAAATCCGAAAGGGTCCTAACAAAGGATCTAGAGCAGTGATTTGGTTGGAACAATGTTTTCTTGTTTTTTTACTATTATTTGTTATTAACTTGAGCGCCTCCAAAACTTCGCTATAAGGTTCATATTTGGCTTGCGCAAATATGACCACGTGTCCGAATACCGCACTAAGCTCAAGTGGCTCTCCATTCGTTCTCGTAGGAATGCTCACATCCTCTCACTTCTTTATTCAGTACTGTTCAATCCAGCCTCTCCGACTTATCTCAAAGAGCGCTTTGTTTACCTCAGCGATTCCCATAGCCGGGCACTGCGGTCTGACCTGACTCTGATGCTGAAGACGCCAAATCACTCAACGAGGTTCTTGGGCAACTCATTTGCGGTAAGGGCCGCCCAACTGTGGAATAATCTGCCGGTCTCAATAAGGCACTCTCCTTCCCCAGCTGTCTTCAAAAGCAGAGTTCGTGATCTTTATTTATCAGTATAGTCGTTAAAATTTTGTCCTCTTGTGTGTAGGTTAGTACTTTCCTTGTCTTATGTAGAACTTTATTATAAGATATATATATGTATGTTTATAATAAATTATAAGTTTATATAAGTAACGGTATGTAAGTGTATTATTATTAAGTATAAGTATGTATCAATATTCAAATTTGCACTGGCTACCCGTCTTTCTAATTTCCTTCAGCAACTTTCCATCTTAAGGTTGTCTGGAAGAAATTGCTTTTAGCAATAAGGCCGCCAATTGTACTATGTATATTTGCAATTGTTTTGTATTTGTTGTTTTTCCAGTGTACAATAAAGAATATTCTTATCTTATCTCCGACGCTGTAGTGCCTGGGACATGGTTCTATAGATGGTGTAGGCTTGCCCAGCACATATACCATCCTGACAGCTTAGTCGGCCTAGCCCACAGGAATGACTAGTCAATACGTGCGGAGTCAACTATGCCGCGGGTTTCCTTACGATGTTTTCCTTCACTGTTAGCGTCGGAGTGGTCCCTTCACCCATCTAGTGTGAGTGAAGATACCACTGGACGCTGTATAAATCATCTCATTCAGTAGATGCAAAAAAGCCAATATTATTATTATTATTAACCCTACAAACCTAATAATCTTAAGAACCATGCAAACCCAACCTAACCTAAGCCCTTCAATGATAACAGGATCTTTGCGTAACGCAATGTATAGTACCTACGATGTGTTTTGTCTTTGCTATAGTGGCACTGATAAGTGCTTTAACTCTGTGATGCTCTCTATTATTGAACATACATACTTAGCATGAGTCTAATTTCTCGTATAAAGTGCGGTCCTTTTTACAGGTACTCATTTTGTGCTTATACACACAATGGGAACTGGAGGCGCCACGTGGTGGTTCTAATGAGTCTAATTTCTCTTATAAAGTGCGGTCCTTTTTACAGGTCCGCATTTTATCACATTTTGTGCTTATATACACAATGGGGACTGGTGGCGCCACGTGGTGGTACACACCTGAACTATTTTTTGGTTTGTGTTAACTCAACTCGACAAAAATACCGAATATGAGGTCCTCCCCGAAAATTTGCTCATACTTCGCCAGTCGAACAATCAGAACGCGAGAATTCGATAGCTATATTTGAAGCTTCCTCAAAATATTGTGCGGACGTCCGCACAATGAGGTCCGACCGCACATTGAGGGTTTTTGACTAACTTAAGACCGCACAATGTTAAAGCCGCGAAGACATACATACATACATACATACATACATACATACATACATACATACGAACTAAACACATTACCCTCCTTTTGGGCTTCGCTGCAGTCGGGTAATTATAATAATTGTTTAAAGTCGCTCAGCGACCTATGGAGAGAGCTATGCTTGGAATTACTCTGAAGGATAGGATTCGTAACGAATTCATCCGACAGAGAACCAAAGTTACCGACATAGCTCAGAGAATTAGCGAGCTGAAGTGGCAATGGGCTGGCCATATCTCGCGAAAAACCGACAACCGTTGGAGTAAACGTGTTCTTGAGTGGAGACCGCGACTAGGCAAACGTAGTGTAGGACGCCCCCCGACCAGGTGAGATGACGATCTGCGAAAAACTGCCGGCAGATACTGGATGGGGCAAGCTGAGGGCGCTATGGCGCTCATTAGGGTAGGGCTATGTCCAGCAGTGGACTACATAATATAGCCTGAAGAAGATATTTTTTTAATAAAAATCCAAAAATACGTAAAATACAGAGGTCCCGGGTTCGAACCCCGACTGGGGACAAAAAACCCCAGGTCTTGGATGTTTACATGTTTGTGATGTCGTTTCTGGTTCCCACGACACAGGGGTGTCCTAGTGTGGGGCCAGAAGCAATGTTTGTGCCTGTATGTCAAGGATGTTTCTTGCTGTATGTAAATGTTATGTTATACATATTGAGAGGACATGAAAAACTTAGCTATCGACTAGTGGTTTGGTCGTGCTTACAACCGAGACTAACCGAATAAAGAAGAATATGTAGCCTCATTAAGACTTTCCATAGAAACTACATATTCTCAAGACAATAATTTCTTTTTGATAAGTTTATTTCTAAGTCTAAGCACGACCAAACCTCGATTCGTGTCCTTTTATGCCCACTTGCGTCAGCCCGGGTCAGCTTATTTAACTGGAGTTAACTATGGGAAATGTTCGATTTAACCGGTTAACTCGAGTTAAATAAGCTAACCCGGGCTGACGCAAGTGGGCCTAAATGTAGGTACTGGCAAAGTTTAATTTTAATAATAATAATATTTATTTCCAGAATATTGCTGTGTGGTGTCGGCCTAGAGAATAGCACCAACCCAATTCTTCCCGCGGGTGTCGTAAAAGGCGACTAAGGGACATAAACCGGTGGGTGGGCAGCAGCGCCCCTTGCAGTACAATTTCACCGAACTGCGATCCCCAACCCGCATGCCAGGCGTGGGAATTATGGGCATTACCCCCTATGATAGCACAACGTGGCGCTCCTTAGGGGAGGGCCATGTCCAGCAGTGGACTAGTATAGCCTGACGACGACGACGATTTTCAGAACAAGTCCGATCCAACATAAACACAAACACACAATTATAAAGTAACTTACAAGTAGATTCCATTCAACAGTTCACAGTTCCCTAGTAGGGCCACCAGGTCGCATGAACAGGACTTTCTGGCCATTCTCGTACCATATTACTATGCATATTTTTCTTCGTCTTGCAGAAAAGAGCGATCAGATTCATCTATAAGCTAGGCAGTAAAGATTCGTTAAGAGAATTCTATAGAGACAGTTGCCAGCCAGTATATCTATGAAAATATTAGGTATGTCAGGAAAAATATTAGCAACTTTAAAACTGCAGGTGGCCAACACAATGTAAATACTAAAAATAAACATAAACTTTTGATCCCAAGATTTAGGCTGGCAAAGGTTAATACATTCTTCATGGGGCATTGTATACGCTTCTACAATAAACTCCCTGAAGGTAAATTAAGTTTGTTTAAAGCGCGGTTAAAAAAATGTTCTTCGTCTTGCAGAAAAGAGCGATCAGATTCATCTATAAGCTAGGCAGTAAAGATTCGTTAAGAGAATTCTATAGAGACAGTTGCCAGCCAGTATATCTATGAAAATATTAGGTATGTCAGGAAAAATATTAGCAACTTTAAAACTGCAGGTGGCCAACACAATGTAAATACTAGAAATAAACATAAACTTTTGATCCCAAGATTTAGGCTGGCAAAGGTTAATACATTCTTCATGGGGCATTGTATACGCTTCTACAATAAACTCCCTGAAGGTAAATTAAGTTTGTTTAAAGCGCGGTTAAAAAAATGTGTAAAGTACACTATGTGCCAAAAGAGCTACTATAATATTAAGGATTATTTAGATGACAATGATGTCTGGAATTGAAGCGTGTAAAATTCACGAGTTTTGTAGAATCTCTGTAAATTCTGTTAATTAAGGAATTTGAAAAGACCAAGTTTGGAGTTTTTTTTTCCATTTTTTCTTCAAAATGATCCAGATTTTGAAATGGACACCTAGTTTGACTTGTAACGTTCATTAAGCCGCATTATTTGCGCTTCTTTGAATAAAACTTTTTCATTCATTCATTTTAATACGTCTAATGTCGTTTGGAAATAAAAGGCAAACTACGCTTGCATGGGAATTCCTTCTTAAGGAGCCGCCCTAAAGATTAAACTTTTGTTTTATACAAACACTACTGCAGTAAATGACGCGTGACTCCTTCCAAAATAAGTAAATCCCAAATCAAAGTAAGTTTCTGAATTGGGAATTTCACTATGTAAATACAGTAACATTCTGTCACGCTCTTTTCTAAGAAATTCGAAGAGACGACACTGCAGTTAACTATTTACTTAGCGAAATTATCAATTCGGAAATTGTCCCTAAGACTCTCCCCTTCGTCGTCATACGTCAATTCAAATTAACATCCCTATACAGATCTCAGGGTGAAGAGTAGACTGATTACCAACTTAACCTTCAGCGAAACGGTGCGCTACTTTAAAAGGCAATAAGTACCCACCCAAGTATGTTAAAGCCGCTCCATTTCCGCACCTATCGCGCACGAAACAAGGCCCCCGGTGTTACTTAACCAGTCACGGAAACTCGCACAAAAGCTACCAACGGACGAAAGGTGCAAAAGGAAGCGACAGCCATTTTTGAAAGTCCCAAACGGAGGGTTGAGGCCGTCCTTCAAACGATTCCACGATACTATACCCATTATAGCCATAATACGGTTCACAATACCGAAAACCGGTTCCGTCAGAGCTTTACGATGAACAACAGTCTTTTACTAAGAAGGCAGGGATCCGTATGGCGGCCGCTTGGAGTTCTCTGTGGTAGTACCTAGGTATGTTTGCTGTGTTTTGTAAGAGACGCGGCGTCACCTTTGGCTCGGCCCTGGAAAGTATTGGAAACTGTAGCTCGAGTTTAATTTGGATCAAAATTGATTAGATGCGATGGATAGTATCAGATAGGTACAAAGATGATGAGAAATTAAATTCTTATACTAAATAACTAAAGTGTGAACTTTTTTAATGTTATTAATAGACGATCCGGTACGGTCCGGACAGTCCGCTCCATACCATATCCGTTCAAATCAATTTATTTCAACGTAAATAATTTACATTCTGTTTGCTGAATGTACAATGTAAAATGTAAGCCGCCGCATTCGGGCCGTATTGTAGTGAAGAAAAAGGCAGCGGGAAAAAAACTCCACTCTGACCATCTTTTCTCATGTGATCTTAAACCAAGTACATCAGTTGGCACCTATATATACGTATAATAAGATCACGATTGCCATCAATAACTTTAAATCCGGAAGCATTAGTTAAATAGTATTTTAAAGTGTATTTTCGTAACTTTGCCTGGTTCACGCTAACGGCGGAGGAAAACATCGTGAGGAAACCCGCAGTTGGTTGGCTCCGCACCTCTAGAATTTTCTTTCCTGTGGGCTAGGCCAACTAAAGCCAGGTTTTCACGGTCTTACTACGCTCGGACCGAGTGCCCCATCCGAGTAAACTAATGCTTCTGATTGGACGGTTTTTCGTGACAGCACCAAAATAGCCAATCAGAAGCTTTAGTTTACTCGGATGGCGCACTCGGTCCGAGTCCACTAAGACCGGCTGTCAGGATGATATAGCTGCTGAATAAGATATTTTCCCGCAGTAAAACTAAGCCTATGTGTTAATCCAGGGAGTCTGCTAACTCCAAACCAAATTTGAGTAAAATCGCTCCAGCCGTTTAGACGTGAAGTAACAAATATACACACTCACAAACTTTCGCCTATATAATATTAGTTTGATTAATAAATGTAGTAATTTATATAATATAAAATATAATAAGTGTGATGTGAGGACATGATGGCATTTGAGGATTTCGTGTACTTTTCGCGACTACTATTTAGAAAACTTGAAAGGACCGATTGCTTTTAAATTTAACCTTCCGTAAGCAAATAAAGGGGGGGCCCTCATTGTTTTCAATATAATGAGCGATCAAATTAAGATAGAGATGGCTAACATGGTTGCTTTTGATCATGGGAACGTATTTTGGACAATCAATGGCCCGTGGCGCCTGAACTCATTTCAATTGAATTATGCATGCATGGCAAGTAGGTGTACGTCACAAGCCTGGTATAAAATCACAAGAAAAACGTATAAAAATGTTTTTTTTAAGTTTGGTAAGCATTGTACAGTCGACACCACATTAGCCAACACATTTGAATGAGCGATTTTCTGACAGCTCCTAAAAAATTGTTCCAATCTCGCTACTAGATGGCGATGCTGTCTACGTACGTAGTTTTTTTTTTAATACCGCTGAGAGACCTTTATTCGTAGAGGGAGTAAAACTCTATCTACGCCTTTATTAGTCTGTGTTTGTATATCACTGTCGTCGTCAAAGTTGAAGTTTTGCTAACACTGTCGAAGATTTTATTACAAAACAGACGTCATTAAAACTACTTAATTTTAAGTTTTTAACAGTGCATTCTCATGACTTTTCATAAATTGATGATTTGTTGATTGACTTCTTTGATACAAAAGAAAAAAAAAAACAAATTACCAACAACCGGTTTTTTTTGTAAAAGAAATTAGTAGAGTTGGTTAAATTGTTCTGTGGTCTAGACGGAACACAGAGTATATTACTATATGAGACGGAATGACAGAAGTTCACAGATTACAGATATATTGTGAAAAAAAAAATCAAGTCAAGTTTTATCAGAGCCATCTGTCGGAGTTTAGAGAACTATTTTTTGTTTTTAATTTGCTCTAGGAAAATCCCTCATTGCAAAGTCACTCGTCATAAACGCAACGGAATAGAGGGCATGGCTGTTAACGATCATGTGCTGTTGACTATACATAGGTACATGCATTTGGCGGAATCTATTAACTTCGGTTAGGATTTTTCTATTTACGTGGGCATTAATACATTTTGGGAGTTTATTTTGGTGTTTAAAAACAACAAACTGAACTGGTTTAGCTAAGATTAATAATATTAGCTTTGTAAATTGAATATAATTAAACCTTCAGAGGAACTTTTTAATGCAAAAATAAATATTGGTTTATTTTTGCATTAAATATTAGCTGAGACATAAACTGTTAATTTTATTGTTGAAAGTGATATGGCCTAAATTGAAAGAAAATCTATTTATCTCAAATATTTCAACACTAATTTATATTCTATGAAAGAAATATCATTATGTAATTTTGTATCATTACAACCTTTTTACTAAAGAGTACCTATTTTCTTTTAGTATTTCACGCCCAATCGATTGCCATTTGTTTTAATATATGCCGCCAAATGTATGTAAAATTACAATACAAGGTATCATATCAAAATGTTCGATGGTCTTTCTCTAGAGTCAGTTCTATTTGGTTTTTAGTACTTAAGTTGAAATAGTACATTATTTACCGTATGGGTGGAAGTAACTTATTTAGTCCCGTTCGTGCTATTTAATAAGTCTTTAACCCGAAGTAAACACTGTACATACTTTTCGTTAAAAATATAAGGGTGGTATTACACATATCAAATATCTTTGTCCAATGTACGATTTGATCAAAGAAATTGGACGACTTTATCAAATGTCTTGGAAACACCGATATTTGATCAAATATTAATAACACTTAAATCAAAAGGGCTGCAAACAAGATATCGTGGACGATTCCGATGACAATTTTTTTAATAAATACTTTTTTTTGTTTTGACTTTTGGTTTTTCATTAATAACATAACGATAATAATAGCACGCACGTGAAGACGCTCCACGTTCCTCCATTTTCTTAAGACTATGCAAAAAATATTGGACAAAGTTATTGCACAAGTGGAATGGGCTTACCTCAAAGAAATTTTATAAAATATTTGACAGCAAAATTGGACAAAGATATTTGATAAGTGTAATATCACCCTAAGGCAAGTATAAACAAAACTCTGCAACTCGAAAAAACAATTGATCGCCGCTTTCCCGCCAAAATTTTTTTTTTAGTACGTCTATAAGGCATAATTTATATCATTGAAAATATGGTTAAATACTTTGCTCAAATGTATGTTATTTTAAAGAAATAGTTGAAAGTAAATATTAGTAGAGTCATTTAAAAAAAATCTTTAATGAATACTTAAGTTTAGGTTATGCAATTTTACAACGCACTGTATTGACTGGCTGCATAGAAAGTTGGAACGTGGTTCGACATAATGTGGAAAAAAAACATTTTTTTTTTTTAATAATTGACAGCTGTCAGTTAAAGCTATTCTCCCTATGACTGAAAAGTATTACTTACAACCAACTCCATAAGCACCGATTCGAGTTGCCATTAATTAAAAAAAAAACTCCTTAAGCAACTTCAGACCTCTTTTCAATGAAAAAAATATCTGGCGGGCGTTGAAAGTACGCTATTCAAAACGAATTACTTGTAGGTAGACGGGAAGGAACGACAAAGGATTGCCTTGTAAAAAGGGGTCTCGAGAAAACATAAACATCTGTCTAGGCTGTCAGGTACCGTCGACAGGCGCATCAACGATTACTTACGTGCACTCTAAGCAATTACATTAAGGACGAGTTTGCAGCAAAAAAGTGTAAAGTTCGACTGTACAGTCAGTGTCCGAGTGGTCCCTTCACACATCTACACTTCTGCCAAACTCGATAAAGAATAGAGGTAAACAAACCAATTTAGGGTTATCACAACTCACGTTTTACAAATCTTCTATTGTTTACATGATTATAGCCTTTTACTTGCTAAGTATTTATTAACAATTCCTATTGCAGCATATTTAACTAGAATCACTCAAATAACATGCATACTTATTACATTTTCATTTCGAAAAAGTATAAAAAATTCGACATTAACTTTACGCGACAGCCCTACAGAAAAAGAAACATGGATGAAATTCAGGTGTGACAAACATTTTGGGAAATTTAGTTTATGCCAACAAGTGAAGTTGAGTCGTTTGTCAATACGTGTATATGGCATAAGTATATATAGCATATATGTGTGATAAAATGGCACAAGACAAAAATATAGATTTTATAGTGTGAGCGTAGCTGCCACTGGAATCTGTATAAGTCGACTCATTGCGCCAAGGGCAATGTTTTATCCGTAGAACTATGGAGCAAACCATTTACAGTCTATTTATTCTTACTTGTCCAATTTAGTAAACAAGATTCTAACCTTAAAATTGAGATTTGATGCCTAAACTAGACATTTTCCCGCAAATTCATGAACTATCATGAACTATGTTTATAAAATTGGCAGCGTGTTATCTAAAAGTGTTCCAAGTTACTTCATTTATGGAAATATGGCAGTTTTGGACTAAAAAGTTACAGTTTAAGGGTAGAATATTTTTTACTAAATTGGACAAGTAAGAATAAATAGACTGTAACTTTAAAGATCGTGAGTTATATATAACTTATAAGTTCTTATAACCTTCTAATATATATTACTAGCTGTGCCCCGCGGAGTTACCCCAGCTTTAATAGGGAAAATAAAAATAATGTATTATGTGTAGTGATAATATCTTATCAGTAAAACGTAGCCTATGTGTAATCCAGCGAGTTAGCTAACTCGATACCAAATTTTATTAAAATAGCTCCAGCCGTTTAGTCGTGAAGAATTAACTTTCGCTTTTATATTATACTATAGTGTGATTTGCTGGTGAATACAATATGTAGTTCTAAACAACTTATCTTAGTACAGTGTACCCACAGTACTCAATTGTGTTAAAGGCCAAATATAACTGTTTTTAATTTAATTTACGAATCACTTAATTTTTTTTTTGGAAGTATCCGAGTGCTTAGTGAGAGTTTTTTAACTACTCGATCGCGTTAACGTAAACTCATATTTCTATGGCATCGAGGAAGCGCCACCTAGCGACAAGTATGGAAATTAAAATTGCTGAGTGCGAGTTGTAATGGTTTACGTTTAGAAGTGAACACGTTTACCAGCCAAAACACGAATAAACGCGAGTGCGAGTTGTACTGTGACAGCGTTTTGCCAGTTCGAACGGTTAACTTACTCATACTCACTACTCAATGCTCGCGGTAGTAAAGTTATTCGATTGGATCTGTCAAACCTGAGTATTATTCGAAGAGCCAAATCGAATGAATGTGTGTGTCTGTGCTTGTGTGTAGGTGCGTGTGCATACGATTGCCTTTGGGTGGGTGTGTGTCTGTGTGTGTGGGGTGTTGAAATGTGTAATGCTTTCGAAAATGGTAGTTCCAATGACAATGTTTGAAAATTAAGTCTCTCATAGTTTTACGTATCGCAGAAATCTCCGGTCAACTAGCTAACCTTGTACGAAAGCTCCGGTGCCCAGGCGAACGGTCAACTTCTTTATTTGACTTTCCGATTACGGTTTACAACTTTGTCGTTAGATTATAGTTTCCTTCTTCGATAAGGAGTAACTGAACGTCGCTGTTGTCCCACCTTAAAATGTTTCACTGCATATAACAGCCATAGTATTATATTTTTTTAATGCAATAACCTATTTATTTAGAGGCTAAAAATTCCACCCATGCCGGGATTCAAACCCGGCACGGATAGCCAAAGGTCGCGAGTTCGAATCCCGGCATGGGCGGAATTTTTAGCCTCTAAATAGGTTTTTAAAAAAGCTATAGTATTATTATACATACATAACCTCACGCCTGTATCCCAGAGGGGTAGGCGGAGACCAGGGACTGCCACCTGCCACGATCCTCACAGATCACCTTCGCTTCATCAACGTTCATTTTTTTTTTTTATTTATTTCGCAAATTAACATAATTACATTACAGCTTACGCTATTTCATAATTATTTGCGGTATATACTTAATCTAATTAAATAAACTAGCATGCAAACACAAATTGTACTGACAATTTAAATATGAGAATTATAATGAAACAATAATGTCATTCAAAATCCATCAGTAACTCATGCGCAATACAATTTAAATAAATATTTTATTCGAAAAGCTATGGTTACAATATGTAATCAATACGTATTAAATAATTCAATTAAAATTAGATAAGAGTATCGAAGGTAAACTTAATTAAATTTAAATTCTCCTTAAATTTTAATCCTCTTTCTCAGAAATCACCAAGCATTCTCCCTTAATATCCTGCCATTGACCTGCAAACACATCGACTTGTGGTGCATCTGCATGTAACTTATTTAGTAGAGCCAGCGCTCGGTTCAGCGGTGACCACCGGAAAGCCATCGTCCGTCCTGACTCCACTCTAAAAAGAGGCCTAAGTCTTCGCATGCCATGTCTGAAACGGTTTGGTACATTTAGCCTCAGCAACCTTTCCAACAGCGTTGGGCAGTCCAGACCACCTCGCAATATTTGAATGCAAACTAACATTAAATCTCGATTGCGCCTAGTCTGCAGCGAGTTAAATCCGAGTACCCCTAACAAATATTTTGTTGGGTACATGAACGGATATAGGCTATACTTAGATTTATAAAGATACCGGAGGAAGCGTTTTTGGACTTTCTCGATCATAAGAATATATTTTTGCTCGTGTGGATTCCACACGCAAGCACTGGCCTCCAGTTTACTTCGCACAAGAGACGTGTAGAGCAGCTGTGCCGTTTGGGGGTCACGAAAATCTCGCGAGTTTCGCATAACGAAGCCAAGTCTCCGAAATCCCTCCGCCGCAAGTGCCGTAATATGACTGTGGAATGTCAATTTAGGGTCGAAAATTACGCCAAGATCCCCCACAGAGAAAACTCTCATAATCATACTATCACCAAGTAAGTATCCCATATCCAACAAATTCATAAGTCGTTACATGCACGCAGCCGGTTCCGGGTACTTTTTATCTTCCCCTTTGCTAGTACAGCCCCTTTTGGGGTGTATTAGTGTATTATTATCCCGGTGGGGCAGGCAGAGACCAGGGACTGCCGCTTGCCACGATCCTAACAGCACGCAGCGGCTTATAAGTGTAAAATATAATTATACTATTTTTATTTTTAATGCAATTACCCGTGCTAAGGACAATTTTAAAAACCTATTTCGAGGCAAAAAATTCGGGGCTGCAAGTGATGCAAATTGCTTCAGCCGGATGTCGCTGCCTGTACGTAATACAGAGAATAGTGTAAAGAGGTACGAAATCTCACTGATACCGGTGCGTCGCTCATTATCTCAGTTGGAAAGAGCGAATAAAGAATAAGAGTTGAATAAAGCTAATTCAAGTCTACTCCAACTAAAAAAAATGTCCCAACTACAGCAGCGTTCAAGTGGTCCCTTTACCCATCTGGTGTGAGTGAAGGTCACACCAGATGGGTGAAGGGACCATCTGATGATGACTGAATCATCTGATTACGTAGATGCAAAGGCCAAGGCCAAAGTTATAGCTAATTATATACCTTTTTTATGTAGCCTATAAACGTGAGTATGGGCTTAATTACCTCGTGTGCCCACCGCGAAATGGCAATTTCAAGCGCTGAGGTATTTGAACACCTCAGAGTGCTTAGTGCGAGTTTTTTAACTACTCTATCGCGTTGACGTAAACTCATATTTGTATGGCATCGAGGAAGCGCCACCTAGAGACAAGTATGGAAATTAAAATTGCTGAGTGCGAGTTGTAATGGTTTACGTTGAGAAGTGAACACGTTTACCAGCCAAAACACGAATAAACGCGAGTGCGAGTTGTACTGTGACAGCGTTTTGCCAGTTCGAACGGTTAACTTACTCATACTCACTACTCGATGCTCGATTAACGCGGTAACTAGTAAAGTTATTCGATTGGATCTGTCAAACTTGCACTAAGCACTCAGAACTCAGGTTTAATCACGATGTTTTCCGTCACCGTTAGCGAGTGGTATTGCTACTGTCTTCAAAAATGTACATAACTGAGAAAACAAGTTTAAAAACCTATTTAGAGGCTAATGCATTAAAAATAAAAATAGTATAATCATGAGAAAACAAGGTACAAACTCTCACTGGGTATCGAACCAGAGTCTCTCGCTTGCGAGCTGACTGATGACTTTCGTACCAGCGGCGTAGAATCCGTTTATACCGTTCGTGTCACCATGGCAACGCTATAAATTTAATTACTTGGTTTGGCTTGAAAAAAGGTTACGGTAACAATAAAATATTATCCCACGGGAACGCATTACCGGGATAGAAAGGATCCTATGTCTCAATTCAGATCTTTATCTGTATGACAAATTTCATGTAACTCTGTTCAGCCGTTATAGCGCGATTAGGTTTGTGGGTAAAGTTGGGGGTGATTAAAACGTCAATGGCGGGGTCACCCCCGGTTTCTGGTACACTAACAATCTGTTAATCTATTGTTAACAGCTGTCAAATGATTACACTATTTTTATTTTTAATGCACTAACCCGTGCTAAGGAACAAATTTAAAAACCTATTTAGAGGCTAAAAATTTCACCCATGCCGGGATTCGAACCCGCAACCTCTGGCTATCCGTGCCAGCGCTCTACCAATTGAGCCAATGGGCGACTCACCGGCATCGGTGAAATTTCGAACCTCTTTACACTATTCTCTGTATTACGTACAGGCAGCGACATCTGGCTTAAGCAAATTGCATCACTTACAGCCCCGACTATCTACTTTGCAGTTAGGTTTTACATTTTTAGTCTCTAGATAGGTTTTTTGTATATGTACTACTATTGTTTCTTTGCTATGGTAATCGAAAGAGACGAACTTTCCGTAATACAAGTATTTACCTAGTACGTGGTCTTTAACACGACATAACATTTACAAACACTGCTTCTGACCCCACACTAGGACACCTTGTGTCGTAGGAACCAGAAACATCGACGTCACAAACATGTAAACATCCTAGACCCCGGGTTTTTTTTTGTCCCCAGCCGGGGATCGAACCCGGGACCTCTCGCATAGACCCTTTCATAACTTGTGAAATTTTTAAATAGTAGGTATTTTATTTCACAATTCCTTCAATGGAAAATAAGTCTTATGTTTTTTACGTAATCAATAAGCCCGGCGGGATTAATTCTATTCAATATATTTTTATTTCGGAACAAGTCCATAATGTTAGTATTACAGGTATAATTACTTACTTAAATTAGGTTAGTGAACACATTTCTATATTTTATGAACTGCGGTGATTCACCATACTTAGGTCTGTCAGTCCTGGTCGCAATGACATTAATGAGTACCTATTTAATCCCCAGTTTCTAGCATGCAATCAAGAGGTACTGTAACCAGCTGTCCATTTCTTTTTACCCGACTGCGACAGAAGGAGAGTTATGTTTTTCGAGCGTACGTACAGTCTATATTTTATTCTTACTTTCCAATTTAGTAAACAAGATTCTACCCGTAAACTGTAACTTTTAAGTCCAAAACTGCCAAATTTCCATAAATTAAGTAACTTGGAACACTCTTTTAGATAACACGCTGCCAATTTTATAAACATAGTTCATGAATGTGCGAGAAAATGTCTAGGTTAGAATCTTGTTTACTAAATTGGACAAGTAAGAATAAATAGACTGTATGTAGGTATATTTCTTTGTCTCTGTAGCCTAAACAGCTTGATGGAGTTTAGCTTGAGAAAGTCGTTCGATACGATTACGTTGTAACTGTGAGAATGACACTGGGTATATAAACAATTAAAACTATTTACTTATTTACCCGACTTTACCCACCAACCCACTTTTCTACACAGTCGAGTGTTTTTTTTTTATATAATTTCACAGTTACGCACTTTGGCCAACTGACATAACTGTAGTATTCAGAAACAGGGAGTAACTGGGGTCACGTTTTAAGACGCCTTCAACTTTACCCACCAACCGACAGTTCACGTAAAGTTTAATAATCTGTTAGTACACCGTCAACAGCAGTTGTCACTTGTTTTCTTGCAAGTATCCACTTTGACCAACAGGCAAATGTTCAGTGTACGAGAAAAGGTGGGTTAGGACTAAAGTTGGATAACGAAATACTTCCCAAAGACCCAACTAAGTAATACCTACTTAGGTACTTAGTAAAAGCCTATGACCGAAACCCAAGTGCTCAAATGGCAGGAAATTCGCTTTAAAACAGCAAAAATCAAGCAGTTCTTACGTTCGTGGCTTTATTCAATAATTAGTAAGTTTGAAGAAGCTCTAGCAAAATACCACATGGATCACAGAACCTTGGATAAAAACGCACAACGCATGCGTGGAACGCAATGCATCAAAGCTTAAACCGAGTTTAAAAGTTAGTAGGTTGGAGTCATTAGTGCACCTCGCCTTGAGCTTTCGAACTTCGAATTGAGGTTACATCGCGATCGGAGAATCGACCAGTTAACAGTTACAAAAATAACACATGACAAAGGAGGTAGACACGAAAAAGAGTTGTAACGGTCAAATCGAGCAAATTAAAAATTGTTTACCGCACCTACCCCGAAAGTTCCCAAACGGTCAAGGGCCAACGGAGGAGATATTAAAAAAGCGAGCGCAAACTACCCCCAAATTTTCGAAAATGGAACGCTTCGCGCAGCCAATGACCGTTCGGCCGAGGAGTAACGGTCCGGGCATTCCTGAGGCGCTTACCAGTTGCCTGGAGTGCAGGGCCACGTGCCGAAAACCCGTCTTGGCTCGGTGGCCGCTAGCAGGCCGGGATTGGTGCAATTGTGGAGGCTTACACACAACTGGTACACCGAATCGCGGCCTAAGCGCGACCACCGCGGGTCCAACGACCGCTCAGCTGTAACGGTACCCGGAGGCTGGCTAGCGGACGACAAGCACCGCTTGGATAGGCCGGGACTGGTGCAATATCTTTCAACTCTGATTATAGCGCCAGTCACCGCCTATCCACACGGGCCTCAAACAAAGGCGAGCGCCTTTCTCCAGTCTCTCTTCCTGGCTTCCAGCTCAGTCTTCTCTCTTCGTTCAGGTTCAAACACTCACTCGCGGACAATTTTATTGTGGACTGAAACGCAGACGGAATCGCGCGCGGGATTTTTTCACCGTTCTTTTCGGTCGGAGCGCAGGCGACGCGTCTGACTCGCGTGGAGGCCGACGGCGGAATGGGTGGCAGTCGGCGGGGGGAAGCGCAGGCGCAGCTGTCGTCGCTTCGGCGCCCCCCGCGCGCCCGCGCGCCCCCGATGCCCTTATCGTTCTGGGAAGTGGTTCCTGAGCTTCCCGATAGTGTGGCCAGCTGCGAATTTCACTTTGTTGCGGGGTAAACCGGCGCTAATAACATCGTGAGAAGTTGGTTGATTACCTTATTTCTGAGAAATAAAGGATTAATGACGTAAGTCATTGATAGGTATTTCCATTATCCTTGTCGGTTACAATGCAGATGTATTGTAGTAGTAGGTCACAAAATTAGCTTTCAACGCGTGTTTTCGATGACGTGTGGTCTGTCTATGTCGATAGGTTGGTACCTACGTCACACAAATACAGACGCCTACTTACAAGCCCACAAAATCAAAATGTATTTCAAGTTTATTATACTGAACCGGTCGACGGCGGCCGTCCCAGTTTTTTTTAATCAATTTCATTAAATCCTCAGCAAGGTTTTTGATCTTTACGACTTTTTCATCGATATCGTTTGATTTTTAAGTGTTTCATTAAGAGTAAAGGATAGGGGTATTAGGCATCTATATTAATCATTATATCACAATCATAATATTATCATAACCAAAATAAATATAAAATAAAATTAGAAAGGTCAAATTTAAATTGAATGCGGACTACTTATCTACAATTTTTTTCGCATAAGTGTATTTAATTGACTTTGAAGTGTTAACTAGGTTAATTCATTTTTGTAGGTCAATCTACTAACAAACAACTAGCAGTTTGTTTGTCATGAATTGATTTAACGGCTCAATTTATTTACTAAAAACTAAATATTTTTATATGTTTTTTATAAACATATATATATTTTCTCACGATGCGCCCTACACTACCACTATCAATATTAAGTAACATATAATTAGTTACTTAGCTACACAAGGCAATCACGTGTCCTGGTCCCAAACTAGGATATTCTGTGCTACGGTAGCCAGGCAAGAGCATCACAAACATGGGCTATTTCTGGCTGTATAGCCTGACTGGGTCATTTGTACAATTCAAATATGGCGGCCTTCAGTGGGTATCGAACCCACAACTTTGTTTTGGTAATCAACCGTTAGACCAACGGCAGTTTTAACGATTTCGCAACAAAAATATTACGAAAATATTCGAACCCGAAACTTCTGGCTATCCGTGCCAGCGCTCTTCCAATTGACCCATCCCGAATGCCGAATGTTCGAATCCCGGCATGGGTGAAATTTTTAGCCGATATGCAGTAAACATTAAAAGTGAATTATACTATTTTTAATGCACTAACCCGTGCTAAGGACAAATTTAGAAACCTATTTAGAGGCTAAAAATTTTAAATTTGTCCTTAGCACGGGTTAGTGCATTAAAAACAAAAATAGTATAATCATGTGGGTACAGTGATATCGTTCCGATGTAAAACCTAACTACAAAGTAGGTAGTCGGGGCTGTAAGTGATGCAATTTGCTTAAGCCAGATGTCGCTGCCTGTACGTAATACAGAGAATAGTGTAAAGAGGTTCGAAATTTCACTGATGCCGGTGAGTCACCCATTGGCTCAATTGGAAGAGCGCTGGCACGGATAGCCAGAGGTTGCGGGTTCGAATCCCGGCATGAGTGAAATTTTTAGCCTTTAAATAGGTTTTTAAAATTTGTCCTTAGCACGGGTTAGTGCATTAAAAATAAAAATAGTATAATATTAGGAGAAACTTCAGCTAAAATTATACGTTTTAAGATAATGCATGGCATTTTACAGTTTGTACGAAGAGTGTATTATATAAATAAAAACGGGGCCAAGTCCGGGTAGGTGGAGGATTGTAGGACAGTGGCGGGCCTTACTGTCACAAGTTAACGAGCAAGCCCCTGACGTGGTTTAACGACTGCTAATACATGACAGCCGGCACCAACGGCTTAACGTACCTTGCGAAGCACGTCAGCGCGGGCCGGTCACCCATCCTGCGCCTGTCCGCGCCTGCTGTAGCTTAACTCAAGTGATTCATTCCAATCACTCGGTTCGAATCGATTTTACTAGCTTCAACTAAAGTACCGGCAATAAATATTCCCTGCGCTGGCAACCCCAAGATGTTCGCCATTCAACCGTCCATCTCGCGAAACTACCTGCGTAAGCGCAACTAAAGAGCTTTGTAAGAGCTCTAGATCTGTGCAGATCTAGATGCCTTTGAATGTTATACCTACCTATTCTATGTTCTATAGCCGAAGCAGAAATAGGTAGGCAAGCAAGTAGTTCTTAAAACTACAGAAATGTCGTTAGTTACTGTTATATTGTAGCTCAGATCTTTTTAAGATCTGAGTATTGTAGTTTCAGACCTACATTGTTTATTATAATATAAAAAATGGAACAATACTTCATACTGTAACTTTATAAAAACACTCTAAAAACGCTGATTAGAACAGTTTTGTGTTGATTTCACAAGGAAGAACGAACTAACCACAGATTGAATAAACTGACTCTAAGAAGTGCTTTAGAGGAATCGCTTTTTTTTGTAAATATAATGTAGGTACCTATACCCTCCGAAGCCCTGGAGGTAACTGTTACTTCGAGCCTTCTAAAAGTACGTAGATTTTGAAGAACTTTTTCTTCTTGTTGTCCACAAAATGATGAGGAAAATATTGGACCTGGAACAGTAAGTTTTCCGGACTTCCTATTAAATCATTGGGTATTAATTACGAAAGTTTTTCGTGAGGTCCTATTTCTGAGACGCGAGGGCATGGGAGGATACGGTGTTTTTATGAAAGTATTTATGAAAAAAAAATCTTTGGTTCTTCTGAAACATTCCTCAGCTGCGAATAAACCTGAGGGCGAGATAAATAGTCGCTTCTAAGAACGAGTCTTAGCGAAAGCACTTGCTTAAGAATCGATTTGCAAATCATAGACAGTACTTTGGCACTCTCTAAGTCGCGAAACCCGGACTAATTCAGCATTGGCCTAAGAACGTGCTTAGCTAAGCAAACGTCTACTTTGATACTTAGCTAAGTTAGCCTGAAGTAATGCTTAGGGAAGCTTGAGTACGGACTTGGGCTAAGCAACAACTATTTATCTCGCCCTGAGTGTCTAATGTGTCCTAGTACCTCAGCGCTTGAAATTGCCAAGCCGCGGTGGGCAGCGTGGTAATTAAGCCCAAACTTCTTCTCTCTGATAGTCCTGTGCCCTGCAGTGGGACGAGAAGGCTATTAAAAAACACAGACACCGACCGACATCACGATCTTTTCCTTCACAGTTAGCAAGTGGCATTCATGCTATTAATTTACAATCTAATTTACATAACTTAGAAATCAAGTTATATTCTAAATATTTAGAGGCTAAAAATTCCACCCATGCCGGGATTCGAACCCGCGACCTCTGCCGGCTATCCGTGCCAGACTACTACAGACAACTGAGGTAATGGGCGACACACCGGCATTAGTGAGATTTCGAACCTCTATGTATTACGTATAGGCAGCGACATGCCTGCGACATAGCCAGATGTTGCGGTGGAATTTTTAGCCTCTAAATAGGTTTTTAAAATAGTCCTTAGCACGGGTTAGTGCTTTAAAAAGAGTATAAATTATACTTAGGTATTCTTTTTTTTTATGCAAATTTAGCCTCTAAATAGGTTTTTAGAAAACAAAGTCATGCCAGGATTCCAGCCCACAACCTACTAAGATTACTTAAAAAATCTATTAAATTTAAAGGCTATAAGATTACTGAATTAAAAAGTCAAAATTTTACGTAAAAAAAAATTACGCGCTTAGTCGAGCATACCTACAAACCTGATTTTTAAAGACCTGGCTATTTAAAATATCATAACTAAATTTCTGGGAAGTTTCCCAGCGTCACAGAAGTAAGTGCGCCCCCCTGAGAATCCTGTTTACTTATTGATAACTTTAATAATAATTTTGCTCCAAAACTGCAATTCGATCCTTACCCCAAAATCGGGCAAGTGTGAGTTAGTCTGGCCCTGAGGGTTTCGTACGAGAAATATTAAAGAGAAAATCAATTTCATGTTTTCTGTTGTTTTCAATGTTGCCCTCAATGTTTTCTCTCTACAACTCAACTACAAAAAGTTAAGTTTAAAATCGAAATCTAAAATACTTATTAATACAACAACTACCTTTTGCCGCGACTCCGTCCGCGTGGACTTTAGTAGCTACAAAATTTTGCAACCCCGTTCACTCCCTTAAGGGTTAAATTTAAAAAAACGGCGAAACACGGGTTCAATCAATTGTGTTGAAGAGTATTTATTTTAAGTTTCAAGAAAATTAGACAACATTCTTTATACTTCCCATACAAATTTTGGCAACCCTTTTCGCCCCATTAGGAGATGAATTTAAAAAAATCCGCCTTATTCATCGCCTACATTATATAAAGACCCTCTGTGCAAAATTTCAGCTTCCTTGGTCCAACGGGTTGGGCTGAGCGTTGATGATTGAGTGAGTAAGTCAGTCAGGACTTTGAATTTTATTTATATATATTTATATTTCTAAAATACACTTTTGCGGTCAGTGGGTAGGCCGACAGCCCGATGGGCCGACGACATAGTTGAGTCGGCTGAAGGTCCGTGGATGCGGATGGCCAGGGTCCGTGAGAGAGGGCATTGGGGGGAAAAGGCCTATACCCAGCAGTGGGCATCGGTGGGCTGATGATGATGGATTTGTGGACTACCAAGCAGAGTCTAATAACAACTCGTGTGATGAAGACGTCAAAGGGTCTGTGGATACGAAATGAAACCGCGAAAGATGACGTCATAGGGAAGGCCTATAGCCAGCAGTGGACAGAGGTGGGATGATGATACTGATGATAATGATGATGATGACTACGGTAATGTGTGTTTCATTGCCACTACTTATAGTCTAGGAACCAATCCCATACGAATGGTATAACAAAACGTGCATATTAACTCGGTCTCTTGCGCGGTTCGATCTTCTTCACGAGAGATGCCAATTTTTGATTTGTCGATCTTCTTTGCCAGATATGCCTATTTAATTTGCGCGTGTTATACCTTTGGAATGACATTGTACTGCCATTGCTTTGTAGACTACCAATTAGAGGTCAATAACGACTAATGTCGTGCTTATATCATACTACTGAAAAACATTGGTCATTTTGACAGCCTCGGTGGCGCTGCGGTTTGGCACGCTGACTGTACAACCGAAGGTCTCGGGTTCGATCCCCGCCCGGGTAAAACTAGGATACGAACTTTTCTAGCTTGTCTCGGGTCTTGGATGTTATCTATGTATTTATAGTATTAAATCTATCGTCAAGGTAGCACCTGTGTTGTACTTAGTACGGGGGCTAACGGAATCTGTGTAATGTCCTTGAATAAATATTTATTTTTTATTTTACCTACCAGTCTGGAACTATACGGCTCATGTGATAATGAGTGTACGAGTGGAAAATATTCTGCAACAGATGTCGACAACGTGTTTAGGTGTATTGCAAAAAAGTTAATCGCGAAGCTCGCTGGTCAGCCAGATAGTACGATGGCACGATCACGCGTTGTACAGCGATAAAATGTCAGAATTTGACAACTCGTGTACTGGAAAGTCGTGACTTTTGACATTTGAAACGCGCAACTACCTATCTAAGTACTCGTAGTTAAGGACTTCAAACTAAACTAAACAAATTATTTTTTATGCACGTATATATTTTTATATACGTACACAAAAATTCTACTTAAAAGTATATATTTTTGTGGACGGAACCCTAAAAATCACAGCACAATTATTTAAGGTCACCCTTCAAAAACTCGTTTACAATACATTTATCTCAAAGAAAGGGCCCGGAAGTGAAATCTCGAAGCTTCCTCCGCCATCTTCACGTTACCTCGCCTGCAACTGTTACGAATGCAACTATTGGGCCCCCACGTGGCGTGTAGGTATGTACCACGGACCACGGTAATTGTTATTCAGAGGCGTTATATTATAATTTAAAAGAACTACAGTTATGGCATGCAAGATTTGATATATATATATATATATCTATAGTCAGGATTCGCCCTTTAAGAATGTGAAACACTAATACAAAATTCATTCATTCAATTCACTTTATTGTACGTAAAAAAGAAAATAACACAGATATTTCTTAACCAAAGAGTATAGACGGCGCGGGCCTTAATAAATCACTAAGTGATTTTTCCTAACAAACTTTCAATGGACTGGCTAGAGTACATTTGTATAAACTTAACTTTATGACTAAAGCACATTTGGGCCCGATTTTAATGAACAAGTATTTGGGTTGCAGTTTATCTCAGCCTCGAATTGCAAAATTTAATTTTCTATTTGTTCGTCGTCCATATTGCAAAATGTCGCACGTGAAAAAAACATGTTTTTCGTTTTTTCATCCAAATTTAAGGCCAGACGAGGGACTATACCCCGGGTACTTTTTTGTCCGTCGATATATATCTCTTATAAATTGTAAAGAATAACGCACACGAAGGACTAAAAGTACCCCGTACAAAAAGTCCCTCAAGTTACCGAGGACATCAAGAGACCGGACTGGACAAAGTTCGGTGTTTTCTTTTAAAACGGCTTTTCTTTTTCGACTTCTTGTAAATTACAACACAATGTAATCTCAGTATATTTGCTTCCATAGCGTACGCTTCACCCAATTTCCGGGGAACAAATTGACCGCACAGCGTAGGCGTTGAGTTCGCGACAAATACTCGGAGGACATTTTTTACGATTCAAGGACTTTTGTCCCTTGTGGAAAAAATTCCCTCGTCTGCGCAGGCCTTTAAGGAAATCTTGATTCTGAATGTAAGTGTGAGACATTATAATCTTAGCGTGAGTAGGTGTTTTTTTATAATAACGACATCTGTGGCGCAGCGGTAGCGCATCTACCTACCATGCAAGAGGTCCTGGGTTCGAACCCCGGCTGGGGACAAAAAAACCCCAGGTCTTGGATGTTTCATGTTTGTCATAGCGTTGTTTCTGGTTCCCACGACACAGGGTATCCTAGTGTGGGGCCAGAAGCAATGTATGTGCTTGTATGTTAATGTTATGATGTCTTGGTATCTTTGCAAGTTGTAAATTTTTCCTACTAATTTGGTGCAAACGTAATTTTTTTTTGTCATGGGTCATTTTGCAATATGAAAGACCATTTTTGGTTTTGACGTTAAATGAATACCTGAAATGAATTTTAATTATGTAGTAACTACTTATTGTTATTTTTTTTTTACAAGTTACAAAGAGAGCTTCATTTGAATTGTGAAACCAGCACTTAAGCCGCGGTGCCTCGCCACTGTTCCATTCCCGGAACCTCTAAAGCAGGCAGTTGAAATAGCTTTATTATATAACATAACAAAAGATTTTACAAAGGCTCTGTTGTTTCATTTCAATGCGCCCGCGCAGCTTTGAGAGCAGTGCCCGAACCGATTGCTTCAGGAACTGGGCTTAGAAAAAAAAAGCCTAATCTGTATATTCATAACATAACACAACAAAAGCGAACACGGCAACTGCAGGTAAAATGCGTCGCCCTTCAAATAACTAACCCCCGGTTTCTGGTACACTAACAAGGCGTTAATTTAGCTGTGATTTGGCCAAAAGTGCATAAAAAAAACATTTGACAGTTGTCAACAGTAGATTAACAGTTTGTTAGTGTACGAGAAACTCACCGTTAAATAATAACGTTGTCACGCTCTTTTCTGGGAAATTCGAAACATAAAGCACTACAGCTAAGTATTTACTTAGCGAAATTCTCAATTCAGAAACTGGCCCATAGACTTCAGGCCTCTTTGGATGTCGGGGGACGCTTTGGTCCATCCGATAAATCCAACAGAATGCTACATTGAACGAAAATGCGTCTGCGAGCATTTTTGTTTATTTCTGCTAATACAAATCGAAGTGTGTATGTTTGTCGCACGCTGACGCAAAAGCGACTGAACGAAAGAGTTTTTTTTTATTATGTTCAGTTAACATAAATGTCTTGTGCGATAGACGTCTCTAGACGATTGGGTCAAGTAACGAATATTCCTGCTCTATGGGTGTGATACCTATGTATCACACCCATAGAGCGGATAGATAGCGGTGGTAGCTCAGTGGGTAGAACCATAGACTGGCAAGCGAGAGCCCCAGGTTCGATCCCGAGTGCGGGCATGTACCAATGACTTTGTTTAATTTCAAAGTTACGTACATTTGCGAATTTGCAGTCGCAATACCACACGCTAACGGTGAAGGAAAACATCGTGAGGAAACCCGCTGCTTGGTTGGCTCCGCACGTATTGACTAGTCTTTCCTGTGGGCTAGGCCGACTAAGCTGTCAGGATGGTATAGGTGCTGGGCAAGCCTACACCATCTATAAAAAAAACCATGACCCAGACACTACAGCGTCGGAGTGGTCCCTTCACCCATCTAGTGTGAGTGAAGATACCACTGGACGCTGTATAAATCATTTCATTAAGTAGATGCAAAAAGGCCAATATATACACCCATAGAACAGCGCTTCCTAAAGTGAGGTCTGTAGGAGATCGCGACTAACATTTGTTACTGCATCGCTATAATTATTATTTTCGTTCTTGATGACATGATATCAACCCTTGGTATGTCCCCACTGCTGGAGCACGGGCAGGGTTAGGCCATACTCCACCACGGGGCCAAGTCCGGGTAGGCGAAGGGTTGCAAGACAGTGGCGGGCCTTACTGTCGTTAGATCTTTCTGAAGTTATCAAACCGCCCATAAGGCCGGTGACCTAGCTTAACGACTGCCCTTACATGACAGCCGGCACCAACGGCGCAACGTGCCTTGCGAAGCACTTTAGGAAACGCTGTGTCAGTATGACGTTGTTCATGAATGAGCCCGGGTCAAGGCAATGTCACTGGCTCTGGGTAACACGATTGTATTAGGCTGTCATCAGACGGACTGCATCGCAGTGACCGCGCGCGGTCGATATATGCTTGCAGTTGTGTATTCAACTTAATGCAGTCATGACATGGGAATCAATGATACCAAATTGTGCAGAAGAAAATTATAAGGAATAACGTGCAATTGGTAAGTTTACAATTTTCTATTATCTTGTCTTGGTAATAATATTAAGAGAAGTAACGTCTGTGCTTCCATTTCGATGTCAAACCTTACACAGAGTTCCAGGCCCTGGCGTCAACTGCGTGAAGTCAGATCCGACTGGAGACAGCTTCATGCAGTTGAATATAGCTACTGCACGCGGTTGGTGATACGACTGCGTGCGGTTGTTGTGGTGCAGTCCGTCTGATGTCAGCCGTAACGCGATTAGCTGCCGTGGTGTCGTTTGGTGGGCGGCGAGCTTTGACGTTGGAATGGGCGCTGAATTACGAACTTGATACAACCACGCAAAGACAGAAAGTGTCAAACAAAGTTCCGCTCATAAGCGAGCGAGGCGTCACGCGCACATTAAAGGGTTTCACTTCACCATTGGAAATAACCAGATGATTTTTGCAAAAAGTGTCCGTACAATCTCTCAATCACGTTAATAGGTAATATTTTTTTGGGACCCACGACGGAAAACCTACGATCACAATCCTAGGTCTAGATATCGACTGTGTTAAGGCAATAACTCTGTACGTAATACAGAGAATATTGTAAAGAGGTTCGAAATTTCACTGATGCCGGTGAGTCGCCCATTAGCTCAGTTGGAAGAGCGCTGGCACGGATAGCCAGAGGTCGCGGGTTCGGATCCCGGCATGGGTGAAATTGTTGGCCTGTAAATTGGTTTTTAAAATTATCCTTAGCACGTGTAAGTGAATTAAAAAGAATATAATAACTCATATACACTTTTTGACTTAATTTTGCCATACATCCCAATCTTTACCGAGCCAACATATTTTGGAAATTCACATTACGTAAATTAACTGGTTTCCACTAGGTACTCCTATCAGTTTTATTAAATCTATGGAGCAGAAAACATGTTTTTTCCGCTAATCCGCTCTGTAAAGTCGCCAATTTATCTGTGATAATCTGGCAATGCACAAAACGGCCGTTGTTGTCCTAGGGTTTTCGCTACGCTAAGCGTGCCAATTTGGCTAACAATTTGTTGTCCAACGTCTCAATTCTATACCGTATATTATTCTATGAATATAACACATTCATTGTCCCGCCCCGAACTAGCACACCATGTAGGTAAGGTGTTCCCGGCATACACAGTGCTTTTGTAAAGTCAATAGAAATAGGCCGGAGAAAGTGTTCTCTGAGAATATTGTTCATGAATATTGTTCGAGAATATTCTTCAAGAGTATTCTCGCATGCCCAGACCTTAATACAACTTATGAGAAATCTCTTCGTTTAAATGCTGCAGCTTAGTTATTCACGTAAGTAATTCAGAGGTGTACAGAATATTGTATGCAGAACACAGAATATTAATATCTGTATATAATTTCAGTTCTCTTCTCCTTATGCGACAACATTCCCCCTATCCTCCGTCCACCCACTCTATCACTAGTCGTATACGCAACTTAAAAAAGAAATTCACTAGTTCATGCCGGGACGAATCCCGGCGGGTTCGAAAACCCGCCACATCCCCGAATGTGAGACGGGCGTTCTACCGCTGGGCTACCGCTTTCTTATAAAACCACCCAACATTGTTTTTTATTTTTATTTAATAGGTAAGCCATCGGCCCTCTAATAAAACACTTACTTAATTAGGATTTTACAGTTTCAACCTTATAAGGTTGTCAATTAAATAAAACAATAACCACGTTTAGTAAATGACTTACACATATTTTTTATTTTTTATATGTAGCCTATAAACGTCCCACTGCAGGGCACAGGCCTTCTCTCAGAGAGAGAGAGAAAGAGAGATTTAACATTTTCCTTTAGGATTTTTCTACTTTTTTGGTGCTGTTTGAACAGCGTTGACAATTCTAATTTGGGTTTTTCAGGAATGGCGCTTTTATTTAGATACCCTTAAACCTTATTTACAATAAGTCTTATTTCGTTATCAACCCTTGCATGTCCCCACTGCTGGGGCACGGGTCTCTTCCTGCCTCGCAGGAAGGTTAGGCCATACTCCACCACGGGGGCCAAGTCCAGGTTGGCCAAGTCTTATTTACGATAGGTCTATTGAATTTCAAAATAGTTTAAAAACCTATTTAGAGGCTAAAAATTTCATCCATGCCGGGTTTCGAACCCGCAACCTCTGGCTATCCGTGCCAGCGCTCTACCAATTGAGCCAATGGGCGACTCACCGGCATCAGTGAAATTTCGAACCTCTTTACACCATTCTCTGTATTACGTACAGGCAGCGACATCTGGCTTAAGCAAATTGCATCACTAACAGCCCCAAAATAGTTTTAGTTACTAAAAGTTTTATTTTAAAAAAAAAATATTACAAAAAATCATGGTGAATTTCGGAAAATTAAAACGAATTACTGTCTATACCCAACTAGGTAATAATTTATGTGTCGTAAGTTAGTCACAAAGACGATTTGTCATGTAATCTGGTGCTAGAGTATTGATATTGTAAATTAAATTTTGTTGTAAATAAGGTTTATCATACATAAGACTTATTGTAATTAATATAGGTCGGAAATTAGGGTTTGCGATAGGAATTGCACGTTAAATAATATTTGTTGGCAATAAAGACAATTTCTTTCAGTTTCGATTTGTAGGGAATATAAGAGTTCAGCGATTAGAATCGTTATGGTTCGAAATCTAATGGACGAAGCTGCGAAAAATTAAAAATTATAAGTGACTACCCACAATAATTGACTGTACTCGCCACTTCAGTCTACCCGAGACCACGGCAACTGTAACGCTGCCGAAACATCGGGAAATAAGGTAATTAAGTTTTACCTAATAAATAATCGCGATTTGACCCGTTTAATATCTAACTATGTATGAGTATCGCGAATCATTAGGAAATACTGGCCCTAAGTATTTTCATTATGTCCATTGTAACCATTCCATTGAAACAATTTATATAACACTGTGACTGTCTGTTGCCAAAATAGAAATAAATAAAATAAACTATGTTTAGAACATACAGCCTAGAAACTTGTTTCATTAGACGGCTCCTCAGACCACCATTATTAAATTCGTTAGTGATCAGCTTCTGTCGGCGTTGAGCTGTATACTTTGGGTCCCTTCAGGTTGTACACAAATTGGTCCCAAGCACGTCCCAAGATTGCCGAGGGCGCGGGGTGGGGGCCGGGGTGCGGGGGCGAGGCGCGCGCGCAGCAGCTGCGTCGGCAGCTGGCGCATGCGCACGCGCCTGACCACCTCGCGGGCGCGCCTAGCACGCGTTGCAGCTGGATTTCACACATGATTTAAGGCGCTTCAAATGTGGACGTTAAGGTGGAATAATATTTTTGAAAGCTAAGTTTATTTTATATATTGGCTTCTGTTCGTGTCCCATTGCTGGGTACAGCCCCGAACATTCTATTGTTAACTTTAGAGTATTTATTCTTACATATTGTCGGATATGCCACGTGGAGAGTATAGCAAATGCTGTGAGTCCCACAAAAACAAAACATTGCGTGGCAGTTTACTAGAGAATTATAACGATAACCAAGGGCTCTTTGATAGAATTAGCTAGAGGCCCCGCGCACTGGTCTTACCTTTATGTTTTTGCTATATCTCTTCAATTCAATTCAATTTATTTCAACCTAAAGAATTTACATTCTGTTTGCTGAATGTCAAAGTACAATGTAACATAAAAGCCGCCGCCTTCGGGCCGTAAGGTAGTGGAGAAAAAGGCAGCGGGAAAAAAAACTCCACTCTGACCATCTTTACTCAAGTCCTCTTAAATCTAATACATTAGATACCACCTATACGCATAAGATTCCACGATTGCCATTAATAACTTTAAATGCTAAGACATTATTAAATATATTTTTTTACATAGGCCGTGAAAACATGACAAGTGCTGCGGCCAGACACACGAACAGCAACTTTATTACTCTAAAGGTAAATAAAGTTTTGGACACTTTAAGATCGTGCCAGCATAAACCTCGACGGCGGCGGCTGTGCCGCGCACATGTTTAAGTCGTCGTCAGGCTATTACTAGTCCACTGCTGGACATAGCCCTCTCCTTAAGGGCGCCACGTTGTGCTATCATAGGGGTAATGTTTAAGTAGACCTACATAAACTAAGTCATTTACCATAATGCTCTGCAGCAACTGTTCTGTTGATCCTAAGCTACAGTCTGTCTGATTTTAGAATATACCTCGGGCTGTAGAGTAGGCTTCGGTTTTCGCCGAAAGCACACGAGTGTAATACTACTTCCTGGGTGCCAATTCTCACTTCATTAGCCAATAAGTCGTATACGACTCTTAAGGGTTATGACTTGGAATTATACGAAAAAAGTCGAGCGATACCCAAAATCTGTATTCTGAACGCCATTCTACATACATTGAATTCGAATGAGAAAATAAATGTCTAATGACTCTGTCGAATTATCTTATTTTTATTCGACAAATTTCTAAGCTTTCGAGTATTTTGCGTCTACGCTTTCAATCCGCATTGGCGAGAATCGGCCCCCAGGTCTGTATAAAACCTTTCTTCACTATTTTGAAAAGTTATGTGAAGTTATAAATAACAAAACAAAATAAACCTTACCTTATTCCAATATAATCGTTTTTGATTGCTCAGCCGGGGTATATTCTAAAAGCTAACAGACTAAGTCCTGTATCATAAAGCTCAGCAGCATTTTTTCTGGTGCACCCTCGTCTAACAACTATAGCTACGATTGAGAGCGTGCTAGGGTGTCCAGCCTGGCGGTAACATAAGGACGGACAGCCTTTATAATAGGTGGATCAGCTTTTTTTGCGTGAGACAGGGATGATTTTGATTTAAGGCTAATGGACATATTTTCCTTTATGCCTCCTGTTGGCTTCCTCTGTAGTTGGTATTGGCTCGGCTTTAGGGCAAAATCAAGAGGTTTTTTTTCTCTTTACGACGACACATTACCACGGCCCGATTTCGTGACAATTCGGTACTATACACGGCTGTTTGACGACCTCTGCGGCGCAGCGGTAGCGCAACTCCCTACCATGCAAGAGGTCCCGGGTCCCGGCTGGGGGCAAAAAATAAACCCTAGGTCTTGGATGTTTACATGTTTGTGATGTCGTTGTTTCTGGTTTCCACGACACAGGGTATCCTAGTGTGGGGCCAGAAGCAATGTATGTGCCTGTATGTAAATGTTATGTCAATGTTATATTATAAAAACCTATTTACAGGCTAAAAATTCCACCCATGCCGGGATTCGAACCCGCGACCTCTGGCTATCCGAGCCAGCGCTCTATCCAACTGAGCTAATGGGCGACGATGAATGTTATATTATGTTACTTTAAGACTTTTACCCAACGAGAAGGAAGATTAATAAATTGTACTGTCCGATTACGCAATAAGTACATTGTACTTACATGGAATTATCATAATAAATTGAGATTGTAGTTTTATGAAACGCGGGAGCAATGGTCGGCGAAGATTAGGCCTAAGATGTTGCATTGCTTGTATTGCAGTTGCGGCCTTACCAGTCATCACAGTAGAAAATGATTAATCGTTGGGTGACATGCTTTCGTCTGATAAAATTATTATCACATCACACTATAATAATAAATATAATAAACCTAAAACCATGAAGCGCTCGTGGCCTAGGCGAACCGAGTGATTGGAATCAATCACTTGGTTAAGTAACAACAGGCGCGGTCAGGTACGGGATGGGTGAGCGTCCCGTGACTACCGCTAGTGGACTTTTTCCGAGCGCTTCCGTGCTTCGCAAGGCACGCTAAGCCGTTGGTGCCGGCTGTCGTATAATGGCAGTCGTTAAGCCATGTCAGAGGCCTTATGGGCGGCTTGATAACTTCTGACAGTAAGGCCCGCCACTGTCTTACAATCTTCCACCAACCCGGACTTGGCCCCCGTGGTGGAGTATGGCCTAACCTTCCTCCGATGCAGGAAGAGACCCGTGCAGTCCCCAGCAGTGGGGACATACAAGGGTTGATAACGATAATAACCCTATATTATAAATACGAAAATTTGCAAGCGTGTATGTTTGTTACTTCTTCACGTCTAAACGGCTGGTGCGATTTTAATAATATTTTGTATGGAGTTAGAATTAGGCCTCTGACATGGCTTATAGACTGCCATTACACGACAGCCGCCACCAACGGCCTAACGTGCCTTGCTAAGAACGGAAGCGCTCTGCGCCTGTTGTTGTTTAAACCAAGTGATTGATTCCAATCACTCGGTTCCACTAGGCCATGCCCGCTTCGTTAAAAACATTATTGTATTTCCCAACTCGACAGAGACCACCTGGAGCTACCATTTACCTTAATTCGATGGATAATAAACGAAAACCGGAAGAGAAAGTCTTATGATAGTGAGTAGTAAGACGACTGAATCTCCTCGGCTGCTTGCCGTAGGGAAATGACCTTGGGTGTAAAAAAATAAACCGAAATCAAATACAATCATACTCATCCAAAGGTCAGAGCTTTTCTGTAAACCTTTACGGCTGGGACTAGGAATTGAAGTTATAACGTCACGTGGCATTTTTCCGAGCGCTTCCGTGCTTCGCAAGGCACGTTAAGCCGTTGGTGCCGGCTTTCATATAATGGCAGTCGTTAAGCCATGTCAGAGGCCTTATGGGCGGCTTAATAACTTCTGACAGTAAGGCCCGCCACTGTCTTACAAACCTCCACCAACCCGGACTTGGCCCCCGTGGTGGAGTATGGCCTAACCTTCCTGCGATGCAGGACCCGTGCCCCAGCAGTGGGGACATACAAGGGTTGATAACGATTAATAAAGCACTTTTAATAAGCAAAATATTTTTTTATGTAGCATTTCTGTACCTATAAGTCCTCCTGCAGCGCACAATCCTTTCTTCATACAGAGAGTACGGGCTTAAATTTCACGCTGTCTCGGATTAGCAATTTCACCCGCTGCAGTATTTGATTACCTCAACTCAGGTTTCCTCACGATGTTTTCCTGCATCGTTAGCTAGTGCTATTGCTTATACTATTTTTAATTTTAATGCACTAACCCGTGCTAAGGACAAATCTAAAAACCTAAATATTTAGAGGTTAAAAATTTCACCCATATTTGCCGGCGAGTCGCCCATTGGCTCAATTGGAAGAGCGCTGGCACGGATAGCCTGAGGTTGCGGGTTCGAATCCCGGCATGGGTGAAATTTTTAACCACTAAATAGGTTTTTAGTGCTATTGCTACTTACCTTAATAAACGAAGTCATTCGTACATGCCCGCACTGGTTACCGAACCTGAGTCTCCTTCCGAGTCCATTGTTCTACCCATTGGGCCACCGCTGCTCTAAAGCGTTGTAAGCAAAAGTGGAAACTTTTAATTTATTTTCGTAACGAAGAAATTAACCGAGGTAGGCACATACATACGAGAAACAACCTTCCTTCTGGCGTAGTCGGCTAAAAAAGATATAAAATAAATACAGCCTTGGTGGCGCAGCGGTTTGGCTCGCTGACTGTAAAACGGAAGGTCTCGGGTTCGATCCCCAGCCGGGTCAAACTAGGAAACGAACTTTTCTAGTTTGTCTCGGGTCTAGGATGTTATCTATGTATTTATTGTATGAAATCTATCGTCGAAATAGCACCTATAACACAAGTCATTTAGTTGTACTTAGTATAGGGCTAACGAGATCTGTGTAATATGTCCATTAATATTTATTTATTTAATAAAGAATATTCTTATCTTATCTCATCTTACCTTAAATGTGTGTGGCAGAATTCAAACCCGCGCCCCGTATGCCTGAAACTGCTGCCGCAAATTCATTTTGTTCCTACGGTGGTCTTGATAGAGTCTTGACACAGTCAGCGTTTCTACCAACCGTCCAGTCAAGTCTAAACATCCTGTAGCTGATGCAATGTCAGCGGGAATACCGGCCGCTGCCTGATATGATAAGCTGCACTTAGACATAGCAGCATATTTCATTCCGATGATTGTTAATTGCGTACCTACCGACGAATGCCACGTCAAAATTTATTTATAAGTTCTACTTTACATAGTTATATTGGAAATTTTATTAAGTAATAGTACATAACACAACTAGGGTGGTAATTAATACAAAGAAAGGCCGAGATCGCAGAAGTTTGCGGCCCGAGCTGCAAGCGAGGGACGTAAATATGCGATCGAGACTCAGAATCTGAGGATCGAGAGCTATCTTTATTACCTCCCGTGTTGTGTACATCTTTTTATGTCTACACTTGGCCAGAAAGCGGCTTTTTCCGTACGCGCAGCGTGCAACCAAAAATGTTATAACGTGGACTGTATTTTTTGTTGCGATAGCGAAACGATACGAAAACGAAATTAAAGTCGGTTTACAAGATATTATATGTAGCCTTGAGGGATTCAAAAAGACACTCACCTCGCTTTGTGCTGTGTAGAACTCGTCACAGCGGGCAGGTACAGGGCCACTGAACACCTCGCGCTGGCCAGACTTACCGAGCAGTCCTGGGTTACCTGCTACCTGATGATTATACAGAGCTGCCGAAGTATCTTCTTGATTCATCAAGGCACTGGGGCTATTTTGAGCCACTTCGAAAGTACTAGACTCAAATTTGACTGTAACCGTTACTTTGAGCGACACGACACGATAGGCGCGAAATCGAAGCTATCCGTACCAGTACCTGGTACCAGTACTTGGTACGGATAGCCAGAGGTTGCGGGTTCGAATCCCGGCATGGGTGAAATTTTTAGCCTCTAAATAGGTTTTTAAATTTGTTCCTTAGCACGGGTTAGTGCATTAAAAATAATAATAGTGTAATCATGTGGGTACAGTGATATCGTTCCGATGTTATACCTAACTGCAAAGTAGGTAGTCGGGGCTGTAAGTAATGCAATTTGCTTAAGTCAGATGTCGCTGCCTGTACGTAATACAGAGAATATTGTAAAGAGGTTCGAAATTTCACTGATGCCGTGAGTCGCCCATTGGCTCAATTGGTAGAGCGCTGGTACGGATAGCCAGAGGTTGCGGGTTCGAATCCCGGCATGGGTGAAATTTTTAGCCTCTAAATAGGTTTTTAAATTTGTTCCTTAGCACGGGTTAGTGCATTAAAAATAATAATAGTGTAATCATGTGGGTACAGTGATATTGTTCCGATGTTAAACCTAACTGCAAAGTAGGTAGTCGGGGCTGTAAGTAATGCAATTTGCTTAAGTCAGATGTCGCTGCCTGTACGTAATACAGAGAATATTGTAAAGAGGTTCGAAATTTCACTGATGCCGTGAGTCGCCCATTGGCTCAATTGGTAGAGCGCTGGTACGGATAGCCAGAGGTTGCGGGTTCGAATCCCGGCATGGGTGAAATTTTTAGCCTCTAAATAGGTGTTTAAATTTGTTCCTTAGCACGGGTTAGTGCATTAAAAATAATAATAGTGTAATCATGTGGGTACAGTGATATCGTTCCGATGTTAAACCTAGCTGCAAAGTAGGTAGTCGGGGCTGTAAGTAATGCAATTTGCTTAAGTCAGATGTCGCTGCCTGTACGTAATACAGAGAATATGGTAAAGAGGTTCGAAATTTCACTGATGCCGTGAGTCGCCCATTGGCTCAATTGGTAGAGCGCTGGTACGGATAGCCAGAGGTTGCGGGTTCGAATCCCGGCATGGGTGAAATTTTTAGCCTCTAAATAGGTTTTTAAATAAAATTCTTATTTGCTGTACAGCTAACAGAAATTAAATTCACGTTTAATGTTTACTGCATATCTTATTTTAAATATTGATTTAGAACCAAATGCAATAAGGTGCTTCAAAGGTGGTACAAAGTTCCCAATTTCAATAGATATAGAATTTACCTATGAGTATACGAATCATTAAGAAATACAAGTTTACTTTTTATGTAGCCTATAAATGTCCCCCTGCAGAGCACAGAGTGCTTAGTGCGAGTTTTTTAACTACTCGATCGCGTTAACGTAAACGCATATTTCTATGGCATCGAGGAAGCGCCACCTAGCGACAAGTATGGAAATTAAAATTGCTGAGTGCGAGTTGTAATGGTTTACGTTGAGAAGTGAACACGTTTACCAGCCAAAACACGAATAAACGCGAGTGCGATTTGTACTGTGACAGCGTTTTGTCAGTTCGAACGGTTAATTTACTCATACTTACTCACTACTTAATGCTCGATTAACGCGGTAGTAAAGTTATTCGATTGGATCTGTCAAACTCGCACTAAGCACTCAGGACTTCTCTCAGAGAGAGAGAGAGAGAGAGAGAGAGAGAAGATGGCTAAATTACCACGCGTGCCCACCGCGATTGGCCATTTCAAGCATTTGAACACCTCAGAAACTCAGGTTTTGTCACGAACGGTGAAGTAAAGTTCTAATTATTTTTTGGAAAATAAAAAAGTCGTCTTTAAGAATGCCACGTGCTAAAATAAGAGTTCGATGTAGCGGTGCCAACCCTAAAAACGTCGGACTTAAATTATTATTCTTCTTCTCCTTCTTCTTCAGGCTATATTAGGCCAATGCTGGACATAGCCCTCCTCTAATGAGCGCCATAGTGCCCTGTCTTCAGCTTGCCGCATCCAGCATCTGCATCTTAAATTATTGAATAAACTCTATTCTATTCTACTTATGTCCGGAAGAGATTACGGGCTTAATAACCACGCGTGCCCGCGGACTGGCACTTTCAAGCGCTGAAGTATTTAACACCTGATAGACTCAGGTGTCCTCACGATGTTTTCCTTCACTTAAGCGAGTGATATGTTATAGTGCCTACATAACTGAGAAAACCAAATCATTGGTACATGTCCGCACTGCGAATCGAACCTGGGTCCCTCGCCCCAAGTCCACTGTTCTACCCATTGGGCTACCGCCTCTCAAAGAATAACAAATTTTATTACGTAATACAAATTTTATTTGTACGTAATACGTAAAGAGGTTCGAAATGTCACTGATGCCGGTGAGTCGCCCATTAGCTCAGTTGGATAAAGCGCTGGCACGGATGGCCAGAGGTCGCGGGTTAGAGTCCCGGCATGGGTGGAATTTTTAGCCTCTAAATAGGTTTTTAAAATTGTCCTTAGCACGGGTTAGTGCATTAAAAATAAAAATAGTATAATCATGTGGGTACAGCGATATCATTCCGATGTAAAACCTAACTGCAAAGTAGGTAGTCGGGGCTGTAAGTGATGCAATCTACTTCAGCCAGATGTCGCTGCCTGTACGTAATACAGAGAATAGTGTAAAGAGGTTCGAAATTTCACTGATGCCGGTGAGTCGCCCATTAGCTCAGTCGGATAGAGCGCTGGCACGGATGACCAGTGGTCGCGGGTTCGAGTCCCGGCATGGGTGGAATTTTTAGCCTCTAAATAGGTTTTTAAAATTTTATTTCTTTAGTAAAAAATATTGTAAGTACCTCGATAATACCTCTAGAATACCGTGTATCTATCACATAGATAGAGGTAGGTATGTGATCTTTTTACAAAAGCGAAGTCGGGCAAAGCCCCGGGACAGGTCGGCGCAATCTGGCGGCGGCAGCTGCGCCGGAGTGAACGCAACGAGACAGATGCGCGTGCGCCGCACAATGTGTGAGCTAGAGGCGAGCAAGTACAAAGACGTATGTCTAATATATATATCGACGGTTAAAAGGATATAGGGCATAAGCGACATTTTGGTCCAAACTGACTTTTGAATGCCATCTCACTTGAAAAAAAAATCTGCGTCGAATGCGCTTACTCCCACGGCTCTACAATGACTTTATAGTCGCTTGTCTCTAAGCAAAAAACTGGGTTTTTAGATGTCGTTTTGGTGTTACCGACCTATTTTTAGGTCGTTTTTTCCTTAACGGCACTTGTATCCCTGTAAAAATGGCATCAACTTTGGCCTCTAGTCGGTAATGTCTTTTTACTTCCTACTGGTGTGGAGCTTCTGGGCGCTTACGGTTCTTTACCAGAAGCAACTATTTTTAAAGTTGGAACTAATGTCTCTTTACCTTTGTCGTCAAAAACATTAAGCGTTGGTTATACCTTACAACCATTTACAAGTTTACAATACAGCTGTCGCTTATAGGCAACTACTTAAACCTAATTAATATTGAATGGTCGGTTATACCCTATTACCATTAACAAGTTTGCCATACAGTTGTCGCTTATAGGCAATTACTAAAACCTATTTACTATTTAACTGTCGGTTATACCCTACTATCATTTACAACATAATACAACTCTGTTACTTACGCCGTATTACTTTACAAGGATATTTTATGAATTGGTGCGTATGCCAATTTATATCACATAATCAGGTCTCTGTTGTTCTCAAGTACCTATTTAGCGAGTCGTTTATCCCAAAATCAGTCGGTAATTTCACGCCTGTGTCCCAGAGAGGTAGACAGAGACTAAGGCTTGCCACGATCTTTGCACACCTCTTTCGCTTCATCTACATTCATAAGTCGTTGCATGCACGCTCTCCAGTTGTGGGTACTTTTTATCCGGCCCTTTGCCAACACGTCCCCAATTTGGTCTACTTAAGTGCGCCTATGGCGTACCCTACCGAATGTTCAACTCTGTTTATCTCACTATTTCCTTCTTCTTCTTCGTCGTTTCCTCATGGCTGAAGGACGTGACTAAGGGTAGATTCTGCCACCAGCTCTCTCCATTGGATTGTATTACGCGCCAGATGTATGGCTGCTTGTAGGGTCCTTACCGAAGCTTTAGTTATTATATCTGACCAACGCGTTGGTGGTCGTCCTCTGCTTCATTTCCCGTTCGCTCGACTGGTGATGATAACATACTCCAGGTTATCTGGCCCGCGTCGGACGGTATGTCCGAAAAACTTCAGGATGCATTGGGTGCAGATTGTGGAGAGCCTCGTCTTTATTTGAAGCTCTTCTAGAATAAATACGTTTATGCGGCGTTCGGTCCAAGAGAGAGTATTCTCCGCCAGCACCAAATTTCAAACGCATCTATTCTTTTCAGAATACGGGCTTTTAATGTCCAGGTTTCCGAGGCATACAGAAATATTGAGAACATAAGGGTCCGCATTAGTTTTATCTTTGTCTTGCGGTTGATGCTTCTGTTTTTCCATATCTTCTCAAGTCTTTTCACTGCTGACTTAGCCATCTGGGATCTTCTGACAAATTCCTGTTCGCAGTCTCCGTCATTGCTTATTTGCGAGCCTAAGTATACAAATTTGTGTACAACATCAAGGTCTCGCAGCTCGTTGGTTCGTTGCAAGGTGCCCGATCTATCAAAAACATCAACTTGGTCTTACTTCTGTTGATATGAAGTCCGTATTCATTACTTATACTATCCACTCTCGCTAGAAGCTCAGCCAGCTCTGTTTCCGAGGCGCCTATGACGGTGGTGTCATCGGCAAAGCGAAGGTTGTTCAGAAGATGCCCACCTATCCGAATGCCCCCCTCTAAATTATCCAAAACCCTTCTCATTATATGTTCCCCGATCAGGTTGAACAGTTGGGGAGATAGTATGCATCCCTGGCGCACTCCTCGTTCTGCTTTAAAGCAGTGCGAAAGACTGTTCTCAATTCGTACTTAAGATTGACCGTTGGAGTACAGTTGCTGCACAAGAAAGGTAAGGTAGTCCGGTATACCCATCTCCTTCATAACCCTGAACATGGCCTTCCAGCTGATACAGTCAAAGGCTTTTGCATAATCGATGAAACACAAGGCTGTAGTGATGTTATGTTCCCTGCATTTTTCGATCAGCTGTCGAATGTTCAACATTTGTTCCCTCGTTCCTCTTCATTTTACAAATCCAGCCTGTTCCTTCGGTATTTGGCTATTGATGTAGGGTGCAAGCTGGTGGTTTAGGACGTGTAAGAGGATTTTTACGCGTGAGAGATCATAGAGATGGTTCTGTAATCTCACATTTACGGGTCTCTACCCGTTACCTACCTCTACCCTGTCTTGTGTATAGGCACGATTGATTCGGTCCAATTTGCTGGCCATTGACCCGTTCTCCAGAGTTTTTGACACACGGTATGTACGATAGCTATGCCTTCACTTCCTATATTTCTTAGATTAGATCTTCCTAGATTTGCGCGGTTAGGCAATCGCTGCCACATGCCTTGTATTTCAGTTTGAGAAGTGCTGCCTCTACTTCCTCGAAGAGGATGTCTGGTTCCTTTTCAGAATAATGCATTTCCATAGTTCTTTCATCGCTAATTTTGTCGTATAGCTTGCGACAGTAGCTCCTCCATCTTTCGAGTACCTCATCTATATCCAATAAGGGCTTCCCCTTTTCATTTTCAATGGTCCAGTGCTTTGGTTTAAATTCCTTTGCGAGCAGGTTTACCTTTTGTAACATATCTCGGGAGTGCGCCCTTTCCAAACATTTTTCTATATCGGAGCATATACTGTCGATATAGGCCTCTCGATTTTTCTCGCAAAGTTTTTGGACAACGCTATGTAGCTCCGCATAGTGGCTTCGTTCTTCGGCTGATTTTAAGTCCTGTTCCTTTAAGGATTTCCTCTGCTTAGCCATTTGTTTTTTGTTCAGGGTACCTATTTTTGACTAACTTCTTCAGACGGATTTTAAACGAACTTAGCAGTCAGAAGCTAAGTTCACTGCCGCAGTCTGCACCTGCCCTCATCTTTGCTGCTGATATAGATGAGCTCCGTCTTTGGTTTACTAGAACGAAGTCAATTTGGTTCCTGTGAAGACCATTAGGTGACGTCCACGTGTAGAGTCGTCTTGGGTGTTATTGAAACCAGGTGTTCATGACCGAAAGGTCGTTCTCCATGCAAAAGTCCAAAAGCATGTTGCCACGGTTGTTTCTGACTCCCAGTCCAAACCTGCCGACAATCTTTCTGAGATGGTAATCATCCTCAGTTTTTCCTATTTTAGAATTAAAATCGCTAAGTATTAATAATGGCTCTTTCTTAGGAACATCTTGGACTGCTTTGTTTAGATTTCCTCTTCACTGGATGAAGATGTCGGTGCATAGATGGCGAGTAGGTTATGTATGGATGGATGTATGTGTGGGTATGGCCGTGCTAATCTGATTTTCAATATCCTGTCATTGATGGAATCGTATCCCATTACCTTGTCTTTGTGCGTCGACGTATTCGGACACTATGGACAATTTTCCAGATGGAGTAGTGTAGTGTCCCGAGTCTTTTATATGCGTTTCACTTACAGCAAGAATATCCACATTATACCTGTTTATTTCCTTCTCCACGACTTCGGCTGTTCCTGGTTTGGAGAGACCACGAACGTTCCAAGTGGCTATGGTGAGAGCGTGGTGAATGTCCCGAATTTGTCTCTTTTTGTTACGGAGTTTGATCAGCAGTAATCCAATTTCCGCAAGGGGCTTGCTGTGTCACCTTCTTGCGGCCGATAGCATTTTTTCACACCAGGTGACCCATCCTGGCGCCGGGCGTCAACCGGATGGTCCGACAAATCCTTACTATTGTTCATCCTGCTCATAGTTTTCTTGGGAGTATTAGTAGCGGTAGTATCCCCATCCTTTTCGCTCCATCGTTTTCAGAGGTTATTTAGTCCTCTAGGCCTGTGGGGCCTTCTGGCAAGCCAGTTGTCGGGTTATCATAACTGCCGCCCGATACTCGGCGTTAATACTCTTTTAGCATTAGCCGGGTTTCAGAGGGCAATTCCTGCGGACGCGAGTATCATCACTATCTCCAAACAGTATCTAATGTAGGTTACTAATCTGGTACATAAAAACGATTATGATAACACTAACATTCTAACGTATGCAGTTACTTTAGGTCTCATTTCATAGGAGAATCATGTTGGTTGTGAATCTATTATTTTTAGGACGTGACGTTTAATCCGCGTTACCGATTGCCCAGATAGTTTCACATGTTGGATGTTCTTGTTTTCCTCTTGGCCTACAAATCTTGACGTGTGGAAGTACCATGTTACCTTTTTTTCAAACCACTTTTGGTGTCACTAAAGTCTGACATCCTCACCATGTTTTGACTAAGCACTGTATCTTGTGCTCCATTACCTTTTGTCACAATGGTGTGAAACGTCATATATCCCTCTTTACCTATTTTAGTTATTCAACAGCCATGTGACTCATGCCCTATTACCTCTTGGTATACGGAAATCAAATGTAGCTTAGTCTTCTATACTCTTCGTTTTTTTATATGAAGATATGACTTATGCCGAATTACCTTATATAAAAAATATGTTCGATTGAGTTAAGCGACATTCAACTACATAGAGCGTCGTCGAATCAAATAAAATAAAATGTCAATTAATGCTCGTATTTTTTTCGAGCTTAGAGCTGTTTCCATCTTTACGTTATGACAATAAATAAAAAAGATATGATTTTTTTTCTCAAATTTTAAACTTTCAATTGCGCTCCTGAACAATTTCGACGGTTAAAAGGATATAGGGCATAAGCGACATTTTGGTCTAAACTGACTTTTGAATGCCATCTCACTTGAAAAAAAAATCTGCGTCGAATGCGCTTACTCCCACGGCTCTACAATGACTTTATTGTCGCTTGTCTCCAAGCAAAAAACTGGGTTTTTAGATGTCGTTTTGGTATTACCGACCTATTTTTAGGTCGTTTTTTCCTTAACGGCACTTGTATCCCTGTAAAAATGGCATCAACTTTGGCCTCTAGTCGGTAATGTCTTTTTACTTCCTACTGGTGTGGAGCTTCTGGGCGCTTACGGTTCTTTACCAGAAGCAACTATTTTTAAAGTTGGAACTAATGTCTCTTTACCTTTGTCGTCAAAAACATTAAGCGTTGGTTATACCTTACTACCATTTACAAGTTTACAATACAGCTGTCGCTTATAGGCAACTACTTAAACCTAATTAATATTGAATTGTCGGTTATACCCTATTACCATTCACAAGTTTGCCATACAGTTGTCGCTTATAGGCAATTACTAAAACCTATTTACTATTTAACCGTCGGTTATACCCTACTACCATTTACAACATAATACAACTCTGTTACTTACGCCGTATTACTTTACAAGGATATTTTATGAATTGGTGCGTATGCCAATTTATATCACATAATCAGGTCTCTGTTGTTCTCAAGTACCTATTTAGCGAGTCGTTTATCCCAAAATCAGTCGGTAATTTCACGCCTGTGTCCCAGAGAGGTAGACAGAGACTAAGGCTTGCCACTTGCCACGATCTTTGCACACTTCTTTCGCTTCATCTACATTCATAAGTCGTTGCATGCACGCTCTCCAGTTGTGGGTACTTTTTATCCGGCCCTTTGCCAACACGTCCCCAATTTGGTCTACTTATGTGCGCCTAGGGCGTCCCCTACCGAATGTTCCACTCTCTTTATCTCACTATCAAGAAGGAGATAGTGAGATAAAGAGACCTCTTTATCTCACTATATCCTTCTTCTTCTTCGTCGTTTCCTCATGGCTGAAGGACGTGACTAAGGGCAGATTCCGCCACCAGCTCTCTCCATTGGATTATATTACGCGCCAGATGTATGGCTGCTTGTAGGGTCCTTACCGAAGCTTTAGTTATTATATCTGACCAACGCGTTGGTGGTCGTCCTCTGCTTTATTTCCCGTTCGCTCGACCGGTGATGATAACATCGTTATCAACCCTTATATGTCCCCACTGCTGGGGCACGTGTCTCTTCCTGCATCGCAGGAAGGTTAGGCCATACTCCACCACGGGGGCCAATTCCGGGTTGGTGGAGGATTGTGAGACAGTGGCCGGGCCTCACTGTCAGAAGTTATCAAGCCGCCCATAAGGCCTCTGACATGGCTTAACGACTGCCATTATATGACAGCCGGCACCAACGGCTTAACGTGCCTTGCGAAGCACGGAAGCGCTCGGAAAAATGCCACTAGCGGTAGTCACGGGACGCTCACCCATCACGTACCTGACCGCGCCTGTTGTTGCTTAACCAAGTGATTGATTCCAATCACTCGGTTCGCCTAGGCCACGAGCGCTTCATGATGATAACATACTCCAGGTTATCTGGCCCGCGTCGGACGGTATGTCCGAAAAACTTCAGGATGCATTGGGTGCAGATTGTGGAGAGCCTTGTCTTTATCTGAAGTTCTTCTAGAATAAATACGTTTATGCGGCGTTCGGTCCAAGATATACGGAGTATTCTCCGCCAGCACCACTTTTCAAACGCATCTATTCTTTTCAGAATACGGGCTTTTAATGTCCAGGTTTCCGAGGCATACAGAAATATTGAGAAGATAAGGGTCCGCATTAGTTTTATCTTTGTCTTGCGGTTGATGCTTCTGTTTTTCCATATCTTCTCAAGTCTTTTCACTGCTGACTTAGCCATCTGGGATCTTCTGACGAATTCTTGTTCGCAGTCTCCGTCATTGCTTATTTGCGAGCCTAAGTATACAAATTTGTGTACAACATCAAGGTCTCGCAGCTCGTTGGTTCGTTGCAAGGTGCCCGATCTATCAATAAACATCAACTTGGTCTTACTTCTGTTGATATGAAGTCCGTATTCTTTACTTATACTATCCACTCTCGCTAGAAGCTCAGCCAGCTCTGTTTCCGAGGCGCCTATGACGGTGGTGTCATCGGCAAAGCGAATGTTGTTCAGATGATGCCCACCTATCCGAATGCCGAATCTAAATTATCCAAAACCCTTCTCATTATATGTTCCCCGATCAGATTGAACAGTTGGGGAGATAGTATGCATCCCTGGCGCACTCCTCGTTCTGCTTTAAAGCAGTGCGAAAGACTGTTCTCAATTCGTACTTAAGATTGACCGTTGGAGTACAGTTGCTGCACAAGAAAGGTAAGGTCTACTTCCTCGAAGAGGATGTCTGGTTCCTTTTCCGAATAATACATTTCCATAGTTCTTTCATCGCTGATTTCGCCGTATAGCTGCCGACAGTAGCTCCTCCATCTTTCGAGTACCTCATCTTTATCCAATAAGGGCGTTCCTTTTTCATTTTCAATGGTCCAGTGCTTTGGTTTAAATTCCTTTGCGAGCAGGTTTACCTTTTGTAACATATCTCGGGAGTGCGCCCTTTCCAAACATTTTTCTATATCGGAGCATATACTGTCGATACAGGACTCTCGATCTTTCCCGCAAAGTTTTTGGACAACGCTATGTAGCTCCGCATAGTGGCTTCGTTCTTCGGCTTATTTTAAGTCCTGTTCCTTTAAGGATTTCCTCTGCTTAGCCATTTGTTGTTTGTTGAGGGTACCTATTTTTGACTTCTTCAGACGGATTTTAAACGAACTTAGCAGTCAGAAGCTAAGTTCACTGCCGCAGTCTGCACCTGGCCTCGTCTTTGCTGCTGATATAGATAAGCTCCATCTTTGGTTTACTAGAACGAAGTCAATTTGGTTCCTGTGAAGACATTAGGTGACGTCCACGCGTAGAGTCGTCTTGGGTGTTATTGAAACCAGCTGTTCATGACCGAAAGGTCGTTCTCCATGCAAAAGTCCAAAAGCATGTTGCCACGGTTGTTTCTGACTCCCAGTCCAAACCTGCCGACAATCTTTCTGAGATGGTAATCATCCTCAGTTTTTCCTATTTTAGAATTAAAATCGCTAAGTATTAATAATGGCTCTTTCTTAGGAACATCTTGGACTGCTTTGTTTAGATTTCCTCTTCACTGGATGCAGATGTCGGTGCATAGATGGCGAGTAGGTTATGTATGGATGTTTGTGATGGATGTATGGATGGATGTATGTGTGGGTATGGGTGCTTCTAATCTGATTTTCAATATCCTGTCATTGATGGAATCGTATCCAATTACCTTGTCTTTGTGCGTTTTGGCGACGAGGTCGTGCGTCGACGTATCTGGACACTATGGACAATTTTCCAGATGGAGTAGTGTAGTGTCCCGGGTCTTTTATATGCGTTTCACTTACAGCAAGAATATCCACATTATACCTGTTTATTTCCTTCTCCACGACTTCGGCTGTTCCTAGTTTGGAGAGACCAAGAACGTTCCAAGTAGCTATGGTGAGAGCGTGGTGAATGTCCCGAATTTGTCTCTTTTTGTTACGGAGTAGTGTTTGATCAGCAGTAACCCAATTTCCGCAAGGGGCTTGCTGTGTCACCTTGCGGTCGGTAGCATTTTTTACACCAGGTGACCCGGAACCATCCTGGCGACGGGCGTCAACCAGATGGTCTGACAAATCCTTACTATTGTTCATCCTGCTCATAGTTTTCTTGGGAGGTAGTATCCCCATCCTTTTCGCTCCATCGTTTTCAGAGCTTATTTAGTCCTCTAGGCCTGTGGGGCCTTCTGGCAAGCCAGTTGTCGGGTTATCATAACTGCCGCTCGATACTCGGCGTTAATACTCGTTTAGCATTACCCGGGTTTCAGAGGGCAATTCCTGCGGACGCGAGTATCATCACTATCTCCAAATAGTATCTAATGTAGGTTACTAATCTGGTACATAAAAACGATTATGATAACACTAACATCATCTAACGTATGCAGTTACTTTAGGTCTCATTTCATAGGAGAATCATGTTGGTTGTGAATCTATTATTTTTAGGACGTGACGCTTAATCCGCGTTACCGATTGCCCAGATAATTTCACATGTTGGAAGTTCTTGTTTTCCTCTTGGCCTACAAATCTTGACGTGTGGAAGTACCATGTTACCTTTTTTTCAAACCACTTTTGGTGTCACTAAAGTCTGACATCCTCACCATGTTTTGACTAAGCACTGTTTCTTGTGCTCCATTACCTTTTGTAACAATGGTGTGAAACGTCATATATCCCTCTTTACCTATTTTATTTATTCAACAGCCATGTGACTCATGCCCTATTACCTCTTGGTATACGGAAATCAAATGTAGCTTAGTCTTCTATACTCTTCGTTTTTTTATATGAAGATATGACTTATGCCGAATTACCTTATATAAAAAATATCTTCGATTGAGCTAAGCGACATTCAACTACATAGAGCATCGTCGAATCAAATAAAATAAAATGTCAATTAATGCTCGTATTTTTTTCGAGCTTAGAGCCGTTTCCATCTTTACGTTATGACAATAAATAAAAAAGATATGATTTTTTTCCCGAAATTTTAAACTTTAAATTGCGCTCCTGGACAATTTGGTTTTTGTCGCTTATGCCCTATATCCTTTTAACCGTCGATTTGGTTTTTGTCGCTTATGCCCTATATCCTTTTAACCGTCGATATATATATGGAAGTTTTTGTCATGAAAGTAAAGAGTGATGCCTCAGTGCATGAAATTGCTAATCCGCGGTGGGCACGCGTGCTTATTAAGCCCATATTCGCTCTCTGAGAAAAGGCCTTGCCCTGCAGGACGTTTATAGGCTATATAAAAAAGTGAGAGTGGTCAAAGAAAGTATCGAACGATTGTGTGTGAAAAGGCCGCTCTTATGCCTGCGTGCTTGCCTGAAATCTAGCCCTTTGCTATAAATCCCCTATTTCGTGGAAGTATGTCCCCCTGGGACGTCACTTACCGGCTCTTCCACCCACATTCTCTAGAAATATTTGTTGCGACAACCTTTCTTCCTTCGTCCTCTCCTTATGTCCAAACCAACTAAACTAAATAACATTTTCAGTATAGTTATTCCCGGTGGTAGCGCAGCGGTAAAATGCCTCTAATTTAGGAGGTCGTGTGTTCGAAACTCGGCATGTAATGAACCTAGCTTAGAAAATAAAGCCTTAATTACTTTATTTTCTGAGTAACGTCACCCGCTAACTGTGAATGAACACATCGTGAGGAAACCTGAGTGTCTGAGGTGTTCACATTCCTCGCCGCCTCAAATTGCCAATCTGCGGTGGAAACGCGTGGCAATTAAGCCCGTACAGATAAATAATACTGATAAGATAGATAGATAGATAGATAGAATATTATTTATTGTACACAGAAATTTCAGTAAAGGGACAGGGAAAGATAAAAAGTACCCGGAACCGGCGTGCGTGCATGCAACGACTTATGAACGTTGATGAAGCGAATGTGATCTGTCAGGATCGTGGTAAGTGGCAGTCCCTGGTCTCTGCCTACCCCTCTGGGATACAGGCGTGAGGTTATGTATGTATGTAGAAATTTCAGTAACAGAAATTATATAAAAAATATAGTACAAATGGCGGCCTTCTTACTGAAAGCAATTTCTTCCAGACAACCTTAGACGGAGACATGAAAGAAATTAGAGACGGGTAGTCGGTGCAATACAGAAATATTGAAATTAGGAATTCAATTAAATTTATATAAACTTACTTAATCCGCATGTACCTACCTAAATAATTAAATAAAAATAAATAATTAAGATATGCACATACTAATAAATAAATTATATATGGGAAGAGGAAATTTTTTTTTTTTTTTGACCCAGCGAACTTCGTACCGCCTAACAGTCGATTTTTTTTACCCGTATAAATAAATAAATATACTTAAATAAAAAAAATAATAATAAATTTATTTCTTAAACAAAACATTTTTCAAACAGAATTTACAAGGTTGAGATCTCCTTTTAAGTGTAAAACACCTGTGCCAGGAGGTCCCGCTCTTCCACAATTTTGATTTTTAATAACGTAAAGGTTTAAAAACCTATTTAGAGGCTAAAAATTTCACCCATGCCGGGATTCGAACCCGCAACCTCTGGCTATCCGTACCAGCGCTCTACCAATTGAGCCAATGGGCGACTCACGGCATCAGTGAAATTTCGAACCTCTTTACAATATCCTCTGTATTACGTACAGGCAGCGACATCTGACTTAAGCAAATTGCATTACTTACAGCCCCGACTACCTACTTTGCAGTTAGGTTTAACATCGGAATTAGCACGGGTTAGTGCATTAAAAATAAAAATAGTGTAACGTAAAGGTTTATAATATATTTATTGTGTGTGTGTGGATGTGTGTGTATGTAAGTGTGGTGTTTGTGTGTGTGTATGTAAGGGTGTGCACGTGTGTGTTATGTCGATTTGGTTTTAAAATATTGGTTTTTTTAGGTACCTTAGGTTAGAACCAGGTTTAAATTAAAAATAAAAATATTTCGTATGAACCATCCTCGAACTTCAAGAAATATTCTAAACAAAGAATTAGCGAAATCGGTTCAGCTGCTCTCGAGATTTGCGCTTACCAACACATTCAGCGATAAATTTTCATATTATGGACTAGCTGACCCAGCGAACTTCGTACCGCCTAACAGTCGATTCTTTAATTTTTTTTATTTCTCTCTCCGTAAGAACCATCCTCGTAATTCAAGGAATATTTAAAAAAAAGAATTAGCAAAATCAGTTCAGCTGCTCTCGAGATTTGCGCTTACCAACACATTCAGCGATTCATTTTTATATTATAGACGAAGATAGGAAATCCCAAGTTTACGATTAGTCCCCATCACTGACCCCTTCCCACCCCCTTAACGCATGACGTCACTTAAATAATGTCGTTTTCCGCTCGCAGTCGGAAAGCAAAACTCCTAGTTAAATCCTACCGTTAAAGTTTGTGAAGATGTTTGGATATTTGTTACTGAATTACGCAATAACGGCTGAACGGATTTATATGAAACTTAGGAACAAATAGACCAAAATCTGATCCCGGTCCCCGTGGGATAATTTCTAATACAGGCGAAGCCGCGGATCAAAGCATAATTGTTTGCGGCAATAAATCATTCATTCACAAAGCAAGTAGTTTTATATTAAACGTGTCCATGTTAAAAGAGTGATTGGAATTTGAAATCAATCGCTTGAATTAAGCAACAGTAGGCGCGGTCAGGTGCAGGATGGGTGACCGTCTCGTGACTACCGCCAGTGGCATTTTTTCGGAGCGCTTCCGTGCTTCGCAAGGCACGTTAAGCCGTTGGTGTCTGCTGTCATGTAATGGCAATGGCAGTCGTTAAGCCAAATCAGAGGCATTAAGGCGGCTTAATAACTTCTGTAAGGCCCGCCACTGTATTACAATCCTCCACCAACGCTGACTTGGCCCCCGTCGTGGAGTATGGCCTACCCTTCTGCGTTGCAGGAAAAGACCCGTGCTCCAGCAGTGGATACATACAAGGGTTGAAATCGAATATGTAACCATGTATGAGCACCGCAAGTCAATAAGAAATACAAAAGCTTACACTCCAGTGACCAACGACTCAAAACAAAGTGTCATGGGACCATTACGACGTATTCGTATCAGGGAACAAAACAACTCGGGAGTACGTACATAATGCAACAATTTTCACTAATACGAGACCATCAAAATAATTTCATACTCCATACCAAAGGCTGGACACATTCCAAACTCGTGTGGCTCTTCCGCGGTCGAGGTAGGGCTCAAAATCGCACGGCGGGGGAGCAATTTAGAAGATTGTCGAGCCAGCAACCCGCGGGCTCGGCTTCGGACCGAAGGGACCAAAAGTTTTGCTTTAAAATAATGTAAATTTAAAAGTTGAAATTAAAAAAAAATATATTTGTTAATCGAAATGTTGAAACGGAGTCGAAGACGAAGCTTTGGTGAATGTTTTGATTTTGGTAGTAACTGCTCTAAATAAATTTTGGTGAAATTAAACGTTCAAATATTAATAGGTAGATATTTCTTATAATTTTGTTGGACGGAAAGGGCTAAAAGTAATGCTGAATAGTACCTATATTTCATTACAAGTGCGGAAAGGCTGTCATTGCAAAGAGTTCCGACAAATGTATACCCGAGCCGAGGCGCAGGCGAAGGCGAGGGTTGACAGTCGGAACAAGTTGCAATGACGGTTCCGCACGTGTACTGAACGACTATTTTTAATACAGTTGCGAAAAAATAAGCAATTTAATAAAGAAAAATTATTTGGAAAATGGCGCCAACCGTAAAAAAATATAAGCAGAGATTTTTTTTCTTCACCCATTCTAGTAGGCAAAGGAAACTATGCCCATACAGCCAAGTCTTCAGTAGATTTTAAACGGGTCGAATCGAGAACCTCCTCCCTTTCTGAAGACGGTTAACAAAATAAATGTTTATTTCTCAATCAAAAGCTACAAATCATAATACATATTATATTATTATCAGACCGAAAGGGCTAAAACCTTGAGAAAGCTGACCCTCGCTCTTATGCAATAATTAGCTGCCGCCACAGAATACGTGTATACGATTCCTGTCACCATGGCAACGCAAAAAATAAATATCCCAGAGTTGGGCTAGAAAAAACGTTACGGCATTAATAAAATATTATCCCACAGGAACGTACGTATCACCGGGGATATCAAGTATTTCAGTATCGTAGTTCAGATCTTTGTCTATCTACATGCTAAGTTTCATGTAACTCCGTTCAGCAGTTATTGCGTGATTGGGGAAGAAATATAGATATTTATATTATATAAAATTTCTTCACAAACTTTCAGATTTATACATCCTCTTTGCTGCAGAGAGTGCGGTGCCGCCTCTTGAAGGCGGCTAATGGGATTGGGGCTTAATGATTCGCGATACTCATACATATACTCTTATATTAAGCGGGTCTAATCGCGATTATTTATTAGGTAAACGTGACTAGCAACGTATTAAAAGTACCCACAATAATTGACCGCACTCGCCACTTCTGTCTACCCGAGTCTATCAGGTGGAGACGGGAGGGGGTCAGCTTTAAAAAAGGCTCTTTGGTCCAAAGGCCTGAGCCCCACGTGGTCCAAGCCCCCGGGCGCGTGGGCCAAGCTAACGGTGCGGCCCGGATGGGACCGGTCCAGCATCACTGCGCCGGCGCATCCAATGTTGCCATGCCAACGCCGCCCGATGCCAACACCGAGCGATTTAGGTACGTTAAGCTTTTATAGCACCAACCCAAATTCTTCCCGCGGGTGTCTTAAAAGGCGACTAAGGGACACAAACCGCAGGGTGGGCAGCAGCGCCCCCTGCAGTACAATTCCAACAAACTGCGATCCCCAACCTGCATGCCCAGCTTGGTGATTATGGGCAATGATGGCACAACCTTGCGCTATGGCGCTCATTAGGGGAGGGCTATGTCCAGCAGTGGACTAATATAGCCTGAAGAAGAAGAAGAAGCTTTTATTTGGGATCTGGATTTTATTATTATTATTAAAAAAAACTATTGCATATAAGCAAATCTTGCAATGGCAATGACGCTTAATGCTGTAAGCATTTCCTACCAGTCAACCGCATGAGGTGTACGAAAGTAACTACAGGCATGCAGAAGTAGATATCTGGTTCCTGATAAAATTTTACACTCTAATCAGTGAAATATATTATTATGTGTATGTGTATGCACTAGGCGAGTCATTCATTTATGCCGGGATTCGAACCCAGGTCTTATGAACACCCGATATCGGGGTGCGTGCATGCAACGACGATTGAATAATGATAAATATTCAATTTGGTGGCCTCGGTGGTGCAGCTGTTTGGCACGCTGACTATAAAACCGAGGGTATGGGGTTCGATCCCCGCCCGGCACAAACTAGGAAACGAGTTTTTCTGGTTTGTCTCGGTTCTTTAAAGTTATCTATGCATTCATTGTATTAAATTTATCGTCGAGTTAGTACCCGTAACACAAGTCATTAATTTAGTTGAGTACTATGCGGCTAACGAGATCTGTGTATATGTCCATGAAAATTTATTGATTATTCGTTCGTTCGTTAACAACCCTTGTATGTCCCCACTGCTGGGGCACGGGTCTGTTCCTGCATCGCAGGAAGGATGCAGGAAGGTTAGGCCATACTCCACCACGGGGGCCAAGTCCGGGTTGGTGGAGGATTGTAAGACAGTGGCGGGCCTTACTGTCAGAAACTCAGAAGTTCTCAAGTCGCCCATAAGGCATCTGACATGGCTTAACGACTGCCATTATATGACAGCCGGCACCAACGGCTTAACGTGCCTTACGAAGCACGGATTATTGATTATTATAAAAGCGAAAAAAAAAAAACAGTATGGTGGCAAGTGGCAGACCCTAGTCTCTGCCTACCCCTGCGTAGAACAGGTGTGAGTTTATGTATAGGCCATACTCCACCACGGAGGCCAAGTTCGGATTGGAGGAGGCTTGCAAGACTAGTGGCTGGTCTTACTGTCAGAAGTATTTATCCCGCCCTAAGGCCTCTAACTTGGCTTAACGACTGCAACCTATCGACGGCAGCCGGCACCAACTGCTTAATGTGCCAAAGCACGGAAGCGCTGAGAAAAAATGCCACTAGCGTTAGTCATATACAGTGATCCATCCATGAACTGACCCCGCCCTGTGTTGCTTAACCTTCGTGATCGCTTAAGATCACTCAGGCAGCCGGGGCTGCGAGCGGTTTCACGACATGCTTTTAATTAATTGTTTACTTCCAAGACCTCAATAACTGATATAAACAAAGGAATTCCGCTGCTTCGGCTTAGTGCTGCCGAAAAAACGGACCCATTGAATCGAAAGGTCATAACTCGCGTTGTTTATCACATACCTTCACTACTCGAGTGTTACCAAGTGGGTTAGTGTTACGTACAATTAATTTCACTGAGTTATTGTTTCTTTTAATGGAGAAATGCACAAAACTGTGTAAAACAGCCGTGGTAGCTCAGTGGGTAGAACAGTGGACGCGCAAGCGAGAGTCCCAGGTCCGATCCCCAGTGCGAGCGTGTACCAATGACTTTGTTTAATTTCAAAGTTACGTACATTTGCGAATTTGTAGTCGCAATACCACACGCTAACTGTGAATGAGAACATCGTGAGGAAACCCGCGGCTTGGTTGGCTCCGCACGTATTGACTAGTCTTTCCTGTGGGCTAGGCCGACTAAGCTGTCAGGATGGTATTATAGGTGCTGGGCAAGCCTACACCATCCATAAAACCATGTCCCAGGCACCCGGGCGGCATCCGGCTACAGCATCCGGGCGGTGTCTTCACCCATCTAGTGTGAGTGAAGATGCCACTGGACGCTGCCACAAATCATCTCATTACGTAGATGCAAAAAGGCCAATGTAAATAAAATACTCGTATGTAAACCAACCCGGACTTGGCCCCCGTCGTGGAGTATGGCCTAGCCTTCCTGCAATGCAGGAAGAGACCCGTGCCCCGGCAGTGGGGACATACAGGGGTTGAAATCGATTTATCATTATACATGGTCTCTCTACCATTATATTTAAACATTTTCTTGAAAAAGTACTCCAAACTTAGCCATGAAGATGAATCCGTTACATTTTTATTAAAACTTAGCCTTAGGCACATAATTATCGATTCCATTTATTTAACTACAGTGCGTACTTCAAACTGTACCTACTCCTGAGGTACAATTGCCAATGTAAATGGATGTCCTTCTGTGTCCCCACTGCTGGGGCTCGGGTCTCTTCTTGCATCGCAGAAAGGTTAGGCCATACCTACTCCACCACGAGGGCCAAGTCCGGGTTCTTGGAGGATTGTAAGACACTAGCGGGCCTTACTGTCAGAGCGCCCATAAGGCACCGCTTAACGACTGCCGTTACATAACAGCCGGCACCAACGGCTTAGCGTGCCTTGCGAAGCACGGCAGCGCTCGTAAAAATGTCACCAGCGGTAGTCACGGGACGGTCACCCAACGTGCACCTGAACCCACCTGTTGCTGCTTCACTCGAGTGATTGATTCCACTCACTCGGTTCGACTAGGTCACGAGCGCTTCGCTGCGACCTGCCATAGACGTTTCACGCCAAACATTGCCCCATTAGCGGCTCATGTCATAGGCGGGATAGATAGGTAGGTTATTATTTGCGCTGTATTATTTTGTAGTTGGTTGTACACTATAAAAATTACTCGTATTGCCCGTAACGAGACATTTGACCTTTCAAAGTATCTAGCCAGAGAACTAGTCTAGTCTACATTTCTATAATTATAACCGTACCGTTATGAACATAATAATATCTACGTTCGAATTTTATATTGGCCGTGAATTATCACAAATGGACCGTGCCTCAATGATCGAGTAAGTTAGTTAGAAAAAGAGAGGTACAGAGAAGCAAGGTGTTTCTTTTATGAAGTGACACTTTGATTTTGATGAAAAATTTTTTGAATAAAAATAAAAGAAACAATATTTTGCCGACGAATACAAAAAAAAATCATGAACTAACACCTGCTGACCTCTTAAGGAGATCCCGGCTTCTCTTTGATAGTTGTCCGCTGCTTTTCCACGCTCTCAGGGTGAATGGTCACGTGGGCGGGTGTTTCCTCCTCTTTGAGGCATGCCCAGCATGGCGGATGATCAGTCCCGTGGTTTATTGAGTTATTAGTGACCCGCCCAGAACCCTCCCGCCCGCGGCTTGGTTGACTCCGCATCTATTTTTTATTTTAACTTCTTTATGCAGACAACAAAGATCCACTTTGTCACATCACACTATCGCGCTAATATTATAAAGACGAAAGTTTGTAAGTGCGTATGTTTGTTGCGCCTTCACGTGTGGCTGGAGCGATTTTAATAAAATTTGATATACAGAAGCTACATTTTACTGCGGGAAAATATCGTATTCCTTTGGGGAAGTCGATAAATCGCGGGTAACACCCCGGCGCACGGCTAGTAAAATAATAACAGATAGAAACTAAAACATAAAATTTAAAAAAACGTAAACTAATAGAGATCCCACCCATTTTATCAATAATCAGCTTTGATTTAGTATTAACTTGTCTTTCCTGTGAGCTAGGCCGACTGTCAGGTTTTTGTAGGTGCTGGCCAAGCTTGCTCCTTCTAAAAAAACAATGTCCCAGGCACTGCAGGGACCAAGTGGTCCCTTCTCCCATCTAGACGGAGCCAAGGCGCCACTGGATGCAGTATAGATCATCTCATTACTTGACGAGTAAAAAAATATCAATGAAAATACTTTTGTTCATCGTTGGAAAGTGAATGTCACATACAATTTTATTTATGTGTGGCTAGCTGAGCCCCGCAGTGTTAACCGCGGTTTATCGATTTGCCCCTGGGAATAAGATATTTTCCCGCAGTTAAACTTAGCCTTTGTGTTAATCCAGGGTGTCAACTAACACCACACCAAATTTTATTAAAATTGCTCCAGCCGTTTAGACGTGAAGAAGTAACAAACATACACACTCACAAACTTTCGCCTTTGAAATATTAGTGTGATTAGTGTGAAGTGTGGATGACGTAGGCGAGTGTCAGATATTTAATCTGAGATCGGAGTGACCCTCTCTTGCATACTTTCACTTCAAAAGCTTGGTCGATTGATGCCCACTTAAACTTGCCTCAAGAGATGAAGGAGTGAGATAAACAAACGAATTCTTGTTCTCTTGGAGGTGAGAACTTATTTTGTTCAGCCTCAGCACTTGAAATGGCGTGCGTGGTGATTAAAGGACTACACACTACAACCAGGCTTGCCAGGTTTTCGGTATTCTACCGTTCGGTATTTTAGCACTGTGTTCGGTATAACCATGGTATAACAAAAATACCGAAGTAGGTTCGCTATTATACCCTGCCAATGTGCACTCTCCTGTGTACTTGCACCGGAAACAAGCCATTACAATGCAAGTTACATGGTTACAAAGAGAAATAGACTCCGTATCGTTTTACCTGGGATTCTCGGAACAGCCTATTCAGCTCCTCAGGTAGAGACTTCTTGCCGCGCAAAGTATTATGATTTATCTCCTCTCGTCTTACCCGGCTGCGGAGACGAAAGCAAGGGTAATGTTTGGTTGGATCGTATGTATGTAAGTTTGTGTGTCCAATTCTATGTGGCCTTGTAACTCCTTAGCCGATCGTCAGAATTTCACAAATAAGATCTTTATCGATTTGTCATAGTTATGGGGAGAATACGTGGTGTGTCGATTAAGAACGGACAACCTGACATGAGTATCGATAGTTTGACCAATTAGCGACCTAAAATAATATTTTTTTCTTACGCATTGACCGCGTCAAGTCAACGTAGAATGTAACATAAATATTGAAATTTTAAACTTTTCTTCTTCTTCTTCGGGCTATATTATGTAGTCCACTGCTGGACATAGCTCTCCCCTCGGAAAAGGTTTCATTTTATTAATACTGAAAAACAGTTTTCACGTAAACCATTATTAACACTACAGCTTGTATGCACTTAAGTACCTTGTCAATCTCAAAATAGTAAATTTCTCAAGCATCAGGCTAGAAGGGGTAAATGTGACGAGGTTCTAAGGTATTTACATGTTAGTGCATGCGACTGTGCCTATGTTGTTCCCGCCAAACTGCTTAGTAGGGAAATGAAATGACATGTTTAATGTGTTTGACTTTACGTTTACAGAAGCGGTCAATACTTTAAAAAATGTGTCTACCTTTTCAGGTGTAAACACATACTTAAATAAACTCAACTACGTACAGCTAATCTTATCTTTGTTTTTAAATTGCATTCAATGCTCGGCAGTCGGGTTTTTTTTTATTCTAGTTTCTTCACGTTGCTATTGCCACGTGGTTATATTTTTGCGAAATAGAAACGCCGTGATAATAAACATGGTCGTTTGAATTTGAATGCAGATTTTTTTCACTGCAAATAGGTGCCATTTAAAGGCGCTTCAGAAATAAGGTAAATCACTTTTAAAATTATGGTTCAAAGAGAACGTAAATAAGCGTAAAACAATTTTGCACTTGCAATAAAATTAAATGTTAGCAAGGTTCAATATTTGTGGCTTTGAAATAAGTATGTCTAATTTCAACGAAGAAAGAAAATCTTCCTTAATCGGAGAGAGTGAGTGCGGGTTTATTTACCACCCGTGCCCATCGTGGATTAACGGTAACAAGCACTGAGAACGGGTTCACCTCAAACACTCAGGTTTCATATACTCAGAATACTCAGATAACATCTAGTAAAAGTCGACCAACTTATAAGAGGAAAACTTCGTACAAATTCGTACGACGGCCGAAGAAACCATTTAAGTATTAGGTACATAAGTAGAAACACACACCACAATACAACATAAAATCTTCAAACACAGTACAAAATGTGAGTGGAAGGGCTGGTAAGGGACGTCCCAGACGGACATACATCGACCAAATAGGGGATGTATTAGCAAAGGGGAAGATAAAAAGTCCCCGGAACCGCAACGAATTATGAACGTTGATGAAGCGAAGGTGATCTCTCAGGATCGTGGTAAGTGGCAGTCCCTGGTCTCTGCCTACTCCTCTGGGATACAGGCTTGAGGTTATGTACATATGTATGTAACATGTAGTACAAGTCGACCAACTTATAAAAGGAAAACTTCGTACAAATTCATACGTAGGGGTGTGTACTTTCAATATAGACTCTTGTATGTCCCCACTGCTGGGGCACGGGACTCTTCCTGCATCGCAGGAGGGTTAGACCATACTCCACCACGGGGGCCAAATCCGGGTTGGTGGAGGATTGTAAGGCAGCGGCTGGCCTTACTGTCAGAAGTTATCAAGCCGCCCATGAGGCCTCTGACATGGCTTAACGACTGCCATTATATGACAGCCGCCACCAAAGGCTTGACGTGCCTTGCGAAGCGCGGAAGCGCTCGTAAAAATGCCACTAGCGGTAGTCACGGGACGGTCAGCCATCCTGCACCTGACCGCGCCTGTTGTTGCTTAACCAAGTGATTGGTTCCAATCACTCGATTCGCCTAGGCCACAAGTGCTTAGATCGGTGTGTACTTTGTAATTTTGTAACACAGAAATCGCAAAAAAAATCATGTCACGGGAGAAGCCATAAGGCCAACCGAATCCCACAAGATCGAAGACACGGTCATCAAGTTAATAATAACCTCAATCCTGACCTATACTACGTAGAATAAGCTATTTATAGACGTCATAATTTGACGGCTATTCGCTAGATAAATGTAAATGATCGACCGCTTAATTACGTAGGTATGCTATTTTTATTTAGACCGGTTTGAAACAGAAATCGCTTAGGTACCTAAAACTTTTTTATATGTAGCTTATACAGGGGAAGTACCTTGAATATTGTAACATAACAAAGCATTTACATACAGGCACATACATTGCCTCTGGCTCCACACTAGGATACCCTGTGCCGTGGGTACCAGAAACAGCGACATCACAAACATGTAAACATCCAAAACCTAGTTTTTTTTCTTGGATATAAACATCCAAGACCAAGACATAGTTTTTATTAGTCCCCAGCCGGGGTTCGAACCCGGGACCTCTTGCACGGTAGGGAGATGCGCTAACTCTGCGCCACAGAGGTCGTCCGTCAATTGAAGAATTAGAAGGCAGTTTCAAGCGATGTATTTGTTAAGGCACAAGGCACGTTAAGCCGTTGGTGCCGGCTGTCATGTAATGGCAGTCAAAGAGTATATAACCACTGATGGCAGTCGTTAAGCCATGCCAGGGCTCCCCGTGGGCGGCTTGATAACTTCTAAGAGTAAGGCCCGCCACTGTCTTACAATCCTCCACCAACCCGGACTTGGCCACCGTGGTGGAGTATGGCTTAGCCTTCCTGCGATGTAGAAAGAGATCCGTGCCCCAACAGTGGGGACATACAAGGGTTGATATCGGGTATTTAAATACCTCAGACACTTAGGTTTCCTCACGACTTCATTAGTACATGCCAGCTCTGGGTATGAAACCTGGTCTCTTCCTTCCAAGTCCATTGTTCGACCCCCTGGACTACCGCCGCTTTGTTGATAAAATCATCTTCATCAGCCATTTGAAGACCACTGCAGGTAGTAGGTTTCCTTCATGGCTTTCCAAGCTTCACGGTTTTCTGCCGTCCGAATCCAGCTACTCCCAGCCAAAATAACCAGGGGGCGAGTCTCTAAAATGCATAGTTGTTTAATAGAGTCACATTAGTTCGGTAATGGTCGTTCCATTCACACCTTCGGTAGTCTAGTAAGAAATACTCGTAGCATTGCAATGGTTTAACCCGTGCTACTTAACTCGGCGCCTCTCGTGATTCTATCTTCTTCGCGAGAGATGCCTATTTAATTTGCGCGGGTTATGCCCCTGGAATGACACGGTACTGCTATTGCTTTGTAGACTAACAAATTGAGGCAAATATCAACCATTGTCGTGCTTATGCATTATATTGAAAAACTAGGGCTAGGGCCAGACCATCTGGTGGTGGGCCTGCCCACGCTCCGTCCCTGGTGCGTGGTCAGCACTTTTTCGCCCGACTCTAGGGCCAGAGTGCTTAGTGCGAGTTTGACAGATCCAATCGAATAACTTTACTACCGCGTTAATCGAGCATTGAGTAGTGAGTATGAGTAAGTTAACCGTTCGAACTGGCAAAACGCTGTCACAGTACAACTCGCACTCGCGTATATTCGTGTTTTGGCTGGTAAAAGTGTTCACTTCTCAACGTAAACCATTACAACTTGCACTCAGCAATTTTAATTTCCATACTTGTCGCTAGGTGGCGCTGCCTCGATGCCATAGAAATATGAGTTTACGTTAAAGCGATCGAGTAGTTCAAAAACTCGCACTTAGCACTCTGTACTGTGCTCATTGTGTGACGTAGGTAGTTTGTCCTGCCTACCTGCCTAGTGTTTTTGTTCCGCAGTCGAGCTTTTGTTATATTTCGTTTCAGTTTCTTATTTCTTCAGATCACTGCCACGTGGTAATATTCATGTGAAACAAGCGGCGAAATAATGGACACGGTCGTTTGAATTTAAATACAGATTTTTGAACAAACAGTCGTTCAGTGCACGGCAAATGGGGTTCCATTTTAAGCGATTTTAATGAAAGGGAAACCACTGTGGAAAGTATGAAGGAAGAAGGATTGACGAAACATATACTTATAGCAACTGTGGGTGGAAGAGTGGGCAAGGGACGCCCCAGTCGGATAAACTTCGACCAAATAGGGGATGTATTAGTAAAGGCACAGATAACATCCCACAGGAAAGACTAGTCAATACGTCCGGAGCCAACCAAACCGCGCGTTTCCTCACGATATTTTCCTTCATAGTTAGTGTGTGGTATTGCGACTGCAAATTCGCACATGTACGTAACTTTAAAATGAAACAAAGTCATTGGTACATGCCCGCACTCGGGATCGAACCTGGGGCTCTCGCTTGCCAGTCCATGGTTCTACCCACTGAGCTACCACCGCTTAGCGTGGGTAGTTAAATCTATGATTATTTGATACTCTCGTCACGTGTGTCTTACGGAACCCTACACAGCGCGTGGCTCGACGGGTGCTTGACCGTTTTTTTTTGTTACCTCGGCGCGCATTATACCGCTAGGTTGACCAGCAAGGCAGTCAATGCCGAACAAACCATAAAAAAAACAAACAAATGTAAGAGACAGACAAAGAAAACTGCTGAGGCACCCCTGCATTTCTCTACCTCGTCCTATCCCCATTGTGCTTGCAATCCACATTGTAACTACATTATGCAAGGAGTAATCCCTTTATGCCTGAACGTAATAAAGAGAATATTGTAAAGAGGTTCGAAATTTCACTGACGCCGCCGGTGAGTCGCCCATTAGCTCAGTTGGAAGAGCGCTGGCACGGATAGCCAGAGGTCGCGGGTTCGAATCGACTGAAATTTTTAGCCTCTAAATGGGTGTTTAAATTGTCCTTAGCACGGGTTAGTGCATTAAAAAGAATATAATCCCTTTCTGTACCACTTAAATTACACTTCATTGCACGAAACATGTACCACGGCGAGGTTATCTCTGTAAGAGATTTCTTCCAGCAAACCTTGGAGATATTGTTTTTATACTATTTTTATTTTTAATGCACTAACCCGTGCTAAGGACAATTTTAAAAACCTATTTAGAGGCTAAAAGTTCCACCCATGCCGGGATTCGAACCAGCGATCTCTGGCTATCCGTGCCAGCGCTGTATCCAACGTAATCAGTGAAATTTCGAACCTCTTTACACTATTCTCTGTATAACGTACAGGCAGCGACATCTGGCTTAAGTAAATTGCATCACTTACAGCCCCGACTACCTACTTTGCAGTTAGGTTTTTACATCGGAATGATATCACTGTACCCACATGATTATACTATTTTTATTTTTAATGCACTAACCCGTGCCTAGACCTGGTATATGCTCGTGCTAAGGACAATTTTAAAAACCTATTTAGAGGCTAAAAATTCCACCCATGCCGGGATTCGAACCCGCGACCTCTGGCTATGCGTGCCAGCGCTCTATCCAACGGCACCAGTCAATGATATCACAACCATGAAAATACACTCGGACTGAGGCACAAATGACCTACTGATCTAAGTAGTACGGCGGCCAACAGCGGGGATCGAACCCACCAGCTCTGTTTCGGTAGTCAAGAGCGTTAACCGCTAGACCGTCGTGCCAGTCAATGGAAGATGCCGACGGGTTGAGATGGTCATGACAATGATGGACTTGGTAACTTTCTTTAGCAAGGAACTGTATATATTTATTCGCAAATTAGTACATAGATTTCACCTGGATAGTATAAGTTGTTTACAATGAGGAGTAAGCGTCTGTGACGAGTACAGTTTGTCCAAAAATTCATGAAACCGGAAGTGAAACTTTATTAGTGGTATTATCAAAAATTACCCGGAACCGGCGTGCGTGAATGCAACGACTTATGAACGTTGATGAAGCGAAGGTGATCTGTCAGGATCGTGGCAAATGGCAGTCCCTGGTCTCTGCCTACCCCTCTGGGATACAGGCGTGAGGTTACATGTATGTATCAAAAATTAAGACCATGTAGGTACTCCCTTCAGCTTGTAATGTTGTATATCTTTTATAATAATAATAAACACTAGAACGACTTCAATTGTGGCTTTATTCGTAAATTAGTAGTATATTTTATAATAAAACAGAAAAACTTGATAAAAACGGATAAGCAGGAAATATGGTCAGATCTGGTCGAAGGGTAAAGTTGTAATAATGAAAAATGAGGGAAATCGAAAAATGTATGACGTACCTAATTTAAATATTTGAAAATGATAGATAGACAAAGAAAGCTGTGTGGTGTCGGCCTAGAGAATAGCACCAACCCAAATTCTTCCCGCGGGTGCCGTAAAAGGCGACTAAGGGACACAAACCGGGGGGTGGGAGAAGCGCCCCCTGAAGTAAAATTCCACCAAACTGCGATCCCCAACCCGCATGCAAGCGTGGGGATTATGGGCATTACCCCCCAATGATGGCACAACCTTGCGCTATGGCGATTAGGGGAGGGCTGTGTCCAGCAGTGGACTAATATAGCCTGAAGAAGAAGAAAAAGAAATAAAAATGGTGTAAACAGGTTTGCACCGTTACAACCTAAGCACAATACATACTTTTACTTTTTAATGTAGTGTTTCTTTTTATAATGCAATATAGCGTCTAGGCCAGGCCACGAGCAATGGAGCGCTCGTGGCCTAGGCCAACCGAGTGATTGGAATCAATCACTTGGTTAAGCAACAACAGGCGCGGTCAGGTACGGGATGGGTGAGCGTCCCGTGACTACCGCTAGTGGCATTTTTCCGAGCGCTTCCGTGCTTCGCAGGGCACGTTAAGCCGTTGGTGCCGGCTGTGATATAATGGCAGTCGTTATACCTCTGAACGCCATGTATAATTTCTTGGACTTTGGACAAAGTATAAACCCAGGCTGATTTTGTTGTACAATTTTTATTTTTAATGCACTAACCCGTGCTATTAAGGACAAATTTAAAAACCTATTTAGAGGCTAAAAATTTCACCCATGCCGGGATTCGAACCCGCAACCTCTGGCTATCCGTGCCAGCGCTCTTCCAATTGAGCCAATGGGCGACTCACCGGCATCAGTGAAATTTCTGATTTTGTTGATTTAGTAAAGGTAATGGCTTCAGTCTGCTTTAGTTATAATTCTGAGGTCTGTGTGTATTACCTACCATTGTGATGTCAATATTTGATTACCTTATTACGGGTATCCAAGTTCGGGACCACGACAAGATCGCGTTCTGTGAAATTTACGTAAATACCAAAATTTTGTAAACTAAATAATCCGAAGTGTATTATTCGTTATTTGTATTGCTCTTCTGTCTTGCATCGTTTCGTTCGTGATCTGTGGCACACCAAATTTAAATGTACTTTGCGTAGCCGATCCATCTATTTCGGTAAACAAGTAGATAGGAAGACTACGCAATGTGCATCCAATTGTCATAGTAATTAAGAACCGTATGAAATTTTATGAAACGCTCCTCTGGTCTCTGCCCACCCTATTACCGGTATACGGACGTAAGCTTATAAGGTAAGTAAACGCGCACGAAACAAAAATACAGCGTGCATACGCCCCAATAACTTTAAAAAGCTATCGGGTACGATTTAAGCGCAGGTGCGTCCCCGCCTATTCAGATCACTCCTCGGATGGCACGGTCTTTTGAAAAGCTTCCTTATGTTATGTAAGTTGGTACGGTATGTACCACGACAGCTGCCGTGCCGTGCTCTTTTTGAAGAGTAACTGGTGAAAACGGATAATTGAATTTAGACGAGCGCATCTGCCTGCCATGCGAGAGGTTACGGGTTCGATCCCCGGCTGGGGACAAAAAAAGGGCGATGTCTTGGATTAAAACTTTCGTAAGCACAACACTTGTACTTTTAGTCCGGATCTACTTACCTGGTCGGACTCTTCCGATATAACAACACCCGTAAGTAGGTAGATCCGGACTAAAAGTCTACAAGATGTCCTGGATGTTTGCTGCTTTGTTTGATGACATGCTTGTGATGTCGCTACCGAAGCAATGTATGTGCCAGTACATACTGGCACATACATTGCTTCGACATTTACATGTCATGTTACGTTATTGTAATTTGTAATGCCGTAGTCAAAACATACAACACTCACTTTAGATAGATATAGACAATCGCCCTGCGTCATTTAGGGCTCATGCTCTTAAAATTAGTAGGTTAGTTTTTAGAATATACCTAGGGCTCTAGAGTAGGCTTTGGTTTTCTCCAATTTTCGCCGGTTTTTCGATGATCGAGTTCTGATTTCGAAATTAAGTGTCATAATATGTATTAGTTCCGATTTCGATTTAAGTGTCATATTAGGTTCGACATTTCTATTACCTACACGAATATATCAGATTCTATCCGATTTAGCCGAGGTAAATTCTAAAAGCTAACAGTCTATACCTAAGGATGTTTCAATTAAAAGTATTGTCATGAAGCCATTTGAATATCTGTTTTTTTTATTTCTTTTCGGGGATTCTTTATTGAACAATCCTTGGACTACGCGCGCGTAGGTTTGTTTGATTTCTTAGTTTAAAAAAAGGAGGAAAAGCTTAAAGGAACTTAATCTTACCTTTAAGTTGTATTGCAAGACATAGAGATATGGAGCCGACTTTCTACTAAGTAAAATTAAGATATGAACATTTTTTACTGCATCTACACCAGAACACCACAAATTATGGTAGGTTAATACCTAGTGATTTCTTTCATTCAACCATGTGAAGGGAAGATTGCCGACGAAAAAGTGAAAAAGATGGAGACTTTTTCGCAAATTCACCCCATTTCTAAAATTACCTTCAATACGTAGGACTTTTCAATAAACCTAGAAACTCCAGCATCTGCTAGGGCCTAGCATAAAAGCGCCTCGCTATTATGTATTCGAATACTTAAAGTAGGTACCTATAATGATATAGAGCCTTGTATGTCCCCACTGCTGGAGCACGGGTTCTGCAACGCAGGAAGGCCATATTCCACGTGGGCCAAGTCCGGGTTGGTGGAGGATTGGAAGACAGTGGTGTGTATTACTGTCAGAAGTTATCAAGCCGTCCATAAGGCCTCTGACATGGCTCAACGACTGCCATAACAGCTGGCACCAACGGCTTAACGTGCCTTGCGAAGCGCTCGGAAAAAACGCCACTAGCGGTAGTCACGGGACGGTCACCCATCCTGCACCTGACCGCGCCTGTTGTTGCTTAACTCAAGTGATTGATTCCAATCACTCGGTTCGACTAGCCCACGAGCGCTTCTCGTGGCCTAGTCGTACGAAACGTAAGTAGGTAAAGTAACATAACATTTACATGCAAGCACAATACATTGTGGCCCCACACTAAGATACCCTGTGTCGTGGGAACCAGAAACAACAACACAAACATGGAAACATCCAAGACCTGTGCTTTTTTTTTCGCCCCAGCCGGGATTCGAACCCGGGACCTCTTGCATGGTAGGCAGACGCGCTACCGCTACGCCACAGAGGTCGTCAGGTATAAAGTAATTTATACTCTAAGAACTACTATAGGAAGAGACTTACAGAACACGGCGATTCGGCGATCTCGCAAATCCGCTCTCGAATCATCTCAATTTTCACAATGGCGGCCCTCCTCTTCCGGCTAATTCAGGACTAGTTTTAACGGCTGGTATTGTGTCGCTCGCAGCCTTTGTGCGGACCCCTTGGATGCAAGGTCAGCCGCCCCGTACAAGGCCAGGGCGAGACCTCGGCCTTGAGGGATTCAGGGCTACGGGCCTCAGTTTTACTACCTAACGTCTTGTAGCGGTTAGTAACAGACCGTTTTTGCTTAGTCCACCGGGTGTCCTGAGAAATGAATGGCGATTGTGTTCGGTTTGTTTGGGTACTAAGCGAACAGTAAATGTAAATGGTTTTGGTCAGCTATGGAAATGTTTTCTGCGGCAACTAGTGATTAGTTTTGTAGATTATTAGCTTGAGTTTCCTTGTAGGAAAGTATGTCTATAATATAAAAATTAATCACCGAATGCGCAAATCTCGACAGCAGCTGAATCGATTTCGCTAATTCTTTTTTTTGGATATTGCTTGAAGTACGAGTATGGTTCTTACGGAGGAGAAAATAAAAAAAAATTATACGACTGTTAGGCGGTACGAAGTTCGCTGGGTCAGATAAATTGCGATAAAACTTCTATTGAAATGTGTTACTTTGATGATTTGAAGTTCTGTAGAAATTTAGCTATGACAAATCAGAGAATACGTGGGTTTCGGGAAAGGAATAAAATACAGAGAATAGTGTAAAGAGGTTCGAAATTTCACTAATGCCGGTGAGTCGCCCATTAGCTCAGTTGGATAGAGCGCTGGCACGGATAGCCAGAGGTCGCGGGTTCGAATCCCGGCATGGGTGGAATTTTTAGCCTCTAAATATGTTTTTAAAATTGTCCTTAGCACAGATTAGTGCATTAAAAATAAAAATAGTATAATTATAGGAATAAAATATTTTAATGCAGTACATAGACGTAAACTTGTTTTTCCTTTTAGTAGCAATACCATTCGCTAAGGCTAATGAAGGAAAACATCGTGAGGAAGCCCGAGTATTTGAGTTGCTGAGCGCCTGAAATTGCCAATCCGCGGTGGGCACACGCGGTAATTGGGCCCATTCTATCTCCCTCTCTCTGAGGAGCCTGTGACCTGCAGTGGGATGTTTATAATACCTACATTATAACTAGCTTTGATTTAGTCTCTCACATATGGACTAAACCCATTTGCCATAGCCTGTATAGTTGTAAATTACACTAGAAAATAAACCTTAGCCCTGCGCAGACGAGGGACTATCTCCCGGGTACTTTTTTGTCCGCCGATATAGATCTCTTATAAATTGTATCGAATAACGCACACGAAGGATTAAAAGTACGCCGTACAAAGTCCCTCAAGTTACCGATGACAAAAGTTCGGTGTTTTCTTTTAAACTTTATGTAAATTACAACACGTAATCTTTCTTTAAGATTCTAAAAGTAAGATTCTAACTTTCATTGACGTTTCAATTCCCACGATAACGATATTCTGCGACATATTTCAGGAGTAGAGCACATTTTTGTCGAAAGTGCCACCTATGATATTTTCAACTAAGTCAACTGTTAAAAACTGATATTTCTTGAGATTTATTGTGTTACTTGCTGATACCTCAAGCGTTATATATAATAATAAAAATAATAAATAAATATTCATGGACATATTACACAGATCTCGTTAGCCCTATACTACTTAAGTACAACTAAATGACTTGTGTTACAGGTGCTAACTCGACGATAGATTTAATATAATTAATACCTAGATAACATCCAAGACCCGAGACAAACTAAAAAAGTTCGTTTCCTAGTTTGACCCTAGTTATTCGTAACTGGCTTGTAGCTGGTTACGAAACAGCAATAAAAAGTCCACATTCGTAACTGGTTACGAAAATTTGGTTACGAACGTGGCTGAAGGGGTTTTGCCAACGCAATTATTTAGCTTGCAACCTATTCTGAGACCTTGGAAATATAAACACAAAAATCGTAATAGGTACCTAATAGGTGGAGCCGTTTCGGAGCTCTATAACAAACACTGTGACACGCGATTTATATGCTTTGTTTTGCAGTGGCACTTTACCACATATTCCCCTCCGGAGCAACTGGACAGATTCACATCTGGACAAATTCTCAGCTGGACAGTTTCTCAGCTGGACAAACGGAGCAACTGGACAGATTCGCAACTGTACAGATTCTCAGCTGGACAGTATCTCAGCAGGACAAATTAGCAGCTAGACAGTGTAGTCGAGAAGAAAAGTTTATAAACTATGAAACAGGTATTAAATTTAAAAAGACTTTATTCAAGGAAATTCTATACTACACAAATGCATATAAGGCAACAATTTCTCCAGAAACATCCCTACATCCGCATTAGTTCCATCATCGTTTAGTTATACGTATAACGTACTATGTATAACGGTTTACAGCTGTGGTAGCTCAGTGGGTAGACTCGCAAGCGAGAGCCCCAGGTTCGATCCCGAGTGCAGGCATGTACCTTTGTTTAATTTCAAAGTTACGTACATTTGCGAATTTGTAGTCGCAATACCACACGCTAACGGTGAAGGAAAACATCGTGAGGAAACCCGCGGCTTGATTGGCTCCGCACGTATTGACTAGTCTTTCCTGTGGGCTAGGCCGGTTAAGCTGTCAGGATGGTATAGGTGCTGGGCAAGCCTACACCATCTATAAAACCATGTCCCAGGCACTACAGCGTCGGAGTGGTCACTTCACCCATCTAGTGTGAGTGAAGATGCCACTGGACCCTGTAAAAATCATCTCATTAAGTAGATGCAAAAGGCCTATTGGCCTTATTATATTATAACGGTTTGGGACAAGTATTTCTACAGGGTCGAGTATGGACAGAAACAACCAAGGCGTGTCACCACCATTTATTAAAGTTTTCTAAAAAAATTGAATAAAAAATATTGTATTTCATCAACATGTTACTTTAGAAATGAACATGATCGGGTCACTTTTATTCTGTGAAAATATTACAACTGGCCACTTGTAATCACTGATTGAAGACGAATAAAAACCCACAGCTGTCAGATTATAAAGTAAACTTACTTTTCTGAACATCTAATAGACAAAAACGGCCAGTCACAATATTTCGCGCCAAATAAAAAGTTCCAGTTTTGAAAGAACATCTTCATCCCGTGCAACGTCGCGTCTGTGCACTCCGAGATAACAATTATTTATTCTATTTATTACTCCTTTTATTATAATTGTTATTATAGACCATAATATTTCCTAATAAAATTCAAAATGGCCGCCTTCACTGCTCACAAACGACAACAGATGGAATGGTAGAAATCCCAAAAGGGCCGAGACATGATTTTTGTCGCTTCAAGAGTAGAGGTAAGCGAAGCCATTTTGAATTTAATTCCCTGGACCGAGTACACTTTATCTCGGGCGCGTCACATCGAGGTCCGTGGTAAGGGCGCCGCCGGTCGGTTTGATCGTTGCGTGTGTAGTAGCTAGGTAATACAGGTTACATGCTAGGGTATATAGATTATGCTAGTGTGTGGCGGCGCGATGGTACTTGTGGCGTGTATGTGTAGGTCGTCAGTCTCACTCGCTGCTCTTATTTTCTAATCCTCGTCCTCGCCGCTCTCCGATTCTGCAATAGACGGAATAGAGGAATTAGGCATTTTCTTATGTGGCCTATATGAATCCCACTGCAGGGCATAGGGCATCTCCCAGAAAGAGAGAGTACGTGTTTGATTACAACGCGTGCCTATTGCGGATTGGCAATTTCAAGCGCCGAGGTATTAAGGCCTTCAGATTTCCTCACGATGTTCTCCACAGGTAATTAGGCACTTGAAAAGCTTTAATTTATCATTAAGTAGTGCAGGCGGACATATGTCGACCAAATAGGGGAATTATTAGCAAAGGGGGAGATAAACAGTACCCGGAAACGGCGTGCGTGCATGCAACGACTTATGAACGTAGATGAAGCGAAGGTGAAGTGGCAGTCCCTGGTCTCTGCCTACCCCTCTGGGATACAGGCGTGAGCTTATGTATGTTGTGTAATGAATAGCGCTTAAACAGAATGCTGGCCTGACATTAAAATTTGTGAATTTATTGAAGAATAATTAAAAATTAGTAAGGAAACCTAAGGCGCTCATTAGGGGAGGGCTATGCCCAGCAGTGGACTACATAATATAGCCTGAAGAAGAAGAAGGAAACCTAAGTGTTTTACTCGTCAATACAGCCAATTCTCTCACAGGAAAACTTCGTGTCACGAAGGTCCATGTTAGATCACTATCATTATTTAGTAAGATGTGTTTGTGGGGCGGCCAGTGAGTCCACACACTCACGGGGAGTGTGCAGGAATGACCCGCCCGCAGCTTCACTGTAGCACTACGTCGACACCGCGCGGCTTACAAATCAACCGCACGGCTCTAATTGTGTGCAGGTAACAAAACATAAAAGGAGAATCGCAATCTATGATCGGCGAAGAGAGTTAGCTTGGCACACTCACTAGACAGAGGAAGAGTCGACCTGCGGCGCTAGAATGTCACTAAACAGAGTTAACCTGTCCAACCTAACCTGCCTAGAATAACTTTATTGAATTATAAATAAATAAATAAGTAAATAAGTAAGTAAATAAATAAATAAATAAATAAATAAATAAATAAATAAATAAATAAATAAATAAATAAATAAATAAATAAATAAATAAATAAATAAATAAATAAATAAATAAATAAATAAATAAATAAATAAATAAATAAATAAATAAATAAATAAATAAATAAATAAATAAATAAATAAATAAATAAATAAATAAATAAATAAATAAATAAATAAATAAATAAATAAATAAATAAAACAAACAAACTTTATTGAACAGAAGACTCTGCAGTCAACTGCGCGCGCACTACAAACTTCAACATTCCTGCATCGCGCAACCAAAGTGTTTCAATGATATGCCATAAATATAACGTCCGACTAACAATAGTTGGACCAGCCGTCCCCAGGCATACGATCTGGGAAATTTCCCTTTATAGTGGAAGAGCACGATCACCCGCACTTCCCTATACAATTTACATTACTATATACAGTAGCACGCATAACCTGTGTCGTGGGTACTAACGCTCTAAATATAGATTTACAGGTGTCTTAGCTTTTGGTTACAATAATATCTTATTACTTCTGATTTAAAATTTTGAATGTCGAAATGAAGAATGTCGCACGTATGCATGCGGCTCTCTATATGTAATCCCTAGACTATCAGAGTTATCCTCAAGAATGAACGAGAAGAAGAATAAATGTCAGCAGGGGGTCGCTAAGAAGACAGTCAGTCTGCTGCTCCAGAAAGTTATCAGGGAGTAACTAGAGAAGAGGTTCTCCTGCTGCTCTAGAAAGCCAGCAGAGTCGCTAGTAAAAGAGTCAGCGTGCTGCTCTAAAATGTCAGCAGGAAGGAGGTAGGAAGAGAGTCAGTCATCTGCTCTAGAATGTCAATAGGCTTACATTTTACATTGTACATTGACATTCAGCAAACAGAATGTAAATTCTTTTCGTTGAAATAAAATGATTTGAATTTTGAATTGAATTTTGTCGCTAGGAAGAGAGTAGACCTGCGGCGCTAAATCGCCAAAAACAAAGCACGGTCAGCCTGTGGCTCTGGAATGTTACTACATACTCGTAGAGAGCAAGTCAGCCTACGGCGCTAGTCTCATTGAGAATCATGTTATGGCGCTATAGAATCGGAATCTAGCATTTAAATGTTTAAGTCAGCTTGCGGCGTAAGATCGTCACTAAATACCTACATCGAGAGTCATCCGGTCCTGCGGGGCTAAAATGTCACTAGATAGAACGAGTTACCCTGAGTTATGCTGTGTGGTGTCGGCCTAGAGAATAGCACCAACCCAATTCTTCCCGCGGGTGTCGTAAAAGGCGACTAAGGGACACTAACCGGGGTGTGGGCAGCAGCGTCCCCTGCAGTACAATTCCACCGAACTACGATCCCCAACCCGCATGCCCAGCGTGGGGATTATGGGCATTACCCCCTATGATAGCACAACGTGGCGCTCTTTAGGGGAGGGCTATGTCCAGCAGTGGACTAGTATAGCCTTACGATGACGATGATGATGACCCTGAGTCGATAATGTCACTAGAGAGACGGCTTGTGGCTATGACATTAGAGTGGCCATAGAGCTGGGGTCGTGACGCACCGGCCTGTGCAGACACCTCCAAGCGATATTTTTGCAGCATCGGAACATTGAAAATAAAATACAATAATATTCTTTTTAATGCACTAACCCGTGCTATGGACCATTTTGAAATATCATTTAAGATATCATTCCGAAGTAAAACCTAGCTGCAAAGTAGGTACTCGGGGCTGCAAGTGATGCAAATTACTTCAGCCAGATGTCGCTGCCTGTTCGTAATACAGAGAGTATTGTAAAGAGGTTCGAAATTTCATTGATGTCGGTGAGTCACACATTAGCTCAGTTGGGAAGAGCGCTGGCACGGATAGCCAGAGGTCGCAGGTTCGAATCCCGGCATGGGTGGAATTTTTAGTCTCCAAATAGGTTTTTTAAAATACGATATCTAAATTTACTTCTCAACCAGGTCTTGGACCGAGCCACATACTATATATTACTTGGTTGATTGACCTAATGGTTGTGTGCGGCGGTCCCTTAAGGCCAAAATACCAGCCGAGCCCCTTGAGCCCAGTCACAGATAGTATAAATTGCTATCAGCAATAAGGCCGCCAATTGTACCTCTTCTTTTGTAACTGTTGTCTCTGTAATTATTTTCTAGTGTGTACAATAAAGAATATTCTTATCTTATCTTATAATAGCTTTATCTAGTCTACTTTAAAGTTTTAACTAAGTTAAAATGGAGAGACATTGACCATGACCAAAGAGTATATAACCACTATGTTACCATGACATAAAAAAACTTAGGTAAAATAACAAAATTAAAGCTAAATTTTAAAAACCTATTAGAGGCTAAAAATTTCACCCATGCCGGGATTCGAACCCGCAACCTCTGGGTATCCGTGCCAGCGCTCTACCAATTGAGCTCGGATAGCCAGAGGTTGCGAGTTCGAATCCCGGCATGGGTGAAATTTTTAGCCTCTAAATAGGTTTTTAAATTTTTCCTTAGCACGGGTTAGTGCATTAAAAATAAAAATAGTTTAATACTTTAAAGGTTCTAAATGCCTGCTCACCTTCCTCGGCGCTCTGCAGCCAATCCACGAACTTCTTCATCTGCTCGACAAACATGAGCTTCCCCTTGGCGGAGGCGTTGGGCTCGCGGTACCACTTGAGTATCACCTCCTCCGACAGCACGTTACTCTTGTACAGCATGAGGACGAGTTTGCTGAACGCCTTCATGAAGGACATGTTCTCGTAGCAGTACTCTTGCACCTGGGAAGAAGTTGTGGGTTATTTAGGGCTGCTACAATTGTGGGATGTTAGGGAACTGATGCTCGACTCGAATGCTATGTGTAGTGGACATGTAAACAAATTAAATGAAATGAAAAATGTTTATTTATCTCACTCAGATTAGAGAATATTATGAATACGTCCTTGTTCTCACTGAATTAAATATAATAGTTTGCGGATTAAAAAAAAAAACACCGCAGTTATAGTGAAAAAAAAAAATGTAGAATAATACAAATTAAATAAATCGATTAAACAATATTTAGCAACATCCACCGAAAGGCACAAGGTGAATGGATATGCAGTGTACCATCGTTATCAACCCTTGTATGGCTCCACTGTTGGGGCACGGGTCTCTTCCTGCCTAGCAGGAAGATTAGGCCATACTCCACCACGGGGACCAAGTCCGGGTTGGTGGAGGATTGTAAGACAAAAATGGAAAAAATGCCACAAGCGGTAGTCACGGGACGCTCACCCATCCCGTACCTGACAGCGCCTATTGTTGCTTAACCAAGTAATTGATTCCAATCACTCGCTTCGCCTAGGCCACGAGTGCTTCCATACAGCATGAAAATTATTACACTGAATTACTTTATCGGTGAAATTTTGCCAGGAGATCAATAATAATAAACATAAATCCCACACGACACAATTATTTGTCCTGCGCCTTGATTATGTAACTTTTAACATAACATATACATTTGTACGCGAAAGCGTACATAATATGTACGCTTAGACATAGACATAAGGCGTAATATGTATCACGATATCAAGACATGACAGTAATAATGATACACATAATTGTACGACAGAGTTCGGTAGATATATAGTGTTTGCATACAAATCTATACATTAAAAGTTACAGGATCAGGCGCTGGTCCCTAAAATACAAGGTGGCCAGGGAAGACGTTACAAACTTGTAACTACACCCACATTGTGTCCATTCGTACGAATTAAGTAGGATGTCCTACAGAGAAAATCGGGCCCACCACTGCGTTTGTTAGTCAATGTGCTAACCGCAATTGCGCAGTCAATAAAGTTTATTGTAGTTAATATTTTTTTTTTAAAGTAAGCAGTCAATAGACGTACTTTTTTGCGTTGGGTTGGCAAGGAGCACATGTAGCCAGCGCTACGTATTGGGGATCCTAAAGTTATTAAAACATCTCGCATTGAAACTAAAAAATTATTTCGTAAAATAAAATTCCGATATTGTCTATTATTGTCTACACTACATTTATTTCTGCAAAAACACGCAAATCTGCCGTTGATTGTCCAAGCTTAGGTCTTTTGGTAACAAGTGCTGAAGATTGCATGTTTCGAACAAATGTGTCAGTAAATTAACATAGCGGAACAGAAGAACGCCAGTCGTTGGTACGAATCCAGCCATGCGTTATTGATTTATTGACACAATAAGTGAAGAAAAACGTCGTCAGAAAACCCCTTGTATCTGATATATTACATGCCTCAGCACTTGCTACCTACAATGGCCCAACTATGAGTTTAAGGGCCTGTTTCACAATCTGCAAATAAAGTTCCGGATGAGCTATCCGCAAGGCCCAGGGCTGCCGTTTGTTCTAACTTATTTTATTTAAAATAAATATTCCTATATTGCGTGTGTTTGTTTATGGCTTCAAATGTAGAACAAATGGCAGCCATGGCTGCGGATAGCTTATCCGGAACTTTATTTGCAGATTGTGAAACAGGCCCTAAGTTAGGCTAAACTTACACATACTTTTAATGTATTTTGTTTTCTGGTTTTCGCGCGCGAATTTTCAAATCAAACAGTGGCGCCATCTATCTGTGACAAGTACCAACAAAAAATTACCGAATGACATTTAAAACCATTCATTCAAGAATTTCCCTCATTCGACATCCCAAAAAATTACGACGTTTGCGCATCTTTAAACGTACGTATCTGGTACGGATAGCCAGAGGTTGCGGGTTCGAATCCCGGCATGGGTGAAATTTTTAGCCTCTAAATAGGTTTTTAAATCTTTAAACGTGATCAATCACGTTTGTACCCCTTTATTTCTAGAGAAAATACGGGTGAGGGATAATTCTCTATGTGAGTGCGGTGTGGACGAAGGGTCACTGGATCATATCTTCTTCGAGTGCCCAAAACTGTCTTGTTCGCTTTATGATTTCCTTCCATCAGACTTTCCTCTCCCAACAAATTTTCGATCGGTGTTGCCCCTTGTATTTTCCCCTTTTATTAAATCTAACAATATAAAACTGTAGATATATATTATTTAGTCGTTTCATAATATTTATGTACTATTTTATTATGTTTAATAATTTTTGGTTACTACAAGTTCCTCAACCTATCTACTGCAATTTGCGAGGTGCGCAACCAGTAAAAAAAAAAAGTGCCTACTCCACAAACCTGACATTGGCAACCCTAGGGGGTGCCATAAACAAGAATTGAATTGAACGTGATCAAGAAATTAAAAATGTATAATAAGAAGAACGTATGTGAAACATCAGACGGAGGTACCTGAATTCTGCACACAAGAGTTCTACTTTAAGTGCGGAAATCTAAGGCCTTAACTAACTGCAGCAAAATCATGAAGTACCTTAGTCAGCAGTGCCATTTCAGCGCGCGCTGTATGCGCGAATGCCGCTAACAGGGGCGTGTAGTGGCGCAGATGCTTGGCGGCCTGCTCGGCGATCAGCTCCTCTTTCTTGTTCCACTCGCCGCGGGACATCACGCACTGCCAGATCTGCCGGGGAGAAGGGGGCGGGTCAGTGGTGGGATCGGAAGTGCCTGCGAATTTACTGTTGTGGTGGTGGCGTAAGGTTTTGGTGGTACAAGGTTTGTAGTTGGGAAAGAAACTGTCTGCGGTGCTTTGTAGGAATTTTTACACATGGCATGGTTTATGCTGTTTTTAGCTTCAGTCGTCTATTTCTGTGAGTTTTCTGTTTGTTGATTTGAAGATACTTTTTAATAACCAAGATGCATGTTTATGTATGTTGACCGACACTTGTAGCAAATAAATAAATCTTTACTTCTCTTATTTATGCTTTGAATGTTTTGCTTTTTCCTCCATTTTCCTGCGTTTTTTTTTTATATTGGTGCCATAAAGTTATTTACTAATATACTAGCAGCTAAGGTAATTACAAAAAAGTAATTTTACAACTATTTGCTTGCTCACTTAATACAGCAGGTGTATGTTTATTGTTGAACCTTCTTTACAGTGTATCTGAATGAATGACGGATTTCATTATTGAATGAATGGAATGAATGAAGTTTAAGTCATAAAATAATCTATCGCAATCCATCTGCTACACTGAACTCGACCCATATACCTACAAACTGGGACAAAAAAAATTAAGAAAATTCCGCTAATAAATGTTGGCGGTAATGCTATCTCCTCAATAAAGAGTTCTTAAGATCATTATGGGGAAAAGTAGAATCAAAAAACGTGTAGAACATTAAGGATGTTGGACCATTTAAAATGGGGGTTTGTGCTGCAAAAGATATTATTATAAAATTCCACCTATGCCGGGATTCGAACCCGCGACCTCTGGCTATCCGTGCCAGCGCTCTTTCCAACTGAGCTAATGGGCGACTCACCGGCATCAGTGAAATTTCGAACCTCCTTGCACTATTCTCTGTATTACGTACAGGCAGCGACATCTGGCTGTAGTAAAGTCTGGATGGAATTTTTAGTCTCTAAATAGGTTTTTTTAAATTGTCCTTAGCACGGGTTAGTGCATTAAAAAAAATAAAAATAGTATAATGACTTGGAGATATTTATCTCATCTGGCAACCGTGGCTACAGCAACGTGAAAAAAACTTCTTGCTCGCTGGCTCGGCTGATCCACTGGCAGTTTTGTATACCGCTTTAAAACTGACAGAATTTCAAGCATGCTCGAAGAATCAACGGTATAACCCACAGAGTAAAATTTGAAAACAAAATCGCCGGATTTTGGGGTGATGTAGTTGCGGTCTATACCGTTGGCTCGCAGAAAATAAAAAACTGCGGTAAAGAAAACTGGTGGCTCGCTAATGGAACACCCCCCTTAACATGCAAGGTTTTAGTAAAAAAATCAATCAAACTTTAATTCTTTATTCAATACCCACCGCAATACCTACTCTATTTTGTTATTTTTATTATTCCGGTGCTATGTGCACTTCTTAAATAACATAACAGCGCAATTTCGTTCATTCGTTCTTTCATTCACCTCATACAACCGCATCCCAACACTAAAAAAAATGACAAACTAATCTGTGTAGTTTTGCTAACCTGTGATCAGAAAATCAGTGTATTTAGAATTTCGCGAATTTTCGAATCACAAATTCAGCCAGTTTTCGGTAAAATATGATGCCCCTGTGTCTTAACTAGTGTCTACAACAAAATGTGGTAACCTACATCGAGTGATGCTTCCGAAATTCGTGTTTTGTGGTCGAGTGAGGTTTGTTTACTCGTTTTGCCATTTAAGAACGGATACACTGTACAGTTAATTTTATTATGTTTAATTGTAATTTTTACTTATCCTCGTAAATTTCCGTGCATAATTAATTATTTTTATGCCATAAGCGTTTTCTACCAGTCAAAATCAAGAGAAAACACAGGAATATTTTTAACACAACTTTAATGTTGCCAGCTAAAATAATATCAGTTAACTTTTTTTTCTAAACACCAAACTTTTTCAGTAATATATAAATGAGGTCGTTACACCCAGTTTTTGACATTGAAACAAAGCGACTTTCTGTTCCTCTAGCAAATAACCAATCGACCCCATACCACCGTAACCTTAGAAAAGTCAGCCTGCCGAATCGTCATGGGTGTGAGCGGGACAACTGTAGCTCGGGAAGGGCAGAAAGACTCTGCCGTCTCCTTCGCACGAGTTTAACGCCCACGCCTTGGACTCGTCATCAGGTTTCATCATGTAAGTTGAGCTTGTTTGAAATTAAAGTAATATTACAAAAATAAAATAAAACCGGCGTATGTGCTAATGCGCCCCCTGCAGTACAATTCCACCGAACTGCGATCCCCAACCCGCATGCCCAGCGTGGGGATTATGGGCATTACCCCCTATGATAGCACAACGTGGCGCTCTTTAGGGGAGGGCTATGTCCAGCAGTGGACTAGTATAGCCTGACGACGACGATGTGCTCAATCTCTTTTGTATGTCCCCATTGCTGGGGCACGGGTCTCTTCCTGCATCGATCGATATCGATAGGACACAAAATGCATGGACAGTATAATTTATTAGTGTACTCACCGATAAAGAGCGGTGGTAGCGGAGCGGTGAAGAACGCCTTCTTCTTTATTGAGATTCTCTTTGAGAGCATCTCGATAAAGCTTCTCAATCGAGAGGTCGTGGGTTCGAACGCCGGCATGTACCAATGACTTTGTTTTCTAAGTTATGTACATTTGTGAAATTATAGTAGCAATACTACTCGCTGACGGTGAAGGAAAACATCGTAAGGAAACTATTGTCTGAGGCGTTAGCGTACCTCAGCGCTTGCTACGTACAATGTCCCAACTATGAGGCTAAGTGCGGAAATCTCCTAGTGCTTAGTGCGAGTTTGACAGATCCAATCGAATAACTTTACTACCGCGTTAATCGAGCATTGAGTAGTGAGTATGAGTAAGTTAACCGTTCGAACTGGCAAAATGCTGTCACAGTACAACTCGCACTCGCGTTTATTCTTGTTTTGGCTGGTAAACGTGTTCACTTCTTAACGTAAACCATTACAACTCACAGTTAGCAATTTTAATTTCCATACTTGCCGCTAGGTGGCGCTTCCTCGATGCCATAGAAATATGAGTTTACGTTAACGCGATCGAGTAGTTAAAAAACTCGCACTAAGCACTCTGAGTGCTTATACTGAGTTTTTCATTTTACTTTCGATAGCGAGAGCGTTTGAAATTTGTATAGGAGTGACAAAGCGCCACCTAGTTGTCGCTTGGTCACTCCCTCAGAACACAAAAATAAGGAGAAGTGCCTTGTGGGCGTGGCACTGTCGCCCAACGTTAGCCCATTTGGGCTAACCTCTGCGAAACTTTAAAATATGGCCGTCAATCGCTTCGCGCCAGCCGTCGTAGTAACATCTGAGAAAAATGCCTAATTGCGCAGTGATTACCTGCAGAAATCGCTGTGATACATGCTATTCAAAAACAGGGGAGTGTTTTTTCACCGGTAAACCTATTTTACTCACTATATTCGTCTTATAAACTACGAAAAATCATAATTATAATAATTTTATGTGCAATGTGCATCACATTACTAAGAACATAAATGGGACGTATTTATTACATTGTAGTTATTCCACTGCTGTTTCTATATAGGATTTTCGTGGAGGTTTGCTAACTAGGAAAAGCCAGCCCGCAGTGCACCGTCACGCAAAACTGATCATTGTTCAATGCGATGTTTCGAGGTACGGCCGCATGTATTTGCCGCGAAATGTCAAATTCACCAGTAGGTCAGCTGGAGACATATTGATGGGGTAGTACCTTTCTTTTCAGAGTGATTAAGTATCGATATTATTGAGGCATTTATAATCGTTCGTCCAGACTTCCAAAATTACTAGAACCAATTATTGTAAGACTAGGTATTTAGTCTTATCGTCGACTATTGCCCGCGACTCCATCTGCGTTGACTTCAGCTTGCGTTGCTAAGGAAGCTTTTATTTTAGTAGAAGGATTTTGTCTTACTAAAAACAGGCCTAGCTTCGATCATGTATTTCAAAAAGTTTCTAATAAAGATAAAGAAAAATACGAAAGAAAAATGGATCAAAATACAGAGTACCATTTGCTCCATCTATTTTACAGAGAAGTGTTTCCAGATGCTAAAGTGGGGGAAAAAATATTTCCGTGGGCAGTTCCTACCTTGAAAATACCAGTAATAACGAGTTCCATAAAGGTTGAGGTACCAGTATATTTAAAATCACGATAAAATTTTACATGGTTTAGAATATTCAATTGACAACATTTCATTTTTTTAACATACAGATTTTATTGTCCTAAAGGAAACTAGATACAAAATAAAACGAACCATATTTTTTTATTTTCTGAAACACGCACGTTTTCTTATATTTTTTACATTTTAAAGTTTAAAATATTTTTACCGGAAGTGACGAAACAACGAGGCTCACAATATGTTTTCTTTTGCCTAATATCCTAAAAAAAAAATATAGTTACAAATGTCATTTTAGTATTGCCAGGGCCATATTAAAAAACAGTTTCTGTATTTTTTTGACATATGCAAATATGTTTTTATTTTATACAATTAAATCAGCTTAGTTCAATTCATCATCCCTATGTAGTTGTTCCTTTTTTGTCAAATGTACTTTGTGTTGGCAAAGCCTTTATCTGCGTTCGGAGTGTTTTTGCTGCCAGTTTGTTACTTTTGTAGCTACTTTTTCAAGGCCATTTATAATGGTATGGTAAGTATAAAGTATGGTAACCCTGATATTATGTTGTGTGGTTTGCCTTGCGTAGGTAGGTACCTAACGTAAACAAACTTTGTGTAGTGTTAAATTTATTTCTCTCTACTCAAATTCTATCCTATACAAGAACAAGAAAGTCATTGGTAGGTATACAATGGACACTTCAGATTTAGACGGATTCGTACGCGCTGACAGCCGAAATCTATCCAAGGTAGATCTTTCAATGCTTTTGGAGTTCATGCATCATGACGATGCAGCGAAAATAAGAGGTGCAACCGTGATGATGAAAACCATGATTTCAGTTTTATGAAATAGGCCCCGGAGACCATCAGCAACCAAAAATAAAGGGGGGGGCACGTGAATAACAATGTACTACTTAAGAAATACGATAATTAATAATTATTCTTCGCCATCACTACATAAATTAAACACTTCTTCGTCCTCATTCTCATATGGCTCAGTTGAAGTAGACGTTTGAGTAAGTAAAAAATTGTGTTGGGCATATTTTTTTATCTTGTACTTAACGAAATCTTCAGGTTAAAACGTCGTCAGCAGTGTTATTATTGATAAGGCAATTGCCGTAATATACGATAATTCATGGATGTTTTTTGTAATATACGGTATACGGCAGGATTTCGACTGCCGTATCATATAATACGGCAATTCAAGTCCAACATGCTCGTAAGCTTAAAACAAAAAAATACTACAAACGAAACGTAATAAATGTGTCCGATTTTCGGGATATCACAAAGAAAATTTTCCTGCAGACATAAATTGAACTAGATATCTCATGCAATCTCTTTTATATGTCCTACTCTTAGCTAAACAAGCTATTCGAAATCAAGGCGGTTGCACAAAATTTCAGGTGTCAGGAGATAATTATGCTTATCTAAAAATGAAAAGCAAAGAAAAATATTCATTGCACAAGCAGTGTATTAGAAACATATAGGATGAAGAAATGATAGATAGTTGAAAATGTACTTTTTATTTTTGTGTTTCAATCACTAATTATTCAATTAAAAGATAATACGGCAGATCTGCGATTTTTTTTTTTTATAAATACGGCAATTTGAAGGTTTAGATACGGCAACCCAGATTTTGACGATAATAACACTGGTCGTCACCTAAGTCGCTAAATTATTTTTGTCCTCAAAACTTTTTTCTTGTCGCTGCCGGCTCTCGCAAAAGTCGTCATTTCTAGCGACTAAGTCGCTAAATTGGCAACACTGATTTTTTAGGTTAGATCTTGAAATTGACTTTTTTTTTATCGTGGCACAGGCATGTTCACTGGGAGCCATGGTGTGACGTCATCAGCGTATTTTTGTGTTTTTACCATTTTCTCGGAAATGAAACCACAGAAAAAACTGAAATAAATTTTTCCGTGCCTTACTAAGCCAAATCTCGAAATGGTTTTCGAATTAGAGCTCCATACAATTTTGAAATGTTGTCAATTATCACTTTATTCTAATCTTCATTTCATATGGACGACGCATAACTCTCCAAAAGAAAGTGTTTCTAAAGAAACAAATCAGGTGATGTGGTTGTGGTACTAAATCATAGTCTTATATATTTATTTTTTTATAAGCGTTATGTTATAAATGAAATTCGATTATGTAATGAAAAACAAGTTAAATAAAGCATTTTCAGTATTTTAATAATTTATTTACCATTTTAGATCCGACAAGTTCTCGAAAGGAGACCACAATATGGTATGTCGGTACTTGCTTATATGTCATATCGGCAAGTGCAGCGTCGGACGACAAAATGGAGAGAAGATCTCATCCTAGTCGAAGGAAGACGCTGGATGTAAGCCGCTTTCAACTGGTCTTTTTGGAAATCCATGGAGGAGGCCTATGTCCAGCAGTGGATATCTTGTGGCTGAATGATGACGATAATGAAAATATTCTCTGTAGGATTTCAGTCGGATGCTAATTTTTTTTTAAACTATATAATGTTTCGAAAGTTTTAAAAATCCCGGCATGGGTGAAATTTTTAGCCTCTAAATAGGTTTTTAAATTTGTTCCTTAGCACGGGTTAGTGCATTAAAATAAAAATAGTATAATCATGTGGGTACAGTGATATCGTTCCGATGTTAAACCTAACTGCAAAGTAGGTAGTCGGGGCTGTAAGTAATGCAATTTGCTTAAGTCAGAAGTCGCTGCCTGTACGTAATACAGAGAATAGTGTAAAGAGGTTTGAAATTTCACTGATGCCGTGAGTCGCCCATTGGCTCAATTGGTAGAGCGCTGGCACGGATAGCCAGAGTTTGCGGGTTCGAATCCCGGCATGGGTAAAATTTTTAGCCTCTAAATAGGTTTTTAAATTTGTTCCTTAGCACGGGTTAGTGCATTAAAATAAAAATAGTATAATAGGATTATTTGTTTTAATAATATTGTTTTTGTAAATTTAACATGCTCTGTTTTTTGTATCATCCCAACACGAAGTATACTGTTAATAAATGAATAACCTCTCATCGGACAATTTTATCGATAGATGTATTATTTGATACAAGTGTTCCATCCCTAAGGAGTTCACCGACGCTGTTGTTTACGTGTGCGAGTGTATTCGTACAATTGTTTTGCATAGTGTGCGAACCAATTAAAAGATTAGAACGCTAGTAAATGACTGGACAGACGTGTGCGTGAACCTTATATTTACAATATTGTGCATATAATGAAAACGCACACATATTCAAAAGTGGCGACAGCGGTACCGGACTTATTTCGCGGCTAGGGCATATCTCCTTCTTTCTATGATCTGAGGTCACTCCTATACAAATTGCAAACGCTCTCGCTATCGAAAGTAAAATGAAAAAACTCAGTATAAGCATTTTCTAAGGTTAACACGAGCAGTAAACATAATTAAAACTGTTTTTATACAGATTTATGCTCGTTTATTGCATTTTTTACAATTTTGCAACGTTTCGGCAATTTTTCAGGTGCCGTGGTCCCGGCCAGCCATCCGGGACCGCGGCACCTGAAAAAGTGCCGAAACGTTGGAAAATTGTAAAATTTCCAACGTTTCGGCACTTTTTCAAGTGCCGTGGTCCCGGTCAGTCATCCGGGACCACGGCACCTGAAAAAGTGCCGAAACGTTGGAAAATGTAATAAACGAGCATAAATCGGTATAAAAACAGTTTTAATTCAGTATAAGCACTCAGGTCTAACTAGTGTACTCACGATGCCGATGACCTCATAGTCGGGGATCCCGTGGCGGAGCGCCATCTCGCGCAGCTCGGGCGCCAGCTCCTTGGCGGGCTTTTCGTCGGCTAACTCCTCCATCAGCGCCTGCGTCAGCTCGCGGCGGGCCTCCTGCGTTCGGACGGAAAATTTAGTTACGTCCGAGTTCGAGTGTAGGCATTTCTTTACTAATGTTTGGTAAACAGAGCCGCAAAGACGGGTAAAAGCTTTGTCTCAAAGAAAGCTTGCAGTCGCTCGCGTTGCCCAAGAACAAAACAAACACAAAATTAATGACTAAAGCTGTTGGTCGACGGGCGAGTAAGACCGCGGTTTTATACGGGTGTAGCAGACAGATTTAGGCTACTGCCTACCTCACCGCGTGAGCCCGTGTTTGTCACAGAGTGTGCGAGTGGGAGAGCGTCACACCATATTGTTGCAACAAACTACTAACTGCGATCTTGTAATATTGTATATTAGTAGGGATATTGTAAATACATTCCTGGTATTATAAATCTACAAGTTTATTTTATTGAACATTAGCAACCTACCAATCCCTCCACGGGTAAAAGTTTTGTCTTAAAGAAAGCTTGCAGTCGCGCGCGTTGCCCAAGAACAAAATAAACACAAAATTAATGACTAAAGCTGTTGATCGACGGGCGAGTAAGGCCGCGGTTTTAGGACTCGTCGGTGTATCATTGCAAAACCGTGGTGTTAAATACCGCCGAGCCTGGCTCGCGGCTCGTCGTAATGCTATATTTTTTACTCGGCTCGCTAGTCGATTAGCGCCAACGAGCCAAGTTCGTCGGTATTTAAAATCGCGGTCTTACTCGCCCGTCGATCACCCGCTTAACCCCCCATTAAGCGCAGGCGAAAGCGGGGGATGTTATCAGTCCATCTCGGGATAACAATTTGCGTGGTTTTGTTTTACTCAACATTTAGGGCACGCGCATATTTTGTTAGAATAACGTGTCAGATGTTAGAAATAGACCGGCTTAACGTAACGGTCGTAATTGACAACATTTCAAAATTGTATGGAGCTCTAATTCGAAAACCATTTCGAGATTTGGCTTTGTAAAGCACGTAAAAATTTATTTCAGTTTTTTCTGTGGTTGCATTTCCGAGAAAATGGTAAAAACACAAAAATACGCTGATGACGTCACACCATGGCTGTCAGTGAACATGCCTGTGCCACGATAAAAAAAAAAGTCAATTTCAAGATCTAACCTAAAAAATTACTTTGTGTGTATTTAGTAATTTTTCGATACGAAATGATGGGCGATGATGTGACAACTTGGAAACCAATGAAACTGCAGTATTGCTTCGTGAACAGATTGAACAAAATTGAGTAGAGAGAAATAAATTTGACACTACACAAAGTTTGTTTAGGTACGTTACGCAAGGCAAGCCACACAACATAAGTATCAGGGTTACCATACTTTATACTTACCATTATAAATAACCTTGAAAAAGTAGCTACAAAAGTAACAAACTGGCAGCAAAAACACTCCGAACGTAGATAAAGGCTTTGCCAACACAAAATGCATTTAAAAAAAGGAACAACTACATACATAAGGGATGATGAATTAAACTAACCTGATTTAATTGTATAAAAGAAAAACATATTTGCAGATGTTAAAAAAATACAGAAACTGTTTTTTAACATGGCCCTGGCAATACTAAAATGACATTTGTTTGTAACTATGTTCTTTTAGGATATTAGGCAAAAGAAAACATATTGTGAGCCTCGTTGTTTCGTCACTTCCGGTAAAAATATTTTAAACTTTAAAATTTAAAAAATATAAGAAAACGTGCGTGTTTCAGAAAATAAAAAAATATGGGTCGTTTTATTTTGTATCTAGTTTCCTTTAAGACAATAAAAAACGTATGCTAAAAAAATGAAATGTTGTCAATTCAGGAGCGGCGGTAGAGGGGCGGAAGATCGCCAATGGTTTGTTTTCTAAGTCATCTACGTTTTAAGTTTAATGTACTTGTGTGAAGATGTCGATTAGAAGCAATACCACTCGCTAATTTTGAAGGAAAACGTCGCGAGGAAACTCTCGTGTCTAAAGTTTTAATACACCTCGGCGTTTGCTTCATACAATTGATATGCTGTATATCCTTTACAAATAATAAGAACTGGAACGACTTCAGGTATTTGTAGATTATTAGTATAATAAAACAGAAAAACTGGATAAAAACGGATAAGCAGGTAAAATTGATCTGGTCGAAGGGTATAGTTGTAATGATGAAAAATGAGGGAAATCGAAAAATGTGTGACGTAATTTAAATATTTGAAAATGATAGATAGAAAAAGAAATTTGCTACCCAGGGGCAACCGGTAAAAAAAATATTTTTAAATATATCAAAATGAAAAATATAAAAAACCTATTTAGAGGCTAAAAATTTCACACGTGCACGGGTTAGTGCATTAAAAATAAAAATAGTATAATGAAAAATATATTTAAAATTTTTTTTTATGAAAAATTTTGTTTAGTAATTTAAATATTTGAAAATTATAGATAGAAAAAGAAATAAAAATGGTGTAAAGAGGTTTGCACCGTTACACAATGACCGAATGCGAAAATCCCAGGTCTACCTATATTCGCAAGTTTACCAGAATTACCTAGTGCCTATGTTGAGTGAAGAACAGTTACTTATAAATGTGTGTAACTTTATTAACTAGTGCCTAGGACTGAGTTTGTGTAGAGACCACCGAGGCTGAAATATGTCCCTAATTTTCCATAATATTGTAATTAAAATTTTATTTCCCAAGAAATAAAATTACGGCCGCTTTTGCGCCTCCTGTCATAGAGAACTTGACGTGTGCGACGGGACTTTGTTATTACCGAGTTTGAGTAGCGAGTATTGTAACTTTAAAACATCCCTAGTTTTATTACCCCGTAAAACTAGGGATCCCTTTCGTATATCTAAGAGACGCGTGAGTCAGACCTATGTGCGAGTTTCTATGGAGACTGTTATTTAATATGTACGTAATTCCCAAGTCTTAACCTGTTAGTTAACGCCTAAAGTTTCCATATAAAAGTTATCAGATACAGTCTATTTATTCTTACTTGTCCAATTTAGTAAACAAGATTCTAACCTTAAAATTGAGATTAGATGCCTAAACTAGACATTTTCTCGCAAATTCATGAACTACCATGAACTATGTTTATAAAATTGGCAGCGTGTTATCTAAAAGAGTGTTCCAGGTTACTTTATTTATGAAAATATGGCAGTTTTGGACTAAAAAGTCACAGCTTAAGGGTAGAATCTTGTTTACTAAATTGGACAAATAAGAATAAATAGACTGTAGGTTGTAGCAAGGCTGTTCAACAACCCTGCCAAAATGACAGGCTTGTTATAATCAGTGCACTTTTCTTTACCCCGTGATTGGCACTTGATAATTTCAAGGAACGGAAAATTCAAGTGTGGCGTATATTACGGGGACGATTGTTATATAATAAGGCCCCTCCCCTCTTTAGGGGAGGGCTACGTCCAGCAGTGGACTACATAATATAGCCTGAAGAAGAAGAAAGGTGCCCATACAAAGTTAGTTGCAATTGCAATGCACATGAAACAACTGCATCTCAATGAGACTTTACTAATATTAACATATTCTCGAGATCGAACCTAGATTTGTTTTTTTTAAAGTTTAATTGCATTCCAGCATGCAGTTTGTAAACACAAAACTACGTCCGTTTGAGAATCGCCTTAAGGATTATTAATAATAATAAATAAATATTCATGGACATATTACACAGATCTCGTTAGCCCTATACTAAGTGCAACTAAATGACTTGTGCTACAGGTGCTAATTAGACGATAGATTTAATGCAATAAATACAAGACCCGAGACAAACTACAAAGTTCGTTTCCTAGTTTGACCCGACCGCGGATCGAACCCGAGACCTTCGGTTTTACAGACAGTGTGCCAAACCGCAGGTCGTATTTTTGATTGAAATCGTTCGTTGAAAAGCGGTTGATGTCGAAGGACTTTGAAAACGCTACGTTTGGAGTTTTTTTTAACCATTTTTTCTCTGAAATTATTTAACGTTCGTTAAGCCGCAGTTTCTGCGCTACTTTGAATAAATCCTTTTAATTTCATTTTAATATTTATTAACCACGTTTGTATGGAAATCGGCTCGTAAGGCCCACTCTTAAGGATTATTTTAGACTGAAGTCGACCCGGTTACCGGCCCGTTGCAATATGAATAAACAAGAATGAGGCCATGTTGAGTAACGGTCCATGGAGTGTTTACCTGCGAGGCCTGGGCGCGGTGAAGCTTGACTAGCTCGCCGAGGCCGCGCGAGCCAAACGCCGCGGTCAGGTTCTCCTCACTGCGACGGTTCAGCGGCAAGAAGTCCAAAAGCCTGTGGATATTATTATCATTAGTTAATAACTTCCCTTCTTGTTCAGGCTATATTATGTAGTCCACTGCTGGACATAGCCCTCCCCTAACTTCCCTGTCCACATATATAATTCAATTCCAATTCCCCACGTCCACAGTTACAGATGTAATGAAAATGAGTTGAATGTGACTCATGAACTTGTTCCAATACACTCCTCGGAGGCATATACGACTCTTGGTCACTTTCGACAGGGAAGTTGTTAATACACAAGCGCGTGTTCTCTGGTTCCTCTGCGAACCGAGTGATTGGAATCAATCACTTGGATTAAGCAACACCAGGCGCGAAATACATTAAAAGACTTACAAATCTCAGTTTCGCCGTATAGGTACAAATGGCCGTCTTCTCGCCTAAAGCGATCTCTTCCAAACAACCTTATTTGTGGAATATTTGTTGCTTTCAGAATTAATGAAAACATACTCTAATAAATATGAAACTAATAAATGTACATAGATTAAAGAATTATTCGAGAATAGATTATGTAATTTTTAGAAAACATGATAATTTAGCTAAGACTTTTCCTAACTTAGAAGTTAATATACTCTTACATCTGGTGCTAAAACCCACATAATACACTATCTGTCTTATGAGATCGATATCTTACATGAGTATGAACGAAATTAGGTTTGTAGCATCATTTATGACCCCGTTGCCAAGAAGCGAGGGGCCAGTACATGAGGCTGTACTCTCCCCGCAGCTTTGAATGCTAACTCCAATAGACTGAAATTGGCATGGAATGACTACGGGTAGCTGAATACAACCATAAATACAACCAGACTATTTGTACGGAATCGCTCGTAGCCCCGACTGCCTGAGTGATATTAAAGGCCTGCGCAGACGAGGGACTTTTTTGTCCATCGATATAGATCTCAAATTGTATCGAGTAACGCACACGAAGGACTAAAAGTACCCAGTACAAAAAGTCCCTCAAGAGACCGGAGTGGACAAAAGTTCGGCGTTTCCTTTTAAAACGCCTTTTCTTTTTATGTTGATTACAACACAATGTAATCTCAGAATATTTGCTTCCGTAGCATACGCTTGACTCAATTTCCGGGGAACAAATGAGCGCACACCGTAGGCGTAGAGTCCGCGACAAGTAGATACTAGGAGGACATTTTTTACGATTCGGGGACTTTTGACCCTTGGGGACAAAAGTACCTCGTCTGCGCAGGCCTTAAAAGATCACTCAGGTTAAGCAATATAGGGTGCGTTCAGTGCATGGACGTGTGTCCGTCTATGACTAACGCTAGTGGCATTTTACCGAGCGGTTCCGTGCTTCGCAAGACACGTTAGTGCCAGCAGCAATTGGTGCCAGCTGCCGTAAAGGCAAGTCAAGAGGCCTTAGGCGGTTTGAAAACTTCTGACAGTAAGACCGGCCACTAGTCTTGCAAGCCTCGACCAATCCGGTCTTGGCGCCCGTAGTGGAGTATGACCTATACCTTCCTCAGGGAAGAGACCCGCGCCCCTGGGTGGGGACGTAGTAAGTTGATGACAATGATGATGAACGAGCGATTCAAATGCCTCGCTTTAAATCTTACCTGCCCTCGATCTGGCCGCGCTTAAGAGCGGTGACGAGAGAGGCGTTCCCGCGCTCCTGCTTGATGGTATTGAACACCTCTAGTACGAACTCCAACGCCAGGTTGTCCTTCAGGAGATGCTCGTTGATCAGCACCAGGAGAACCGAAGGCGGCACGCAGCCGTTGCCTGTTGGGGGGACGTTTTGGTTAATAATGAACAACTTGCATCAAAGCTGTTTTTCATCCCCCATCTCGGAAAGAGTATTTTTGCTCTTCGATATACGAGTTCAAAAGCCGTTTTTATCTGCGAGAGACAATTTAAAAATACTTCACCGTGGAGGTAGAAGTAAACAGGTAGTGATGTGATGAATGATGTGTTGAATTCACAACCTTAGGGCACACGATGTTCTAAATTCAATTTACTAAGGTTGTGAATTCAACACATTATTTCATCACTACCTGTTTACTTCTACCTCCACGGTGTATAATATATAAATTATATTCCAATATTTGAGTTATCACGATAAAATAATGTTTTTATTCATATACCAGTTGCCGCAGACCACTATGACAATATTCTCTGTATTGTCGCTGCCTGTACGTGACACAGAGAATATTGTAAAGAGGTTCGAAATTTCACTGATGCCGGTGAGTCGCCCAGTCGCTCAGTGGGAAAGAGCGCTGGCACGAATAGCCAGAGGTCGCGGGTTCTAATCCCGGCATGGGTGGAATTTTTAGCCTCTAAACAGGTTTTTAAAAATAATATGACATAACTTTACATAACTTTTCAAAATAGTGAAGAAAAGTTTGATACAGAGCAGGAAAAGTTTGATACTTTCGGCGAAGACCGAAGCCTACTCTAGAGCCCGAGGTATATTCTAAAAGCTAACAGACTGTATAGGTATATCTGATGTTTTTGTGGGGCGGCCAGTGATTCCACACACTCACGGGGAATGCGCAGGAATGACCCGCCCGCAGCTACACTTTAGCAGAAGAATAATTAAAAATTAGTAAGGAAACCTAGACAGGGCGCCATGGCGCTCATTAGGGGAGGGCTATGCCCAGCAGTGGACTACATAATATAGCCTCAAGAAGAAGAAGAAGGAAACCTAAGTGTTTTACTCGTCAATACAGCCAATTCTTGCACTGGAATACTTCATGTAAGGAAAGTCTAAGTTAGATCACTATTGTTAGCAACTTTAGTGAGACATCCTTGTGGGGCGGCTAGTGAGTCCACACACTCACGGGGAGTGTGCAGGAATGACCCGCCCGCAGCTTCACTGTAGCACTACGTCGACACCGCGCGGCTTACAAATCAACCGCACGGCTCTAATTGTGTGCAAAACCTTCCTAATTATCATTATCATTATCATAAGGTTGCATACCATATCATTATCATAAGGGAGAGATGGGCGGCCACGACAAGGAAGGAGAAAAAAAAATGTGGGTGGAGTTTTTAGCCTCTGAATAGGTTTTTAAAATATCAGTGGGAAATAAAGGAGGCCAAGTAATCTGAAAATGTAGGGTCAGGTTTTCATGAGGCTGACACATTCATACTGTAACAACGCAGAGCACTTCTAGTACATAGGCTGCTACTTATGTATGCGGAATCTGGGATTCCAATAATTTTAAACGCAATGTCTGACCTCCATGGTCAAATTCGTTTTTTTTTTAAATACTGGCCACTAATATTTTTCTCTTATATACGTTAGTGTTTTGTTTTTGTTGGGTTTAAAATGTCATATCGCTGAAAAAATGGAACTCACTCGTGAAAATATTCGTGCTATAATTTACTTATTACGAATTTCGACGTTGTTTAACGCAACAACAGTGCGTCGATCAATTAACTTCGACTTTTGGTGGTGAAGCATCATCAAAAAAGATTGTGTATCACTGGTTTAGTGAGTTTAATCGCGGGCGCAGTAAGCTCACGGACGAAGTAAAAGAAGGTCGCCCGAAATCGGTGGTTGTGCCACAAAATATTGAAGCTGTGCGAAAACTAATAAATCTAATAATGCAAGACCGCCATGTTACGTATCGCGAGATAGAGGCTATTCTGGGCATATGTATGACGAACATTCATAGGATATTACATGAACATCTGTCTGTAAAAAAAAATTGTTCGCGTTGGATCCCGCACAACTTAACTCAGGATCAAAAAGATGCTCGCGTCGAATGGTGCAAAACCTTAAAAAATTCAACGGAGGCGACACAAAATCTGTTTATAATATCTACACAGGTGACGAATCCTGGATCTACGCGTACGATCCCGAAACTAAACAACAATCAACAGTTTGGGTGTTTCAAAATGAGCCAAACCCTATGAAAGTGGCTCGTGCAAAAAGCACTGTAAAGTTAATGGTGGCCTGGTTTTTTGGTATAAAATGGCCATGTGGCTACAATACCACTGGAGAATCGCAGAACGGTTAATTCGGAGTGGTACACGACCATTTGTTTGCCGGAAGTATTTGAAGAAATACGCCAAAACACCCAGCGACGCAGAATCATACTTCACCATGACAATGCCACCTGTCATACATCTCAGGAAACAACTATATTTTTGGATGGTCAAAAAATAGAATTGGTGGGTCATCCACCGTACAGCCCTGATTTGGCTCCCAATGATTTCTATTTATTCCCAAATGTAAAGAATAAATTACGTGGTCAACGATTTTCGACCCGTGAAGATGCCGTAGATGCGTTCAAACAGCACGTTTTGGAGATACCTCAATCAGAGTGGAAAAAGTGTTTTACAAATTGGTTTCATCGAATGCAAAAGTGCGTCGATCATAGTGGAGAATACTTTGAAAAACAATAAAAGCATATTTAGCCATATACATTTGTTTATTTTTTCTATTCCGCATACATAAGTAGCAGCCCTCGTATGTATTATAAAGCTCGCCTGAAAACATCTTAATATACAAGCTTCCCTGTTACTTATTTAGCAAAATTAACCATTACTACGCTGAAAATCTGTTGAAAGACTTCCACCGTTGGTACATTATTCGATTGTAATTTTGGAACAGTTGTGTGAGCATTTCAACAGGGTACTGACGCCAGTATCACAAATTTTATCTGCCACAGACTTCAGAGTCTATCCAACCGTAATTTTAATAAATTTAATCCATGAACTATTTATTGGATAATAAATTACAGGGTTCGAAAGGATAATTATCCGTGATAATTATCATGATAATTACCTTGATAAAAATAGCTCGATAATTATCAATTGATAATAACAAAAATTACGTTTATGCAAAGCAAACAAAACCAAGCAGCAAGATCTTAGTTGGCTATTAGGATTAGGTCTGTTTAGAATAGAAGTTTGATTTTGGAACGCAGACTACTTGACAGAGTTGACAGTTGTAGACTTTTAGTCCGGATTTACTTACGGGTGTTGTTATATCGGAAAAGTCCGACCAGGTTTCGCTCCGATTCGCAGAGCTTAATCAACTTTTCCGATATAACAACACCCGTAAGTAAATCCGGACTAAAAGTCTACAATGTGTTGTGCTTACGAAAGTTTTAGTTCAAAAAAGAGTTGACAGTTGTCTGATTGGTCTGTGCACACTTTGACTTCTTGTTTTTTGGAAAGCGTGAAGCGTTTGTTGGCCCAAATTGATGTGGAAATTAGATTGCCGGGCTTGTATCTTCTTGTGAAGTGTGAGATAAACACAGGGAAGGGTCCCGTGTTAATACTTTTGGTATTGGGCGACGGATCGCCCAAAATAGTGGGCGTATATATTGTGAAACGCGGTGTCGTAGAAGTGCACTGCAGGTAGGTAGCTTTCTGGGGAAACAGCTCTTGGGGGTAGACGGGGACGTCTAGGGATCCTCAGAGCACCCACCCCGGGCGGCGCCGGCTGCCAAGTCGAGAAGCGTCGACGCGGACAGAATTTGTAAGTTATTTATTTTCTAATTAGTTTTAAGTATTAGTATTTAAGTGGGTCCTTTACCCAACAAGGTCAACAAATACCCAATAAGTTCTACTGCAGCTACAGCAGCAACACAGCCAATGGAAATAGAATCATCATCGGATGAAGATTTTCATTTGGCATCTTTGGTCAATTTTAAAAACCTATTTAGAGGCTAAAAATTTCACCCATGCCGGGATTCGAACCCGCAACCTCTGGCTATCCGTACCAGCGCTCTACCAATTGAGCGCTGGTACGGATAGCCAGAGGTTGCGGGTTAGAATCCCGGCATGGGTGAAATTTTTAGCCTCTAAATAGGTTTTTAAATTTGTTCCTTAGCACGGGTTAGTGCATTAAAAATAAAAATAGTGTAATCTTTGGTCAATCCAATTTAATATATATTTAGAATGTCGAATCTGATGGACACTTTTTACTTTAATTAATGTTAATTTGTGTTGGATTTTAAATAAAAATCATAAAATTTATTTGTTTTTGTTCGAATTGGCCAAATTATATGTATTTGTTATCGGATAATTATCAAGCAGCGTAATTATCTCGATAATTTCGAACCCTGATAAATTATAAGACAAATAAAGATGTTATACTATCACTTACGTTACAATAACAATTTAAAGTGAATTATTCTTCTTCTTCAGGCTATATCAGTCCACTGCTGGACACAGCCCTCCCCTAATGAGCGCCATAGCGGAAGGTTTTATTTATTTAACATAATAACTTATTATTACAGGATTAGCACCTAATGCAACAAGTTAAAAATAAGGTGGTGCCATCATTGAGCCCCCCCCCCCCTTACTGAATTAATCTCGAACGAATTTCAATTATTAAAAAAATATATAAAAATATATAAAAATAAATCTTAAGTATGAGAAATGGGGGGTAAATTAACTAAATAAATCAAGTAAATTTATAGCATAATTTTTGCATTTGTCTAGACTTTGACTAAAAAAAAACTCACCGATCCACAGCGCCGTCATGCGCGCGAGCTTGATCCGCTGCTGAGAGTCGAAGCCCTTCAGGTAGACCAGGACCTTCTTCATCTCCTCCTCGAACATCTTCTCCAGGTACTTGTACCGACGCATCAGCTTCACAAATACCTGCGGGCCGGTGGGTCAGAAATTGCCAGTCAGAAAATGGGAGAGGTGGCCACTAATCGGGAGGAGCGGAAGGAGCACTGACCTCTTATGAAGTACACTGGACTGGATGTGAAATAAAGTCGACAGCACATCGACCGTGGTTTTTAAAATAAGAGTCTTTAACCTTATAACCCCTGGAGCTAATAATTACTCAGAACGTTCAAGAACTACGTAGTTTTTTTTCTTAAATTGAAATTGATAAAAAAAAGAATAATGTATTATATACATGGAGCGGTAAGATTTCCAGATATCCCAGTTAAAATCCATTGAGTGTCAATTAAGTCAATTACATATGATGTCCTAAGTAAAGAACACCAGAGCTTAAGAGGTGATGCTGTCGACAACGACAAAAACTTTTTAGAATAAAAAAAAGGTTATAAAACGCGTTTATTGCTACCAAGAATATTTTGGGGTTCGGTACGTAGATTCGAATGACGCTGTAGCGACAAACGTTGGGGCGAAAAACTTTCAGCAAACTTACAAACTGTTCGGTAAGCTACGGCGAAGAATTACATATTAAAGCGAAATCCACGAGGTCAAATGACATAGAAGCGACAAATACTGTCGCGAAAAATTACAGAAACAAAAGGGTTTGAGGCTCCCCATTTTTAGAACGAACGCCAAGTTTCCGACGGGATTTGGTGCACGAAATGAGGCCACCCTTGTCGACCAATTTCCATGTTGTCGGTCAAAGACAGTCCAGTGCACTACAGTCTATTTATTCTTACTTGTCCAATTTAGTAAACAAGATTCTAACCTTAAAATTGAGATTAGATGCCTCAACTCGACATTTTCTCGCAAATTCATGAACTATCATGAACTATGTTGATAAAATTGGCAGCGTGTTATCTAAAAGAGTGTTCCAAGTTAGTTCATTTATGGAAATATGGCAGTTTTGGACTAAAAAGTCACAGTTTAAGGGTAGAATCTTGTTTACTAAATTGGACAAGTAAGAATAAATAGACTGTATAATAAAAAAAGAAGTCCATTGTTCAGAGAAAAGTGAACGAGATGGGGTGTCTCGACATTGTTTGGTTCGGTACTCTAGCCGTGTTTCTCATCATTTGACTTAGGAAATAAATAATAATATACCAAGGGTCACTTTCAAATTTGAGAATTTTCTAACTTTAGTGCTGTCTCTTCGAATGTCTCAGCAAAGACCCGTGACAGAACGTTACTTAAATACTTAAGTAACGTTCTGTCACGGGTCTTTGCTTACTTAGCGAAATTCTCAATTCAGAAGCCGGCCCATAGATAGTTAGAAAATAAATACATACATAATTAAATACATATACGGCCCCCGTTGTGATAATTACAGTAAGTCAAGTCACTGTTGGTAAGTTTTTTCGCTGTAACATATCTTGATCGATAGATCAAGATGTACGTCTATTTGAAACTGTTTATAGCCCTAATATTAACGAAGATGCGGTTAGCTTAATCACAGTATTTGAAATCTTCAATCGTGGTCGAACAGAGTGATTGGAGTCAATCACTTGAGTTAAGCAACAACAGCGCGGTCAGTTTGACTGTCATGTAATGACAGTCATTAAGTCATGTTAGAGGCCTTATGGGCGGCTTGATAACTTCTGACAGTAAGGCCAGCCACTGTCTAACCCTCCACCAGCCCGGACTTGGCCGCCGTGGTGGAGTATGGCCTAACCTTCTTGCGATGCAGGAAGAGAACCGTGCCCCATCAGTGGGGATTTAAAAGGGTTGGTATCGTAATTATAATAACGGGGACAGTACAAGCAACAGTTGCTCACCTGTTCGAAGTTACGCATGGCCTCCATTTCCTCGCTGGCGTTGAAAATGCAGGTGTTCGTCTTGGGCGACTCGCCGTCCATGGACACCGACCCGCCCGGGACTGGCCAACAAACGCGCAATGGTTAGCGTACGAGGACGGAGGTCTAGTTGGGCTGGTTGGGCGCGGCATCAGAAGTAAGTGAACGAGATAGGGTTTCTCCACAGAGTTGGTTCGGTACTCTAGCCGTGTTTTTCATCATGTTAAGTTAGTAAAGTCAAAGCTGAAATTCACGATATTTGGGCCATTCTACGTAGCAAACGCCGAGGTATGTTTACACTTCAGACAGGGTTAGAGTAGGGTTTCCTTAGGATGTTTTACTTCACTGTTAGCCAGTGTACTGTTGCTATAACTTTACAAATGTATATAACTAAAAAACAAAGTAATTGGTACATGCTATGTACTAATAGAGAGATGTGGTTACATTTACTCATTGGTAGACTAGTAACCAATAGCATTCGAATGATATAACCCGTTCAACTTATCTCGGCGATCCGCGCGATTAGATCTTCTTCGTTAAAGATGTCTATTTAATTTGAGCGGACAATACCATCTGCTATTGCTGGAGAAAAATAGACGCAAATAACAGCCATATAATTTTATTGAACACTTTTACTCATGCCATAAGTATTTATTCGTCGAAGCGCTCGAGCCTAGTCGAACCGAGTGATTGGAATCAACCACGTGAGTTAAGCAACAACAGGCGTGTTCAAGTGCAGGATGGGTGACCGTCCCGTGACTAGTGGCATTTTTCCGAGCGTTACCGTGCTTCGCACGGCACGTTAAGCCGTTGGTACCGGCTGTCACGCAATGGCATGTGAAGGTTAAGCCACGTCAAAGGCCTTATGGGCGGCTTGATAACTTCTGACAGTAAGGCCCGCCACTGTCTTACAATCCTCTACCAACCCGGATTTGGCCCCCGTGGAGGAGTATGGCCTAACATTCCTGCGATGCAGGAAGAGACCCGGGCAACAGCAGTGGGGACATACAAGGGTTGATATCGTAATGAAATTGTACTGATATTGCTGGAGGAGATATAGACGCAAATAAGAGCTATATCATTTTATTGAACAGCTGTGTTTTAACTAGGAACTGATTTCTCTTGCCATAAGTATCTATTCGTAGGAATGACGTCCTCGACTTCGCGCCTACAAGTTTCCAAACATGGGCGTCGTTGATCAAAGGTTCATTTGCATTTTCGATCGGCTGTTCCCAAATCGTTGCTGATACCGTTGAATTTTACTTGTACTGAATGAGACGGCACAGCTGTTCGATTAGGCTTTTGAAACAGGAACCTATTTAATAAAGGCTTGACCCGAGACAATTTGCAGAATATTAAAGCAAAAGCGAGAATGGGCATAGCCTCGCGCACTCAACCGCTGCGTGTGCGCAGGATGAGGCGATTCTTGACTAGAGAAAAGCCTCGAGGCGTACGCTAATTGAACAGATTTACTCAAATTGCCACCAAGGCATATTATCTAATCTGTGACCAAGGACAGTTAAGGCGCTGTGGGGCGCTAACTCACGCCACTAATGGAATGAAAATCATAACTTGTTAACCAAAAACGGCACCAGACTATCAATAGACTAGAATAGATAAGACTTTAAAACCGAAGGTCTAGACCGTAGGTTTTAAATTTGGCTGTCACAGTTGTTAAGATTTCTCATGTTCACTTTTAGACAAAAACGTTTTATAAAACAATATATAATTTAGTATTTTCTAAGGTTAACACGAGCAGTAGACATAATTTAAACTGTTTTTGTACGGTTTTTTTTTTATTATTAATTATTATTGATTATGCGGATTAATTTAGGCCGTGGTCATCCGGGACCACGGCACCTGAAAAGTGCCGAAACGTCGGAAAATTTTAAAAATGTATTAAACGAGCATAAATCCGTATGAAAACAGTTTTAATATATGATTTTTTCCATTACCACCCCAAAGCACCTTAAACAATTTTAATTCGAGAACAGACGCCTGTTTCATGATTTACTGAGAATAATCGATGTACATTGAAAAGTCGATTAACCCACAGATTTAAAAGTAGAATCTGCCAAGCGACGTACTTCGAATTTTAGTTATAACTTTATAAGCTACTGTGAGCCTTGGTTCTTAGATACATTAGCCAAAAATATGTTTCTGTCTACAAACAGCATTTTTGGATTGATAAAAACTTATGTAGAATCCTGCCGGCGACGCAGTCAAACTCGACAACTCCAAAAAATCGGTAGTCGACCTTGAAACCATTGTCGTTTAATGTAAGTATCCACTGAGTTCAGAGACGTAATTTTATTCTTTTTCCAAGCTACGCCAGCTGTCACATTTTGGAAATGTAATAGTGGTCTATGACCAACTATATAAGTGACAGCTGAAATTTTATTTCTTGTCTACAAGCACAAGACTGCGCAGACGAGGGAATCGAATCGTAAAAAAATCCTCTGAGCACCGGACTTAACGCCCACGGTGTGCGGTTATTTGTTCCCCGGAAATTAAGTGAAGCGTGCCCTATGGAAGCAAATATTCTGAGATTACATTGTGTTAATTTACATGAAGTTGAAAAAGGTGTTTTAAAAGAAAACATCGAACTTTGTCCAGTCCGGTCTCTTGAAGTCCTCGATAACGTGAGGGACTTTTTTAAGGGGTACTTGTAGTCCTTCGCGTTCGTTATCCGATACAATTTAAAATGCTGGCGCTTCACTTGGGTATTCGTATTCGTGTATTTGTTGATGATTTATTATACATTGCAGGTTTTACAAAATCACCGCTAAAGATTCGTGAGAAAACCTAGTAATGGATAGTTAATATTTGCCTAACACACAAATGCGAGTGGCCAAGTTAGGCGCCGGCATAGGAGATCTATATCGACGGACAAAAAAGCACCCGGGGGATCTGCGCAGGCCTTTATAGTCTACAGAAAACGAGGGAACAGCGTAGGCTAAGCGGGAGTTTACTTCGTAAACCGCATTTTGGGATAGTAGAATTGCAAAAAAACTCACGCAGAAGCCCGCCGGCGATGAGTACATCGAAGATGACCTCCCCATAGCGGCGGTAGTCGAGCTTGGAGCCGGCGGCGTCTAGGTATTTATAGGCCGCATCCAGATCACCTCCCGCGCGCTCCAATCCTTGCACCAGTGCATCGCGGAACCCGTTAGGGTCATACTTCTCTTTCTCATCTGTGGGGTGAAAGAGAGATGTTTAGAGCTTTGTCAGTAGGTCCCACTCAGCGGAGTGTAATGGTGTGTTTTCAGAAGTGATTGAACGAGAAAGGTTTTCTCGACATGGTTTATTCGGGACTCTAGCCATGTTTTTCATCATGTTGGACCGTAAATTTATAGAATATATCATCTGCCTTGAAGAGACAATGTCTTGAAGAGGTGTGCGTTTGGACTGGAGGCTAAAAGAAGCAAAGAGTGTTAGCGGTGATTGATCATCAATAATATGAGCTGTGTTTGGTTGGATTAAAGAGAAATAAATAGGATAAATGTAAGGAGTCGTGAAAGGTTTTCTTAGCATTTTGTGTTGGATGAGTGATTCACAGATTTTCTCGACTTATTTCAGTAAGGCCAGTTTTTCAGTCTTGTCCTGATTGGACGGTTTTTCGGGACAACACCAAAATAGCCAATCAGAAGCTTTAGTTTACTCGGATGCCGTACTCGGTCCGAGCGTACTAACACCGTGAAAATGTGGCTTAAACAGTGTTACCACTTAAATTTTAGGTAGGTAGTAGATCATTCATACAATAAGTGGCTAGATTGGTTTAGGAGTATGCTAATGGCTGTATGACAGGAGTTAAATATTTTAGTAGTTTTAACTCAGTTTATTGTTTATTTTTTTAATTTCGGACAAATGATATGTGTAACACATATGTTTTAACTTAAACTTTAGTGAACACTCGCTTCTGTAACACAAGCAAAGGAAACCATAATATGGTTTTATTGTTGTAGGCATATTATGCCTACAACATGCCTACAACAATACTTAGGATATCGTAGGAATACACAATACCCAAGTGACTAAGCAACTAAGCAGATAAAAGTTGCCTTGGATGAGCAAACAGGCGTCATACACAAGTAAGTACTTATCACTGGCTTATCTACCTAGGTAGATAAAGCAGGGTTATAACAGTCATCAGAGTTATATTCCACTTGATTGTATTAGTAGATATAATCTGAAAATGTCAATGAACGATGGATAGCCCTGGTTTAGAATTTGAAGTTAAAGTAATATTAGAGTAAAGTAGGAGTAGGGAGAGGGGTCTCCGCCTACCCCTCTGGGATACAGGCGTGAGGTTATGCTAGGTTTTTAAAGTAAAATTGAGACAATAATATTGTGAGGAAAGATGATGGTCTGACTAGTTAAAATGCCACTTCTCACAGCCTGATATTTCAGTGGAGTGGACAAAATGAATTCATGACGTATTTATGTATCTCATTCTTCAAAGAGTTGTACTTGTTACCATGTCATAAAAGTGGTAGAATATCGGTTGTGGGCTCAAATTTTGGCATGTAATCAAATAAAGCATGTAATAAAAAAAACATTTGTAAATTAGTCATCATAAACATGCCTAAATGTGACAAATAGAAAAGAATTTAAAAATTTGGTGGCTTTAAACGTTACATCCTCATTAAGAAAGTTTATACTTCTCAAACAAACATCTTGAACAGTGCACTATAGTCATAGCTCTCTGGTGAACCAAAGTGAACAGGTGAAGGGTGGGAGAGGATTTTTCAGTTATGCAATTGGTAGTTAGTCAAATCATGAATGTTTTCCTGAAATTCCTATCAAAATCCGAATTTCAATGTTTTCCGACATTGGTACCGGGTGTAGGCTTATCAAGCACAAGGAAGTCAGTTCACCTCTCTTTGTTTGAGATTAGGCAATGGGGAAACAATTGTAATCTTTTTATTGCTCGGCTCATTTTTGCCAGAACCTTCCATCTAAATTGAATGAACAAGGAAAAATGCTCTTGTAACTATTGAACCTTAAGAGACACACCCTTGACAAAACAGGAACAAAGGATTTTTGTCCTGTAAGTTTTAGGGTAAGATATATTTGTTCTATTGTGACTAGAACACAATGACAGCTCAATGATACCGTCAGAAAATCACTGAAATGTTTTTCTTTCCAAAATAAATGAAAGAATGTCCCCACCTAGTACAAAGTCAAAAGTGCAAAGACCTTGTAATTGTTTGCAGAGTCAACAGCCTAACAGTTATTTGGCCTTTCTAAAACATTTGAATATTTTAATCACTTCATACAGTTACTTATTTTAGGTTAAGCAATATCTTTCCTTTTTTAAAACTGTTCTTTATCAATTCACTAAATACATTATAATGATTCAAGCTAGCAAGATGGCAATCCCACAAAAATTAAATGTATTTAATGCATGGTGCTTCCTCATTTTATAAAACAACAATTATTATTTATGGTGCAATATAACAATTTGATGGACATTGCATAGCCTTACACATTAACAATTAGGAAGAATAATTGTACGTAATACAGAGAATATAATAAAGAGGTTCTATTTCACTGATGCCGGTGAGTCACCCATTAGCTCAGTTGGAAAGAGCGCTGGCACGGATAGCCAGAGGTTGCGGGTTCTAATCCCGTCATGGGTGGAATTTTAAGACTCTAACTAGGTTGATAAAAAAGAATAATTGTACTATTAGCTACACTATTACATGGGATTGTAATTCTATGAAATGTACTATTTGTGGATATTTCTTCCTGTAGGATTGCCATCTTGATAACTTAAATAATTAGAAGTATATTGGTGTTATTTATAGAAACTTGACTCCACTAGAACACTCCTCAAGGCGATTCATTTAATGCACCTTCCCCTTGTAAAATGTCCACCACCGCCTACTTTAGTCACCATTTTTGGAGTGTTAAAGAATTTTATACTTATAAATAAGGCTGTGTGTAGTAAAGTAATGATTTATTCAATTACCAACATAAGGATACATTTTTGAAATTACTTAACATCATAAAGACTTACAGATAATAGTAGGTAATTGAATAGGGACCTAACTCAGCTGTAAGTCAACCAGTTAACCGTTGCTGATTTTAGATAGATAGATAGATAGATAAACCATTTATTTGCATTTTCACACACACATAACACGTACATAACATAAAGAATATAATAAAAATATGAAAGCAACAAAACAGACACAGAAAACAAGAACATCCATTTTTGCCATACCAGGTATGGCAAGTGCCAGAAATACAGTCAATTAGTTACGTGGGTGTGGCAGATGCAAATGGGCTCCGGCTCAGCATGTGCTGGAAATACTCCAGCGCTGGTATTATGCCGGTACCCAGTTCAGTACCCTTTTCGGTACCCTTTTCAGTTAGGACCTGTTTATTTATACACTCAATTTTTATGTTGTGCTGTAATATAACATAGCTTAAAAGAAGAAAAAATATTAGAAGATAATATATAGTATTTCCTAATGATTCGCGATACTCATACATAGTTATATATTAAACGGGTCAAATCGCGATTATTTATTAGGTAAACTACCAGGACCACGGCAACTGTAACGCTGCCGAAACGTCGGGAAAAAAGGTAATTAGGTCTTACCTGATAAATAATAAAAAAATATTTAAATAATTAAAAATATGAACCATTTAATATATAACTAAGGCTGTGTGTATTTAGTGAATAGATAGAGATAGAACTCTATTGAATATAATATAAAAAAGGCATTCCTTAACCTTAAAGTACAGTCAGCAGCCTTATGACTAAGAAATCTCTTAGTTATAAGGCTGCTGACCACAGAGTACATTATTTCCACTGACTGTACTTTCCAGACAACCTTTGGATGGACTCGACTAAAACAACTAATAGTCAATAGTAATCGTATGTAACCTCACATAGTGTAATGCAGGTTGTTCAGTTTCATTTCAGTTCTGTTTTGCAAAGATATTTCAAACTTCTAAATAAAAAGTAGTTCAGTTAACACACCAGAAGAATTGAATCTACTCTACTTGGCTTTGAAGCCACTGTTATTGTTTAAATTCAATGTCTGTGGCCTTTTGTCAAGCACTTGACCTCAATATTCAATAGGGAAAAGATGAACTGATCTAATAAACATTATTTTCTTAGAACCTGTTATTCTTATGACTGGAATTGGCACCATAATAGTAAGAAAACAAGCACTCCGTAATATGTGTGAATTGAGAAAAACACATAACCTTGTTAGCATTTCATTGTCATGCATGACACAGAAAACTCAATTAGGACTTGAAGTGGGAAGTTTTCTAAGGGAACAAACTTACCTCTTTTTCTGGTCTTGATCCGTTGACCCGATAATACTGGTTTTTCTACCTTCTGACTCATACAATATATTGCTGAAACACAACACACGTGGCAATTAGGATAGGAGCGAGCTACGCGGCGCGGGCCGGGGCGCCGTTAGCTAGGGTCATCGTCCGCAGGCCTCCGCCCAGCAAAACCTTTGCACCTCATGGCGGACACTCGTGCCATTTACTAAGAAATCACACAAGTCAGATCGAGATGAACCTGGCCAACGGGCACCCCAAGACCCTCGCTCGTCTGATGAGTCAGCGAGTACGCAATCAATTTACCGAACGGAACACCCGAAATATTATATTCTGAGATGCGCGAAACGTTACCACGTCCCACTATGTACTTACGTTGTGACAGGTTATGTAGGAGCCTTTTACTCCTTTTGCTAGTTCGCTCGGACTGCGCCTGTTCAGAAAAGAGTGAAACGCTGCGAGGGGCTCTATTCCCTAGAGTGAGCGCTAGAGACGACGTGGGGACACCGGATATCCGGATGAGAGCACACGGCGCAATATTCAAAAACACTAATGAAAAATCTTTTCAGCAATAATTTAGCTGATTTCAGATTACCAGTGGTTCATTTTACGCTATAAATAAAACAATGAAACAAAATAAAAACAGCTAATATGAGTAAAGCTGGTTAGAGTCAGCCAGTAACTATTGAATGTATGATGTGAAATTTGTCAATTACCAGGCACGAATGCAATCGCAAGTTGAAAATAAACGAAAATATTTTTAAAATACAACACAATTAATTTTGTATCACTTTTATAAAAATAACAAAGTGTAAAAGAACCTATTTGACTAAAAATGGCAGAAATGATTGAAAAGCATAGACAATGTTAACCTCATGCGTAGAGGGAGTAAAACTACTCTATCTACGAACTCATGATAAACTTTACTCAAAAAACTTATTGAGGCAGGCAAAGAAACGGTCGAAAATACAGCCAAAAAATAAGACATCGAAAGAATCGAGCGATTTTTCCGTCTCGAATGATTGGTATTCGAGTGAGAGATCAGATGGTGAACTCTCTTGTATTTGTGGTAATTATTCTGTGAAATTTGTGATCTGTGTTGTCTGTGCTGTGTTGCACAGATTATGAATAGGCTCAAAAGGACTAGTTTCCAGGGCCGTTAAACCTAATATTAAAAAAAGACAGATTTTGTGGAGACTAGGAGTGGGTCGTTGTCCGATTTTTCGACGACGAAACGCAACCGTTTTTTCTGGAACGAAAACAGGTCCTCGAAACGGTCCTCGTTCGCAACTGGTTTCATTGTATGCGAACGAGCAAGGCGCAGAGGACGGTCTAACGAGTGCGAACGAGACGAAATCACGAAACATCGGAAAAAATAAGTTGTTTTACACGATATTCGACTGTATACTCATAGACATAAAGATTACTTTATTGTATCACAGACCAAAACGAACGGAACGAGTAAGGAGCCGACGACGACGTCGCAATGATCTCATTACGTTCTAGGCTCTATTAATATAGCACTAAAGGACATATCCGCGTCAAACAATCTAAGAACTGGTCTCGCGACGAACAAACGCTGGCACTGCTTTAGAGTCTCTGGCACTGCTTTATAATGAAACGTAAAACGGTCCTATCGTCGCGGAACACAAAACGGTCTTATAAAACGGTTCGTCTTTGCAACGATCACGCCTAGTGGAGACAGAATATGATTGAAAAAAAAAAATTTTTGGATATTTATTTCAATCTCACTAAATCAGGGCTGTTTTTCGGATTTTTAACGTTTTTCACAATAATAAGAACTAAAAACTAACATTCCATGAATCGTCCGCCTCCGGACCCCCCGGACCCGCCGGATGGGCAGGGTGAGGGCATCCCCCCCACTTCATTACTGTCCAAGAATCATGACCGGAAAAGGCCCAGGAACCATGACATCGACGTGGATGACAAGCGCTTTGAAGGTCGTAATAAATCTAAGTCTGTAGACCCAACTGAAACCAGGGCCTCGGTCCAAACAACCTTTTGGCACCCCAGTTTGGAAGAATTAAACTTAGCATACGATCTAACGGACCCAGGCCCATATGTAGTTCATGTATCCCGGTATGAGTCGGATCAAGCGGCGGGCCTATCACTAAGACCTATTACTTTCGGAAAATTTATGTTTGAAAACCTCCCGGCGGCTGACATAATGAGGGACGGGATAAAAAGTGCAGGGCGTAATAGAGTGGCTGTAGAGTTTAAATCTGCAAAAGGAGCCAACGACTTCTTGAAGTCGGATGCCCTTAAATTACATAAATACAAAGGCAGTATCCCATCATACGGGGTCACCCGTATGGGCCTCGTAAAGGGAGTCCCAGTCGAGTGGCACATGGAAGAATTTGTAGATTCTGTGACGCTCCCGGACGGCTGTGGTATAATTTTAAAAGCAAGAAGACTAAATAGGAAGAAAATTGTAGATGGCGAAGCGCATTTCATCCCTACCCAGTCTGTCGTACTGACTTTTAAAGGACAGGTTCTCCCAAAGAGGATATTCTCCTGCTTTACATCCCTTCCAGTAGAACAATACCGATTCCCCACCATTCAATGCTACAACTGTTGTAATATGGGTCATGTAGCGGCCCAGTGCCGTTCAAAACCTTGCTGTTATCGCTGTGCACAACCTCATTCGGGGTCAACCTGCTCCGTACTAGAAGAAAGAGCAACGTGCATTTTCTGCTCTTCCTCTCACTTTGCGACCAATAAATCTTGCGCGGAGCAGTCTCGTCAGAGACTCATAAAGGAAGTTATGTCCCAGGAAAGCATTTCGTTCCTAGAGGCTTCTGCTCGGTTTCCATCTGTAAGGAAGTCATATGCTGAAGTCTCTCAGGCCCTCTTTTCCCCTCCATCGCCTCCCCTAGTAAGCCAGCCCTCACAATCCCACAGAAAAACTGTGTTCCACTCCCCCCGCCCTCGACCCACCTCTTCAGGTGGATATGATATTCGAGCCCACAAAGCTATAATAGCTCCAGAAAGGTCGACAGCCCCAAATGGATGTGCTCTCCAATCATCTTCAGTATCGCCCAATGAAAACCTCCTGGAACTCCTTCTTTCAGCCCTTATCAATATCCTGTCCAAATGCTCAGATTCTATACCGTCCCACGTCGCCGAAAAATTGAACGTTCTTTTAAACTTAAATAATGACCCCATTGAAAATCCTTCAATGGAACTGTAAAAGCCTTCGTTGCAAGAAGTACGAATTAATATCTATAGTCAACGAGTACTCCCCTGTTGTCATTGCTATCTCGGAGACATGGTTAGTTCCAGAGACGCGATTTCGGGTCTCTGGCTTCTCGTGCCTTCGAGATGATAGGGACGACGGCTATGCAGGGTGTGCTTTACTCGTGAAACGAAACCTTCAATTTGGAATAATCCCTCTCCCTCAACATAGTTTACATATGAACTTAATTGCGTGTAGAGTAATGAAACGTTGGAAAATTGTAAAAATGTAATAAACGAGCATAAATCCGTATAAAAACAGTTTTAATTAGAGTAATGAATGTATCTGTCCTCTCCGTATATATAGCCCATCCTCATATTTCTCTACTCCCAGAGCTCTTCTCAATTATCTCCAATCTTCCTCAGCCAATCCTCATCCTGGGGGACTTCAATGCTCACCATATGGCCTGGGGGTGCTATTCCAGTGACTATTTTGGAGTAGGTCTGCTTGACCTCTGTCATGACCTTAATATCTGCCTTCTAAACGATGGATCTCCAACCCGAAGGGTTCCCCCTTCCCAAAATCCTAAGACTGCAGTAGATTTATCTTTGTGCTCTCCGTCTCTCTCCTCCACCCTAACTTGGGAAGTCCTCCCCAGTACGTATGGTAGTGATCATTTCCCGATATTGATCAAATTCCCTGAAAGGTCTGTTCTCACTGCTTCCCAACCTCCCTTACTAAAATACAGACTAAACAAGGCTAACTGGTCGGGGTACGCAACAACCTTGGATGAAAATATTGATAGCCTGTCTACCGATTTGCATTCGAACATACAAACATCATACTCGAAATTTATTGGAGCCCTTAATCAAGCGGCAGATTTTAATTTCCGCCTTAAAAATAGCAAACAACATAAGCCATCCCCGCCCTGGTGGGATGAGGATTGTACTGATGCGGTGAAAGCCAGGAAACTGGCGGAATTAAAATTCAATGAATCGATGACGATGGCTAATTATGTTAACTATAAACACATCGCAGCGCGTACTAGAAGGACCTTAAGCAAAAAAAAGAGTAATGGGTGGACTAGATTCTGCGAAGACTTATGCCCAGCTACCCCCTCGGCGGTGGTATGGAGAAACGTCAGAAGGTTCCGCGGCTCCATGAATATTGACAACCTTTCTTCTAATGATCCCTCCATCTGGCTTGACAAGTTTGCGGATAAATTAGCTCCTCCCACAGCCCCCTCCTTTGATTCTCTCCCTTCCCCTCCTATATACATCCCTTCGTCTGAGGAACTTGAACCTTCGTTCTCAATGACAGAATTACAGTCAGCTCTCGATGGTCTAGTGGACACTTCACCAGGAATCGATGGTATCCCCTATTCTTTCCTTGTAAGAGCTAACTCTAAAGCAAAGCTGTATTATCTGGCCCTAGTGAATCGTATTTACGACCTCGGTTCCATTCCCGAATCCTGGAAAACCCAAGTGATTCTACCAATACTAAAGCCGGGTAAAAGTCCGATAGACCCTACGGCTCGTAGACCAATCGCGCTGTCCTCAACTCTGTCTAAAGTACTAGAGCATATGGTTAAAAACCGCCTAGAATGGTATCTAGAGAATAAAAAGATCCTCTCTGAAAGCCAGTTCGGCTTTAGGAAGGGTGTGAGCACGCTTGATAGTCTTAGCATCCTCACAACAGATATCCAAATTGCCTTTAAACGTCAACAATATTTGGTTGCAGTCTTTTTAGATATAACATCGGCTTACGACAACGTCCAGCTCCCACAATTGAAACAAAAGTTACTCCACTACAATATTCCAAACAAAATTATTCGATACTTATGTAATTTATTAATGGAACGATCAGTTATTGTCAGGCACCCCGGCTCCAAAGCTCCTGCTCGGCGTATATGGAAGGGCCTTCCGCAAGGATCTGTCCTAAGTCCTCTTCTTTTCAATTTTTATACATGTGATCTGGAAAGAACAGTAAACTGCTTTTGCAACGTCTTACAGTATGCTGACGACTTAACTTTATATTTGGCTGTGAATAACATTGCAGAAGCCACATCACGACTGAATTTGGCACTGTCGTATTTAGGTCTATGGCTGTCTAACCATGGATTTTCACTTTCTGTTGCGAAAAGCTGTGCTGTTGTGTTTACCAGAAGGTATAGGATCCCTAATCTAAATATCCAAATCGAAGGACAATCCATTCCAGTAGAAAAAAAAGTAAAATTCTTAGGGGTCGTCCTAGATTCGAGGCTGAACGGTCAGGCACATTGCAATTACATCAGCCAAAAATGTGAACAAAACATCAATATCCTGCGCGCTCTTTCGGGTGTATGGTGGGGATCCCACCCATACTGCCAAAAAATAATGCTATCATAAGAAGCCACCTCGACTATGGTAGTTTTGTTTTGGAGCCGTGCTCCAAGGCGGCTGCGGATACAATAAATCGCTCCCAATACAAAGGCCTCCGAACAGTGATTGGGGCGATGAAGTCGACTCCGACAAATGCTCTCCAAGTGGAGTGCTCAGACCCCCCCTACACATACGAAGACAATACCTTTGTGACAAATTCTTACTCAAAATTTCCCAAAATTCGAGCCATCCTTTATGGAGTAAGCTTCAGGTACTATCAGACTTATCCGTTCCTAATAGCAGCTTGAAAGGTTCCTGCCTTCTAAAAAGTTTCAAAATGATTACCCAAATCCCCTATACAATCCAAAAATTTAACAAATGCCCCCTCTTTGATACGAATTACAATGCCCTCCAATTCTCCCCCCCTGTAGTTACTAGTTTTGGCATTGATAAGAATTCCATATTTGCGGAGAGACAATACAGAAGTATTATGGAAAGAGACTGGAAAGATTGGCTTCCTATATTTACAGATGCTTCCAAACTCTCAGAGGAAGGTGACGTGGGAGCGGCGGTATGGGTTCCCAGAACTAAGATAGTTCTCAGTTTCAGACTGCCCCCATTATCCTCAGTCTTCACGGGAGAAGCTATTGCAATCCTTGAAGCAATTCACTACGCTGAAAATCATAATGTTGAGAGATGCATCATCCTCACGGACTCCCATGCGTTACAAGCAAACCCCTTCAAAAGTAAACAGAAATTCCCTGTAATACTTCAAATTAGAGAAGCTTTGGCAAATTCAAATATAAATATTACCATTGCTTGGATTCCAGGACACTGTGGTATTGTTGGCAATGAAACCGCCGATACCCATGCTAAAATTGCCACTCAAATTGGGGACACCCCTCATTATGAATTAGCTGCACATGACTTGGCCCCCTTGGCCGGCTCACGGATGAAGAAATCCTGGGATAATGACTGGAAGTTCTCTCAAACCATTAAAGGCAAACATTTTGCCGAAATTCAGCCTGTCATCCCGTTGAAGCCATGGTTTTTTAGGTTTCGTGATTTGGACAAACGAGTGACCTCAACCATTTGTCGTTTACGCTTAGGGCATGCCTGCACACCGGTCCACCTGGCTAAGATCCGAGTGAGAGACAACTCCCTTTGTGAGTGTGGTTTGGACGACGGCTCCGCAGAACACCTGCTTTTCAGTTGCCCCAATCTCCGGTTTTCTCTTATGGATGTCCTGCCTGATAACATTATCCGACCTACTAATCTTAAGCTTATCCTCTCCCAGGCAAAAACACCTCTTGTTTATATTATAGGTAAATTTCTTTCAGACAATAATATCAAACTTTAGTTTTTTTAAAAATTTTACAAAAATAATAAGGGAAATTAAAAAAAAAAAAAGACAGACAGTTCTTATTGACTCAAAATTCTGACCGAGCCTTGTTCGCTTGTGATTGGCTATAGTCTTGTATAACACGTGATATTGGCGAAATTGTACTGGACAATCAGTGCACTGAGTCCCTAAAACAGAATTGAATTGAATTGAATATGATTGATTGAGGTTATCTGAGTCACAGAGCATATAAACACTCTCCCTTTGATTGAGTCCCTTTGATTGAGGTTATCTGAGAATTGAATTGTTATAATTTTCAAAATTTTGTTTGGTTAGAATTTATTTGATCGATCACGAATATTGCGATTATTTAGAACATGAGCAAATAATTAGAAATAACAATTTATTACGATGGCCAGCTCGTTTCTAGTAAAGGTTAGTAAATTCCTATGGAATGGTTAGGAAATAAAATTTCACTCTTGATTTTATGTTATTTGTTAAACTCTTTCAGCAACTGGGCGTCCTACGCCTCGCTCCGACCTTACCATGGACTCTCCCAGCTCGCACAACCACCAGCAAGCACTGGAATCCCAAATACAAGAAACTACGAAAACAAAAGTTCCTTAAGTTGAAATTGCCAGACTTTAACGAAGATACAAGCACTATGCCGCCGGAAAAAGTGCGTCAGAAGATGAAGGAGCGTGGCCTTATGCCGCCGAGACCCTGGGTGGAGCGTCCTTTCTACATTTCCGCCACTGGAGGTACTTTTGAGGGTTACATTCCACCGGAAGGCGACGGTAAAGCTTCCCTGACCTCTCCAACTAGAGCTAAGCAAGCTGTACAGTTACTAGAAAAAAAATCCAAGTCTATGATGGCTATACGCAAAATTAAATCTTTTGAAGAGGACTTCGACTCCAAGGAGTTTGCACAACAGGCCCAGTTGATCTATGTTAAGGCCCACAATGCTCTAGCCACTGGTGATAAGTATGCTTTGAGAGAATCTGTCACGGAGAAAGCATACCCAGAGTTTCGATACAACTCGCACAATAAGACTATCCACTGGAGGTTTCTGGACTCATTGGAGCCTCCCCGTGTAGTCCATGCACGTTGTACTGATATTGTCAGCAAGGATAATATATTTGGCCAGGTGGGTACATAGTCTAACTTAAGAACCATTTTACTTACAGCGCTAACTTTAAAGATAGTAAAATCTTCATCTTCATCAATTCATTATGTCCCCACCAAGGGGCATGGGTCTTCTCTAAGGAATGTATTGGCCATGCTCCATCACGGGGGCCAAGTCCGGATTGGTGGAGGCTTGTAAGACGAGTGGCTGGTCTTACTGTCAGAAGTCTTCAAGCCGCTCTAAGGCCTCTGACTAGGCTTAACGACTGCCATATATCAACGGCAGCCGGCACCAAACGCTTAACATGCCTTTCGACGCACGGAACGTATTAGAAAAATGCCACTACTACACTACACGCGTTAGGCATAGATGGTCACCCATCCTTGCACTAAACGCGCTCTATGTTGCTTAACCTTCGTGATCGTTTGAGATAACTCAGGCAGCCGGGGCTACGAGCGATTCTAATAAAATAGCTACTGTAAAATATAATTTTGTGTGGGCAACAAGAGTCATTTTGATAAAGTTGTACATTTTCAGGTAACAGTCCGGTTCCATTCTCGTCAGCAGTTAGCTGTGTATGACCGTTTCGGTCGTCTACTGCACGGCAGCGAGATCCTAGCCAAAGATGTGCTTGAGTACATCGTCTTTGAGAAACATCTGTCCAATCTCTATGGTAAGACGCTTACGGAAAATAAGTTTTCTTTATGAATTGTGCCAGTAATTTAGTTCGCACCGAAATATGTTACGGTCTCCAATGGCTTATTGCGGGACTTGTCTGGCTGTAATCAAAGGAGAACTAGTGAAAAATTTATGAAGTCTGATCATTGGACTAACAACAACTGCATTGATCTCATTACAAGGCTATTTCAATATTCGCGTAACCTTAAAAAAGAAATAGCGATGCGCCTCATCGACTCGAAAAATATAATTTAGCTTTAGCTCAGTTGGAAAGAGCGCTGGCACGGATAGCCAGAGGTTGCGGGTTCGAAATTCGGCATGGGTAGAATTTTTACCCTCTAAATATGTTTTTAAAATTTAGCTTTAATTTTGTTATTTTACCTAAGTTTTTTTATGTCATGGTAACATAGTGGTTATATACTCTTTGGTCATGGTCAATGTCTCTCCATTTTAACTTAGTTGCCGCTTCTCCATTGCTTATAACCTTGGTAATTTATTATGCCTAGGTGCACTGTTATGATGACTCGCTTGCAAGATTTAACATTTTTAGTAATTGCATAAAAATTTGTAAACTTTTAATAAAATGGGGGTTTGATGGATAGTTAAATTGCGGATATTTAATATTTTTCTTATCCTGTTCTAAGTATTTGATTGAAAAAAATTTGATTAAATATTTTAGAAACTTTATAAAAACTATTTTTTTCAAAAAACAAAAATAATATATTTTTATTGAGAATATTTTGATATGCATCAAACCCTCAGATCATATTTAGTTACAAGTTTACTCATTTTTAAAAACCTATTTTAGATGCTAAAAATTTCACCCATGCCGGGATTCGAACCCGCAACCTCTGGCTATCCGTTCCAGCGCTCTACCAATTAAGCCAATGGGCGACTCACCGGCATCAGTGAAATTTCGAACCTCTATACACTATTCTCTGTATTACGTACAGGTAGCGACATCTGGCTTAAGCAAATTGCATCACTTACAGCCCCGACTACCTACTTTGCACTTAGGTTTTACATCGGAACGATATCACTGCAACCACATGATTATACTATTTTTATTTTTAATGCACTAACCCGTGCTAAGGACAAATTTAAAAACCTATTTCAGAGGCTAAAAAATTTACTCATTTTATTACAATTTTATTACACCATAGAAGAATATAAAAAGTTAAAAATATGTAAAAAAAATTAAAGCAAAAAAATTTTGATTATGGAAAGCAGAAAGAAGTTTAAACAGTTCGAGTATAAAAAGATTGGAAGCTTTAATTAGGTGATAAAACCACAAAACTACAAAATACTTTATTTTCATAAAGTATTTTGTAGTTTTTGTGTAGAATGATAGTGCCTGGTCCCCAAACTTTTTATCATAGTTAACCAGACCTCCGCTCAGAAGTGACAACGTTTTACATAGTTTCATTAAAATTTTTGGTTTTCGTAATAAGTGCTTAATTAGACGTCTCTCGCGCAGGCAAGTGGCGCATTCACGACAAGATCATCCCGGACTGGACGCCGCCGCGCGATCCGAGTCGCCTCACGAAGGTGCTGGAGGCAGTGGAAGACCTGGAGATTACCGAGGAGCCCGAGGTCAAGGAAGAGCCAAAGCAGTTGGAGTAGCATTGTCTTAGCGTTTGTAATATAGTGTGGAATAAATTGTGTAGAACTGTTGTCGAGTGTTTTTATACTTACTTACATTATAGGTACTTTATTTCACACATAAAAATCATAAAGAACAAAATTATAAAAAAAGTACACTTTTTTTTATAATTTTGTTCTTTATGATGGCGAGCTTATTTCATAAGAAATCTCTACCAGCCAACCTGTGATATGGAATATTTATTTATTGGGCAAAAACATTAGTACACAGCTTTTACAAAATGGTTTTACTTAATGCTATATACAAAATTAACGATTAGCTTCTGACGCTGTGCTAGGTTAAAAACCTGTGTTACAGCAATCAGTGCCAATTCCCCACCGAAGTGACAATGTTAAATTGAGTTCGGATTGTACAGACAATTAGTTTCACTTAACATACAAATTTTAATAATTTTACTCGTGTAAAGAATATTATATATATGTACTATATAACCCAGGAACCATGTATATAATTATGTCCTAGGATTCAGTTACCTACCTTAAATTAGTATATTTGTATAAAAGTAGGTGGATAGGTGTAGTGTAGTTGGTGAGTGTATTCCTCTTTTCGTGTGGTGTATGTGAGTGAGTGTGTATGTAGTGTTATGAATGAGTGTGTGTAAGAGGATGTGTTTAAAGAATAATTTTACTTGTATTACTTTCCCCTCCCTCGTTTATAATCCATCCATATTACTGTAATGTGTACTAGTATGTAAGTATGTATACTAAGGTTAAAAATAAAATTTATTTGAAATTAGAATTCTTAGCTGAACAAAAAATATTTTGATTTGAAATGGCCTGTACTGCAGAACGGTAATTTCATAAGTAAAGACCACAAAGACCTATTATCATACTAATATTATGAATGCGAAGGTTTCTGAAGGAGTTTGGATGTTTGTTACTCAATCACGTAATAACGGCTAAACGGATTTAGATAAAACTCGGCGTACATATAGATAAAGATCTGAATTTAGTCATAGGATACTTGACATCCCGGTATTGTATTCCCGTGGGATAGTTTCTAACGCGGGTGAAGCGGACTAAATCTAATATTTTCATATTTCCGTTAATTGTATGGGGAGCGATACGTATTTTGATGATGATATGAACCCTCTATAGGTCCCCACTGCTGGGGCACGGTTCTCTTCCTGCATCGCAGGAAGGTTAGACCATGGGAGCCAAAGCCGGGTTAGCGGAGGATTAGGTATATCGTTTAGGCCTACGCGACGCCTTTTGGTCATCGACTCGTAAAATCTTCAGTCTACCTGTGCGACCATTGTGTGTGCCGGAATGTGATAAAAACACGATTAAAACCCTCGATAAACGCATGCGGCAAGCTGAAGACAGGGCGCTATGGCGCTCATTGGAGGGTTATGTCCAGCATTGGACTACATAATAGGTATAGCCTGAAGAAGAAGAAGAATACATGCATTATAAATAGTCTGTAGTAAATAGAGACTTTACCGCTCGAAGCGCTCGTGGCCTAGGCGAACCGAGTGATTGGAATCAATCACTTGGTTAAGCAACAACAGGCGCGGTCAGGTACGGGATGGGTGAGCGTCCCGTGACTACCGCTAGTGGCATTTTTCCGAGCGCTTCCGTGCTTCGCAAGGCACGCTAAGCCGTTGGTGCCGGCTTTCATATAATGACAGTCGTTAAGCCATGTCAGAGGCCCTATGGGCGGTTTGATAACTTCTGACAGTAAGGCCCACCACTGTCTTACAATCCTCCACCAACCCGGACTTGGCCCCCCTAGTGGAGTATGGCATAACCTTCCTGCGGGGCAGGAAGAGACCCGTGCCCTCGCAGTGGGGACATAGAAGGGTTGATAACGACGAATAACGAGAGACTTTACAACACATCAGGGCCCACGGCTGCCCTCTGCTGGCTACAGGTCTTTTACTCCAAATTCCATCTCTAGCGATTCCTTGCCAGCCGCATCCACGAACCCTCCGGCGACTCATTGACATCATCGGGCCGCTGGTCTGCCCACTGACCGTCTTCCTGTTCGCGGCCGCCACACTTTGATTGCCCAGGCCGCAGTCTAATACTTGCATAGTTTTCCAATAGTTAAGGTATAAGCACGACATGGTTGCCATTTGGCTCAATTTGGTAGTCTACAAAGCATTAGCATTACAATGTTATTCCAGGGGTAGAACCCGCGCAAATTAAATAGGCATCATCTCCAATAGTTAAGGTATAAGCACGACATGGTTGTCATTTGGCTCAATTTGGTAGTCTACAAAGCATTAGCATTACAATGTTATTCCAGGGGTAGAACCCGCGCAAATTAAATAGGCATCATCTCTCGCGAAGATAGGTACTCGTAGAATGGCGCGAGACGCCGAGTTAAGAAGGGTAATACCATTGCAATGTGGCTTACATTTTACATTATACATTGACATTCAGCAGAATGTAAATTTTTACGTTGAAATAAATTGATTTGATTGATTGATACTAGACTTCCGATAGTGTGAATGAATCGGAAGTCTAGTATCAATCAATCAAATCAATTTATTGTAACACAAGTCATTAAATACAACTAAATGACTTGTGTTACAGGTGCTAACTCGACAATATATTTAATACAATAAATGCATAGAGAACATCCAAGACCCGAGACAAACTAGAAAAGTTCGTTTCCTAGTTTGTCCCGGCCGGGGATCGAACCCGAGACCTTCACGTTTTACAGTCAGCGTGTCAAACCGCTGCGCCACCGAGGCCATCTATGAGTCTCGAGACCTAGCATGGCTCGCTCCATAGATCGTTGTGCTACTTTAACTGTATATTAAAGCTACTCTTTATACTCTTACGAGTACGTACTTTATACCTACTCTTAAGCTTCAATACGAACTATGTAATAATTATATTGCGATTATTGAGTGTTAGGGGTTTGCGGTTTTCGCGCATGTTTAACGAATACAAGCGATTTTAGCGGAAAGCGATTAAAATAGTGGGCTCAAAAAACTACTCTGACTCGACAGTCTAGGTTCCAGGCTGTAGAAGAGCTTACAGAGTTAAATCTGTGTGTTATAGGGTTTCCCTTGTAAAGCATTTACCATTGACTATTTATACAAGTAAGATTTATAGAGTATTTTAGGGAATCGTTTTTTTTTTAATAACAAATCTCTTTTCCAATAAAGAGCTAAATAAAAGCCGTTTTGTGACAGGATAGCCTGCTATAAATCTCAATAGTGGTGATAGCTATTTTTGGAACCTACACCATGGAACTTAGGGGAACCTTCCAGTTTTGTTTGAGATATTTATGTTTGTGGTGTTAACTGTTAAAATGAGAAGGTGCATGAAACCCTTTGTTCCCAGTTTGTCACACCACCGTCTGTTATACTGTTACAAACTGGGATTTTTTCCATTCTCAGTTTGTAACAACAAACTGGGATTTTTTCCCACATTGTCACACAGCTGTGATACTGTTACATAATGGGTTTTTTGGTCCGTTGATGAAGCGAAGGTGATCTGTCAGGATCGTGGCAAGCGGCAGTCCCTGGTCTTTGTCTACCCCTCTGGGATAGAGGCGTGAGGTTATGTATGTATGTAGAATTTTATTCTTTTAAAAGTGGCATAGGACCACTTTAATGCCACTTTGACAGAAATTTTTATTGCATTGCATTGTCGCTTCGAATTCACTCTTACAAACACGTCAAGTCTTTGTGGTGTTAATGTATTTATGCCACACCTGGCAATAAAGTGGCTTTAACACTGCGCGTACGGAAAAAGCCGCTTTCTGGCCAAGTGTAGACATAAAAAGATGTACACAACACGGGAGGTAATAAAGAAAGCTCTCGATCGCATATTTACGTCCCTCCCTTGCAGCTCGGGCCGCAAACTTCTGCGATCTCGGCCTTTCTTTGTATTACCACCCTAGTTGTGTAATGTACTATTACAGTTCTATCAGTCTTTCAATTTTGTAAACTTAATAGGTTACTATTAAGTTTACAAAATTGAAAGACTGATGGCCAGTGAGCTGAATACATATTCATCTCTGGCTACAAAAAGATAAAAGAAACACAGGAGTAACATTCTAGAATATTTTTTTTATTATTGCGATAATTAAACAGCATTTCTTTCCTCTCAGAACATTCACCATCAGTTTCCTTAAAATCTACGATCTAATTTAAAATAAATTATTACATTCGCATCCGTCTATTGGTCTCCTAAGTCTAATTTAAAGATTCTGGACTATTAGTTAATTTCTTCTTACATTAATTAATCACCTGTATTTAATCGACTTCTTGTGTAAAACTATTGGATACAGCCTGATTTTTTGCTATCAGCCAAATTCTAATGACTATCCTAATCTCAAGGAGCGATTGCTATAAAAATGTATAGTCTGTTAGCTTTTAGAATATTCCTCGGCTACTGTCGGATAGAATCAGATATATTCGTGTAATAGAAATATCGGACCTAATATGACACTTGATTCCGAAATCGGAACTAATATGATATTTAATTTCGAAATCGGAACAAAATATTGAAGAAAAGCTAATAAATAGACTTTTAGTTTGGATTTTATTTACAAACTACTTGGGACACACGAGGGGACTACTTCCTGCTCTTTATAAAACTTTTCTTCACTATTTTGTTCCGATATTTCTATTACACGAATATATCCAATAGTAGTGGAGGTATATTCTAAAAGCTAACAGACTATACGTTTGTTTGTTTTCTTGTTTGTAGATTTCATCATCCAGTGTCATCATTCTCAATACAGACTCGGTATTTTCCAAACTAAACAGCTGTAGATGAATGATACACAGGGCAGGATTAAGAGGTGTGGATGCCACGGGCCAACATAGGAGTGGAGGCACCTAACTATGCACTTTTGAAACTTTAACTTTACATGTAGGGGCCTCTCTCAGGTGCAGGCATTGAGGCTGCAGCACCGGTTGCTCTCTCCTAAATCCAGCCCTTATAAAACACTATAAAATAATGGCTGATGACAAAAAAATTAGTCACCTAGGTAGGTACTTAACTTTCTGGTAAGACTTTTTCAGTTGTTTTTTGATAATTTTTATACAGGGTGTAACTGCTCCCAAAATGGCTTGACAATACGAAAAACATAATTATGGAATCCAACATCAAGAAGAAAATCCGAATTACGAATTAAGTTGATAATGTGTAGGTAGTCCTTAAAAAAGTATAAGTTCAAATCTTTGAAACTGCAAAAATCGGCAGTTCCATACATTTTAATGCCGCAGGGGAGCTGATAACTTTTCGCGATTTCGAACGTATACGGGGAGTTTGTGACACCCCAAATATGTTAATTATTTGATCCTTCTCTCAGAATTTCGCAGTTATAAAGGCGTGGAAATAGCAGGTGCAAATGGCTCTAACTTTCTCTTTAATTGTCTAAGGGTCACTCAATATTATTCTAGTGTATTGCATATCTACCTATTGCATTTCATTCGGCTTTTGGCGACGTGTAAACAATTTATAGAAATCGTCAAAACACAGAAAGCCATTAATTAATCTCATCAAATATCTGACCGTATTTTTATCTTGACTTCGACAGTATATAGATCGACCGTGCCCAAGCAGTAGAGACATACCTTAGTACTTCTACTGGGGCACGGGTCTCTTCCTGCATCGCAGGAAGGTTAGGCCATACTCCACCAAGGGAGCTAAGTCCGGGTTGGCAAATAAAAAAAAAATATTGTTTACACCCTGACAAAAGCTGATTGAAACGAAGTGTGCTTATGCAACTATGGAAGGCACCAAACTACACTACATTTTCTATCAATTCTTACAAACTGCTATGTACAAGGTTAGTACAGTGATCGATTTGAACTCTAGACAATATAATCTATTAGTGAACTTAAAAATGGCATCGCTATTCGTAAAACCACGAGATTTTGCATGAAACGCAGTCGAGAAACTGCTATCACACATTTTGTACAACTAAGATTTATTTTAAAATATACAGTCGACCCGTAAAGACCCGTGCCCCAGCAGTGGGGACAAACAAGGGTTGATAACGATACAGTCGACACCGTGGTGTGGGAATTCAGTTACAATAGCATAGTTTTAAAGCATACGCCAAAGCGTTCTATTTATTTACAACCTTACAACAGTACATAATTTCATATGATTTTTTACAACTGGATTTTGCTCTCGTATGAAATCAATTCATTTAGCTATTCGTAGAGATTCCTGCACTTTGTACACTTTTATCAATGGATAATACTTTTCAATACAGTCACAGTTTGTGAATCTGTTAGTCAGACAATTTGAATAAATCTCCTTTTGATCAAATGCGAACGCTTCGTTGGAACCATTCATAGTTTTCGATGCAAATCTGTGCCAAAGCATATTTAACTATAATGTCCTAGGCCTGAGCCAATTCTTCAAGGAAGTCCCGAGTTTAATTCCCATGAAACAAAGGAGTCAGTGGCGATTTCTGACTTAAGTTGGGCCATACTCCATTTGTGGAGTGTCTTTTTATTTCGTCTGACCCAAGGAATTCTGGATCTTTAGGTTTTTGAACCAGTTTCTCGTTGAAATCCCAATCTGTACCTCGTTGAATCCCCTCAGGCCAAGCTTGTAGTTTTTTGGGTTCTTGGCTTCAGCTGAAGCTGCTCTCCGCTTGATGCTGGGACCTCTAATTATATCTTTGAACAAACCTAGGACGTGTAGATGTGTTACTGAACTTCGTTGACCAGTTAACCACTGCGTTTGACCCAAGGGAGACTAAGGCCACTTCTTAAGTCTGTCTTGACCACTTTCTTGTCAAACTTGTAGAGCGAAAGCTTGAGTTATTGGACTACGTGGACCAGTTTACTCCCCATGGCGTTTGAGGAATCCTGGCCATTGAAGGACACTTGGTCTTTGGACCAGTTTCTTGAAATCCCGAGTTGTACCTCGTCGATTTCCTTCAGACCAAGCTTGCAGTTTGGGGGGCGCGCGGCTTGGGCGGTAGCGGGGGCGGTGGCGTGCGCGGCTCCAAGTTTCCGCTCTCCGCTCGCTGTTGAAGCCGAATGCGCTGTGTCTCGCGTAGGTTCTCGAGGAAATCTGTAGGGAGACAAGGATTTAGTCTACTTTATAGCTTCGTTATATTTTAGAGGACTGTTCCTACCAATGTGAGTGAAGTGAGTGAGTTACAGGACTCTTGTCTCCTTTAGTCTACTTTGCGCTTTACTGGTAACATCGTGTGGAAACTTAAGGGTCTGCGTTGTGATTATGTAACTTTCCACTTATATTACACCCCATATCTATCCGACAGAGCGAAGTAAATATTTTTTCGCTGTCGAACACAGATATGTACAAGAAAAGTTACATAATCAGGGCTCGTCTGACGTCCAAACGCAGCGTTGGACACCTACCAGCTCGCGGAATAGACTATCTGAAACAGATTACTGGCGGCGGCAAATGAAGCAACGTTACCAACCCTTGTATGTCTCCACTGCTGGAGCACAGGTCTCTTCTTGCATCGCAGGAAGGTTAGGCCATACTCCACCACGGGGGCCAAGGCCGGGTTGGTGGAGGATTGTAAGACAGTGGCGGGCCTTACTGTCAGAACTTACCATGCCGCCCATAAGGCCTCTGACAAGGCTTAACGACTGCCATTACATGACAGCCGGCACCAACGGCTTAGCCGTAGTCACGGGACGGGCACCCATCCTGCATCTGACCTCGCCTGTTGTTGCTTAACTCAAGTGACTGATTCCAATCACTCGGTTCGCCTAGGCCACGAGCGCTTCGAAGAGAAGTGAAGCAAAGTAGAGCCCATTGTCCAGCATTGGACGAATATGGGAATGATGATTCTACTAACCTGGATGATGGTGATGCACGGGGGCCCCGGGACGGAGCGCGGCGCGGACGCGACCGCCCGTGGCACCTGACAGCGATCCGCTCTCGCTTCTGCTTGTGCTGCTTATTCCGCTCTGAAATAAAACAAATAATTGTAGACTTTTAGTCCGTATTTACTTACGGGTGTTGTTATATCGGAAAAGTCCGACCAGGTTTCGCTCCGATTCGCAGAGCTTAATCATGGTGAGCAGAGACGGAGCTCGCGTCGTCGGTTGCTCGTCTCACACTTCGGACTAAAAGTCTACAATGTGTTGTGCTTACGAAAGTTTTAGTTCAAAAATAAAACAAATAAGTTTAACTGTTGAGTCTGAATGGCACTTGTGAGCAACTCCTGTACCATCGACGCAATTTAGCCAATTTACAAGGTTCTTGTATACCTACTTTAGAATAATATATAATATACTGTAAAACTATTATTATTTTTTATTTCAACGTAAAAAAAATAGATTCCGTTGGCTGTAAGCCGCTAAATAATATAAGATTAAAGCGGCTGCCTTCCGTCAGTAGTGTAGTGGAGAACAAGGCAGAGGGAAAAATACACTGCTCCGACAATCTTTTTTCAAGTCATCTTATACCTAATACATCCGTTGCTACCTATACTCATAGTAAGATTCCATCATGTAATAAATCACTCCTATAATATATTGTTTACTGGCACTACCCCTTCCACTGTCCGCATTATCGTGGGTTAGCTGGAAGAAAATACTATCTAGTATTAAGCTCGCCTCTGTACAAATTAGTGTTAGTGCAATAAAGAATTTTTCATTCATTCATTTTTCATAACTATCTAACCTGGCTCTTAAACCTAGCTCCCAAACTCAGCGTAACCAAAGTCGCTAGATTCTCACCTGTGACGAGAGAGCGGTGGTAGCGGAGCGTTGTAGAACGCCGGCTTCTCAATCGGGAGGTCGTGGGTTCGAACCCCGGCATGTACCAATGACTTTGTTTTCGAAGTTATGTACATTTGTGAAATTATAGAGCAATACTACTCGCTGACGGTGAAGGAAAACATCGTTAGGAAACCCTAGTGTCTGAGGTGTTAGCGTACTTCAGCGCTTGCTACGTACAATGGCCCAACTATGAGGCTAAGTGCGAAAATCTCAGGTCTAACTAACTAACTCTCACCTGTGACTCGCAGTCATCGTTGAGCCTCAAGGCCAGTTCGCTGAGTGAATCAGCGTCGTCCTCAGCGATGGCCGCCACGCTCAGCGCCGCATCGTCGTCAGGCGCCACTATTTGCAATCGAGCCCCGTCCAGTTCCTGTTGGTACAAAAACGGTTCAAATGAGTACGTTGCTTTAAATTAGTGAATTGAATTGAATTCTCATGCCAGAAATTGGGAACCGAATTTCTTAAAAAAATATTAATAGGTGACTTATAAAATTCTAAAAGATGTCGCTATAGTCTGTTAGCTTTTAGAATATACCTCGGCTACTATCGGATATATTCGTGTAATAGAAATATCGGAACGAATATGACACTTCATTTCGAAATCGGAACTAATATGACACTTAATTTCGAAATCAGAACTCGACCATCAGTACGAAAACCGGCGAAAAGTGGCGAAAACCGAAGCCTACTCTAGAGTCCGAGGTATATTCTAAAAGCTAACAGACTATAATTGAATCCACATGCCTACTGGCATTTGGGAACGAATTTTCTTCGTAAAATATTGACAGGTGACGTATTAAGTTCTCAAAGATGTTGGAACCATTCATTCATATAAATAAAGCCAAGCCCTTTTAAGCCCTCATTTTTACCACGAACGTGTGAATGAAACAAAACTTATTATTTATTAATGTGGTAAATTTTTTGATACCTAAATTATTTTCACTTTCAACAAGTGGTTCCTTCTGTTACATGGCTCAACTATGCAACTATGTGACCACGGCAACTGTAACGCTGCCGAAACGTCGGGAAATAAGGTAATTACGTTTTACCTTTAAATAATCGCGATTTGACCCGTTTAATAATATAACTGTACGTAATACAGAGAAGGGATTCGAAATTTCACTGTATAGGCTTGCCCAGCACCTATACCATCCTGATAGCTTAGTCGGCCTAGCCCGTAATGAAGGTAAGTTACAAACCTGCATCAACGTATCCATGTGAACGGTGGTACTGTCTCGTAGTACAGTGGCCGTCGCCGGCACCTTATATCTCTGCAGCACAGGTTTCAGCGCGTGCCGCAGTCTTCTGGCGGGTCGACAGCGCACCGCCACGCAGCGGCCCTTCAGTTCGACGCGCACCACACAGCGGCGTTCTACTAGCGCCTCGTGACCGCCTAAGACGGTAGAGGGCGCTAGCGTGTCCACTTGGGTCATCTCGCCCTGTTGGGGAAAGGAGGAAGTTGGTAAAAACGGGCTCGTGGGATGTTCAATAACATGTTGTCTAATATTGTTTAGTTGCGTCGACTCCCCGTCATTCAGTTTCCGTTTTCGTCATTTCCGTCAATGGTTGTCTGGAAGAAATTACTTTTTAGTAATAAGGCCTCCACTTGTACTGTACTGTTCTTTTTTAAGTCTCTCATGTAATCCCTGGTGTACATGCAATAAAGAATATTCTATCTATCTATCTTTTAATCTCCCCATTAGTCTGTCGCTATATTTTATTGTCTCTGCTACCATCAACCCTTGTATGTCCCCACTGTATCGCGGGAAGGTTAGGCCATCCGCCACGGTGGCCATGCCCGGGTTGGTGGAGGATTGTAAGACAGTGCAGGCGTTATAAGTTATCAAGCCGCCCATGTGGCTTCTGACAAGGATTAACGACTGCCCTTACATGACAGCCGGCACCAACAACCAAGCGTCAAAAACATAAAGCCGCCGATGAGGTCTCTGACATGGATTAACGACTGCCCTTACATGACAGCCGGCACCAACGACCAAGCGTCAAAAACATAAAGCCGCCGATGAGGTCTCTGACATGGATTAACGACTGCTATTACATGACAGCCGGTACCAACGATCAAGCGTCAAAAACTTTAATAAAACCCTAAAATTTATAGAATCTATTTAACCTAGGGTAAAAAATGTTGCACAAGACGGCATTTTTTTTAGCAAATACTAATAATTTTTTGTGGCACATCTTCTGATGTCTGCACAAACTTAGCTGAACACTGCTCTAGAGGGCCTGGAGAGGTAACTCACCTGTCCATCTCTCAGCAGCACGTCATAGAAGGGGCAGAACGGCGCTGCAGCAGGCGCCGTGCTCATCTACCTGTTTATTAGAATGATTAGAGGATGACCCTAGATTGTTTGGAGGGTTGCCTCACCTGTCCATCTCTCAGCAGCACGTCATAGGAGGAGCAGAGCAGGTTCCTGCGATGCAGCAGGCGCTGGGCTCATCTATCTGATTATTAGATTGATTAGAGGATGACCCTATATTGTTTGGAGGGTTAACTCACCTGTCCATCTCTCAGCAGCACGTCATAGGAGGAGCAGAGCAGGTTCCTGCGATGCAGCAGGCGCTAGGCTCATCTATCTGATTATTAGAATGACTAGAGGATGACCCTATATTGTTTGGAGGGTTAAATCACCTGTCCATCTCTCAGCAGCACGTCATAGGAGGAGCAGAGCAGGTTCCTGCGCTGCAGAAGGCGATCCACAAGGCGGCGCACTGGCGTGGCGGCGTCCACACCGACCACCGACGTGGCACCATCAGGTAACACCACGCGGCATAGAGAGCAGCCCGGCGCGCCGGCGGCGGATTTCACTACCTGTTTGGGGGGATTGTTGTTAGTTTCGTTTTAGCTGTGCCCACTACGTCGGGTAGCAGTCGGTTTAGCTTGTAGGCTGTGATAACAATGAAGGTGCCTTCTAAATAGATTTGAAAACATTTTTGAGACAGAGAGGATTGGAAGATTATTTGTACCTATGTATTTAGATTACAGTAAATATGTATTTGAGTATCATTTTATATTTTTCGTACTACATTATATACGTTTGTTTATTTAAAGTGGCATACAAAAATGGCATGGATGAAGGCCTTTGTCCAAAAGTGGAATACAAAAATTAAGTGGGGGAAGCCCTTTGTGTAACAGTGGAACACAATAATGGCATAGGGGAAACCCTCTGTCTAACAGTGGAACAAAACAATGCATGGAGGACGTCCTTTGTCTAACAGTCAAACACAAAAATGGCATGGAATGGCAGAACCTAGAACCCTCCTATTTTCGCATGTATCTAGTTTATTTTACACGTAGATTTTATAAGATACATTTTTATGGACAAGCGCGTGTAGCACCATAATATGGTATACAAAATATTATAATTAAAATTTAGAAAGGCTATATTATTTACAAGATTATTATACAATGTCAGGAATATAAATGATGTCATAGATGCATTTAAAAGTCATTGTGTTTTAAAATAATCATCATTTTTTGGACAACAAGAAGAAAAGTTTCTGCAAAATCTACGTAGTTTTGGAAGACTTGAAGTAAGCGTTACCTCCAGGGCTTAGGAGAATATACATTTTTCAATCAACCAGTTAGAAAGCGCTTTGTCGAATGTATTTTTCAGGATTTTCCATGCATTTAAAAATAAAACATGCAGCCTGTATACGCCCACCGTAGGTCACAGGCCTTCTCTCAGTATGGGTTTAATCATCACGCGTGCCCACCAGGCAATTTGACGTCCCACCGTAGGGCACAGGCCTTCTCTCAGTATGGGTTTAATCATCACGCGTGCCCACCAGGCAATTTGACGTCCCACCGTAGGGCACAGGTCTTAGTATGGGCTGAATCACCACGCGCGCCTACCGCGGATTAGCAATTTCCAGCTCCGAGGTATGTCACTCTCAGGCACTCAGGTTTCCTCGCGACGTTTTCCTTCACTTTTAGCGAGCGGCATTGCTACTATAGCTAAACAAATGTACGTTTATATAGCACACTAACTGTCTATTAGGACATTCTGGCGCGCGATAAGAAATAATTTACGAATATGTGTCAGTTGGTTGTTTGATAAACAGTTGCTGCAGAACGTTATGTTAATTAATGCGCTGTTTATTCACAAATGTGTTGAAGCGCTATCTCGTTACGACATATTGTTATGTGAATGACATTGGTGAGATATATTTAGAACTGACTGTGCCCCGCGGTTTTACCTGTGGTTTATCGATATTCCCATGGAAATAAGATATTTTCCCGCAGTAAAACGCAGCCTACGTGTTTGTCGAGGGTCTGCGAACTCCGTAACAAATTTGATTAAAATCGCGCCAGTAGTGGTTTAGACGTGAAGTAGTAAACTTTCGCCTTATAAACTTAAGAATAAAAGAATACTTCGTTTTCGTATTTATGGTAGATTAAATATTATTCACTGCTTAGTTCTCTAATTGTTTGTACAGTTTAGTCTATGCACTTACTTTATTATGTACAGCATTATATTAATATGTAGGTTAATACTATTTCACATTATACAAGTGTATTTTAAATTTAAGACTTTTTGTTGTTCAAAATTTTTTTTTGCACGCCTACCACTAATTTTTTTTACCTCCTGCGGTCGACTGGTAGAAAATACTTAAAGCATTAAGTCCGCCGTACTGTACATTTATTTAAGTGCAATAAAATAGTTCATATATATAAATAAAGAAATACAAGTCAAAGGCAAAAGTCCGCCATTTTCCATTGGCGAAAGGCGGGTGATCATACGCTCCCTGTATAAAGAACATTTCCCGCCAGGCAGATCGTATGCCAGGGTACGGCCGGTCTTGCAGTGGTCGGACGTTATATTCAAGGTGTGTAATGTTTCACATTACATCGAATATAACGTCATTGCTCGCGCGATGCAGGAATGACCGAGTAGGTAGTGGGCGCGCAAATTTGACACGTGCTCGCCACAGGTTTATACGGTACGGTACAGTAGGGTACGGTACGGTACGGTGCGGTACGGTATGCTACAGTTTAAGACAAGAGTCTTACTAGCGCTTGACCGATTTTTATGATATAGTTTTTGAAATGGACCCTGTAACCTTCATTAAGTCACAATTCCTGTGTTATTTTCTTTTCGAAAATACTTTGTTTTTTTATACGTCCCGTTACGGCTCTAATCACGAGTTACATCACAAAAAATAAAGATAATACTAGCAAAATAAATTCTACCTGATATCATATCACACGTTGATCACTGTTTATATCCGTTTTAAATGCAAGGAATCCCTACCTAAGACTCAAGACTAACAATAGAAATTATCTGAGAATAAACAACGTGTGTTATATTGTGTCGACTGAGTAAGACGTTAAGTCAATGAACGCCGTGCAGTGTCAATAAATAGTTTTAGACCCCATTACACCGGCCTTAGGGTAATGGAGAAAAAGGCAATGGGTCAAAAAAATCCACTCAACCATCTCCTGATCTGACCATCGTTTGCAAGTCATCTTAAACCTAATACCTACATTAGTTGCCATCTATGCGTATTTTAAAAACCTATTTAGAGGCTAAAAAATCCACCCATGCCGGGACTCGAACCCGCGACCTCTGGCTATCCGAGCCAGCGCTCTATCCAACTGAGCTAATGGGCGACTCACCGGCTTCAGTGAAATTTCGAACCTCTTTACAATATTCTCTGTATTACGTACAGGCAGCGACATCCGGCTGAAGCAATTTGCATCACTTGCAGCCCCGAATTTTTAGCCTCTAAACAGGTTTTTAAAATTGTCCTTAGCACGGGTTAGTGCATTAAAAATAAAAATAGTATGATCTATGCGTAGGTATGATAAGATTCACGATTGCCAACAATAACTTTAAGGTGCTTCGGGGTGGTAACTAGCGCAAGGCATTTCGGCGCTAACTAACCAATGGAAAAAAATCATAACTTATTCAAATTCCTCGGCAAATTCTCCAATTTGAGGTTGCCTGGAAGAAATTGCTTTTAGCAATAAGGCCGCCAATTGTATTTGATCTTCTGTATCTGCCGTTTCTGTAACTATTTTTCCGGTATACAATACAGAATATTCTTATCTTATCTTAACAACTGTGACAACTATTTTTAGAACCAACAGTCTAGAACCTAGCATCACAAACCAAGAACTCTAATCACTTAAACGTATTATAAAACAACTTACGATTTTTTCCCATTGGTTAGTTAGCGCCGAAATGCCTTAAATCCCAAAGCATTATTTAATTGTTTTACAAAAGTAAGGAAAACAAGTGCTGCGGCTACACACCATTATTTATAAAAACTAGCGCCCCAGGTCTAAGTACCGATGGATGGCGAATTGCATACTATCCAGGTGAGCGAATAATTTGTTACCTAATTAGCAACTTCACCTGAATCTAGCGTACAAATTACGCAATCGACGGAAATAGGCTAACAGAGAAATCAGGGCACCCTCATCATCTGCAGCGATATAATTATGCAATGCTCAGTAACACTGCCAGCGTTGCCATTTTGTGACTTTGTCCCAAATTTTGTAATTTTTAAACCCCCTTGGTAACTATTTGTGTAGTGGCTTAAATTGTAACTTTTTGAAGTATGGGCCCATCTGTAACAAATTGCAGAATCATTTGTAAAGTTTCACTCAAAAATGGGTATTCGAAAATGAGTCTCGAAAGTAACTTTCAAGTAACTTTATAGCCTCTAAATAGGTTTTTAAAATTGTCCTCAGCACGGGTTATATAGTGCAACAAAAAGAATATAACTTTCAAGTGGATGCAAGAAAAACTATTTGGAAAGAAATTGTAACTTTTGGACACATTTTGTGACTTTTTGACTTTACTCGTGTAATTTTTGACGTGCTGGCTCTGGCAACACTGCACTGCATGCAAAGCGGTGCACGCAAACACGGCGTCTTTCGCCAACATTTGCATTAGAACTGTAAAATTCCACACTAACTAATCGCATTGTTGATAGAATTCCATAGGGATGTTGATACAATGAGTCGCGACTATTTGAGATTGTTTAGAGAGGTGTGGAGATTGTAGTAGATGCCGGTACAAACGCTCCTGTGATTTTCAGATGTTAGTATTTTGTAAAGACGTGCTATGTATACATCGATATCAACCCTTGTATGTCCCCACTGCTGGGGCACGGGTCTCTTCCTGCATCACAGGGAGGTTAGGCCATACTCCACCACGGGGGCCAAGTCCGGGTTGGCGGAGGATTGTAAGACAGTGGCGGGCCTTACTGTCAGAAGTTATCAAGCCGACTATAAGGCCTCTGACATGGCTTAACGACTGCCATTACATGACAGCCGGCACGAACGGCTTGGCGGGCCTTGCGAAGCACAAAAGCGCTCGGAAAAATGCCACTAGCGGTAGTCACGGGACGGTCACCCATCCTGCACCTAACCGCGCCTGTTGTTACTTAACTCAAGTGATTGATTCCAATCACTCGGTTTGATAGGTCACGAGCGCTTCATACGATGTATACATACTTATATATGAAACGGTTCTAATCGCGATTATTTATTAGGTAAAAATCGGGGATTAAGGTAACTACGTTTTACCTAATAATCGCGATAAGACCCGTTTAATATGTAACTCTGTCGTAGCTCGGGCTATGTGCCCCGCCCACTGCCACTGCAACTGAGCAATTCTTCGAGCTATATCAGTAACTCGGGTTCTTCTGCGGATCTCCTCATTCCTAATTCGACCACGCAGTGAAACTCGTAACATAGCTCTTTCCATTGCGCGTTGGGCGACCTTGAGGCTTCTTACGAGGCCCATAGTAAGCGAGAGACGTATTATATAGGCTACATAAAAAAGAGTAGGTACTCACATCAGAAATCAAAGGCTCGCTATCCTGTGCCGGGGCGTCAGAGCAGGCGCTTCCAGCTCGGTCTTTGGACACGGTCCTCTTCCAAGGCAGCAGCGAAGCCCCGCCGCTGCGCCGTCGCTCGGAGACGTTGCTGGCTGATTTCTTCAGCTGGGAGAGAGAGAGAGGGTGGCTGTTTTTACATTTTACGGTGAAAACCATATACACTCCAGGGGGTCGATTCTCGCCCATGCGAATTGAAAGCGTTGACGCAAACATTCGAAGGCTTACGACATTTGTCGCATAAAAATAAGATAACGTAACTCGACAGAGTCATTAGACATTTATTTTCTCATTCGAATTCAATCTAGCAAGGCGTTCAGAATACAGATATTGGCTGTCGCTCAACTTTTACGTAGAATTCCAAGTCAGAAGCCTTTGAGTCGTATACGACTTATTTGCTAATGAAGTGAGAATTGGCACCCTGGACACATCTATTGGCCCACCTTTAGGTTTCGATGGCCCCTACCTAAATATGATTGCTAGATTGAACAAAAACTATTGATGCAGTTTTAAACCGGATACATTTTACATAAACCTGGTTCAAAACTGCATAAAAACTTTATGCTCGACCTTATATCAATTTTTAGCTAGGACTAAACGAAACTGAAAATGCAAGGTGGGCCAATAGATGTGTCCATATGTATTTGAAAGCTAATCTCTTTTGGACGACTCTTTTCCGCAGTAAAGACGCGCGGTGCTCGGCGATGTTACTGGCAGTTTGGGTAGAGCAATGGACTCGTAAGCGAGAGACCCCGGTTCGATTCCCAGAGCAGGCATGTAAGGCTTGGACTGAAAATATCGCGAGGAAACCTGAGTGTCTGAGGTGACACGAAATAGAACTTTCGTAAGCACTACGCATTATTGATTAGATTAGATTAGAACTCTTTATTGTACACACCAGAAAACAAAATACATAAAAAGGCTTACACATCTAAGCTATTGCCGTATACAATTGGCGGTCTTATCGCTAAAAGCGATCTCTTCCAGAGAACCTTGGGATGGATAGAACTGAAAGATGAAGAGTGTAGGTAGGTAGGTGTACATGAAGTATATAGGAAGAATATGTACATACACTGACTTACAACTAATATTCATATATATTTAATAAAATACATAAAATAGGTCTACATATATATACATACATTTTACTAATACATACATTTTACATGTAATTATTGATTTGGAACCGGACACTTCTGAAAAAAACTCTAGAAGGTTTATATATAAGTATATTCCTCGACCGATTTCGGCCACGGTGAATGCTTCAGCTCGTGCATGGCTAACATAGCCGATCTTGTTAATGAATGTCTCACAATACGGACAGGTGAGCACACTATTGCAGTACTTATAGATGAGATAGCACAGGGTGGGCGTGTGTTCAGTTCATTGCGTCGAGCATCTAGTTCAGAGCAGCGATTGTCTTCAAAATCTTTCACTCTGGTTTTTACCAGAGCCTTCCATTATGGTTCCATTCCATTCTACTTCGCTGGAGTGGACACGTACCGCGAATGTCAGATCAACGTACGGCCAAGTGCATCTTTCTTTTCTCTAGAAGGTTTATCCGGTTACTAATCAATAATGTGTAGCGACGAGTTCGAAAAGACTGTGTTTATTTCCAAACTGATGGCGTAGTAATTTGTATTTTATTGTGGCAGTAGTGTGTAAAAAATCAAAAGAAATCTGGCGAGTGACGTAATATTTTTTATAACATATTGGCTCGTAAAGTGGTTGTAATTACACCAATTTCAATATCGTAAAGTATCTCATTACGTACTTGTGCGATAATGTAATGTAAAAGGCACGTGTTTTTTTTAAAATAAAGTTTTAAGATACTCCGTCTAAAAATGAACGATACTTTTGAAAATCTTAGCAAAGAGGTTTTATGTCAAGAAAGTGGACAATATTTTATGAATAAAATTAACTTTGGGAAATAAAATATAACAAATAAACATTTAATTCTTTAATTTAATTAATTTTGATAATAAATTACAACCATTTATTTGTAACAAAAACACGAAAATATTGATTTACTTTATTAGTAATACTGGCTGTTTTTGTACCTTTGCCTAAGAAAAAAAAGTTGATGCGCGCGCATCGCTTATTTGTGGACAAGTAAAAATAAATCCGCGCGCTTTTTCTTTTCGATGTATGTATTGTTTTTATTTGAAAATGTCGTCAAGTAGTGATGATAACTAAGTCAGAGTTTTATTAATTTCCTCGTAAATATGTTATAAAACGTCGTATGACATACGTGCGCTTTGAAAATTACAGCCTCTGCTTCCTTATAGCCCTCGCCGATGGCTCGGGCTAGTAATATCGCCTCGGCTGTAATTTTCAACTTACCGCACTTATATCATAATGTACTATATATTTACAAAATATACAGAAAATAATGAAAATAAATGACAAAAATTGTGTAAAATGGTTACTGCTAAGCAATGCAATTTTTATTTAACCTACTGTATTAGGTGGGAAAGAGCGTTAGTAGCGGAGCGGTGGTAGCGGAGCGGTGTAGAACGCCGGATTCTCAAACGGGAGGCCGTGGGTTCGAACCCCGGCATGTACCAATGAATTTGTTTTCTAAGTTATATACATTTGTGAAAATATAGAAAATATAGGAAACCCTAGTGTCTGAGGTGTTAGCGTACCTCAGCGCTTGCTACGTACAATAGCCCAACTATGAGGCTAAGTGCGGAAATCTCAGGTCAAACTAACTAACTAGGTGGGAAAACCTGTTACTGTGAGGGATGGGTTTCTGATGAAATATTTGTATTTACCTTAGTAGGTGTAGATTCCGGGGAGTCCCGGGGCGCGTACGGCTGCGGCAGACCGCGCAAGTCTGCGCGCGCGCACTCCGCGTGGACAGCTGATCGCAGGAAGCGCGGGTAGCTGTCGAACTTCATCACGTTGAAGATCTGCTTCTGGCACTGCGGGAGGATTGAATGGTTGCTTGATTGATTGGTTCACATTGGAAAACAGTCAGCGAGTGGTATTGCTACTAAAACTCGTAATGTACATTTGTACATAACTAAGCAAAGTCATTGGTTCATACCAGGATTAGAACCCACGACTTGATAAGCCGATGTGTCCTACCGCTCCATTACCACCGCTTGTTTAAGAATTCCGCACCCAATTCTTCCCGCGGGTGTCGTATAAGGCGACTAAGGCACACAAACCGGGGGGTGGGCAGCAGCGCCCCCTGCAGTACTATTCCACTGAACTGCGATCCCCAACCCGCATGCCCAGCGTGGGGATTATGGGCATTACCCCCTATGATAGCGCAACGTGGCGCTCTTTGGGGGAGGGCTGTGTCCAGCAGTGGACTGGTATAGCATGACGCCGTTTAAGAATCATCATCATCAGGCTATACTTGTCCACTGCTGGACATAGCCCTCCCCTAATGGGCGCCCTAGCGCCCTGTGTTAAGTTTGCCGCATCCAGAATCTGTCTGCAGTTTAAGAATATTTTTAGCTTAAATATTCTTATGTTCCGTGCTTCGCAAGGCACGTTAAGCAATTGGTGCCGGCTGTCATGTAATGGCAGTCGTTTAGCCATGTCAGAGGCCTTCTTCTGACAGTAATCAATGCCCGCCAATGTCTTGCAATCCTCCACCAGCCCGGACATGGCCCCCCTGGTGGAGTAATGGCCTAACCTTCCTGCGATGCATGAAGAGACCCGTGCCCCAGCAGTGGGGACATACAAGGGTTGATAACGATTCTTCTGTTATCTAACCAGCTAGGGGAGCACAACGTCACGATAAAAGTTTTATCGCATTATAGGCTAGCGCCATCCAGCTTTATTTCACCACGTTAGTGTAGATGGCGCTACCCGATAGTGGGATAAAACTTTTATCTCGACCTTGTGCTTCTCTAGCAACTGTAATGAAATGAAAAGGTTTCCTTCAAAGTAGCGCAGAAACTGCGGCTTAATGAACGTTACAAGTCAAACTAGGTGTCCATTTCAAAATCTAGATAATTTTGGAGAGAAAAATTGACAAAAAAACTCCCAAAAGTAGTCTTTCCAACGGCCTTAATTAACAGAGTTTACATAATTATTATAAAACATAGAACTCATGCATTGTACAGGCTTTAATTCCAGTTCCATTCCATCTGTCAGAGCAAGAAAGCGGTTTACTTACAATACGGAACAGGTCTCTGGGCGGCGGCTGGCCCGCGGGCAAGGCGGCAGCTTTTCGCGAGGCGGAGTCTACGTTGACCGGCTCAGTGGCCCCGTCGGCCAGGTGCCGGGTCCAGATCTCCTGCGCCAGCGCAGTGCGGTCGGCCTCGTCGGCGCACGCGTTGTACTGCTCACAAGACCACCAAAAGCTGCGGCCGAGTAATCAGACTGGTTAGCGAGGGAGAACGATACTTTTAGAATGGTATTGGTGACGGTATTAGGGACGGCCTGGGTATCCGCAATTCCTTTGCAAAAGACATGGATAGGCTTTCGACGTACGGAACTCAAATGGACTCATCGCATTCAAATGGGCTCACTCGTCGGAGCACGTGTTATACTGCTCGCAAGACCACCAGAAGATGTGGCCGAGTACAACAGACTTAGAATGGTGTTAGTGACGGCCTGGATTTCCGCAACTCGGCTTGAAATGATAGGCTTTCGACTTAGGGAACTCAAATGGACTCATCTGAGTCAAATGGACTCACGAAACGCATTGGTAAAGTCACTGCGATCCAGCTTGTCTTATAAAAACCAAACCACGTTTGTATGGGACGCTCTTGGGAGCCCTGACCTCGAAAACAGCAACAGAAACCATTGCTAATTTCCAGGCGACTGAAAGGATAACATAACATTTAAATACAGGCACATACATTGCTTTTGACCCCACACTAGGATACCCTGTGTCGTGGGAACCAGAAACAGCGACATCACAAACATATAAAAATCCAAGACCTGAGGTTTTTTTGTGTCCCCAGCCGGGGTTCCAACCCTTGCATGGTACGCAGACATACTAACGCTGCGCCAGAGAGGTCGACAGGATAAGGGCAAGAGTGTTCGAAATGCTCACCGAATGTTCTCAGCCGCGAACTCGTTGCGCAGGAAGTGCGCGAAGGCTGCAGCGCCGGCGGGGTCGGCCAGTAGCTGCTCGAGGCCCAGCGACCAGCGCGCCACGCCGCCGCCGCCGCCGCGGGCGGGCGCGCTTTCGCTCATTGGCTGCTGCGGAGGATGTCCAGGTTAGGATTGGCGCGTCCACCATTCAAACCGAATGGTATAAGGATCGGAGGATGAAGACTCAGAGCTGTTAGACGGGAAATCCACTAGAACCGAGTGTAAGTTTAAGCTGCCTAGCTTAAAGTTACGCTATATATATTTAGTATAACTTTAAGTCACACTGAAATATTAGTACTTTGAGTTGATTTTTGATGTTTTGAAAAGATTTTTGATCAGTTTTAACGTTCATTATGTAAATATTTTATTTTCATAGTAATGAAAACATTTCGAGTTTGACATTTGTGCTTAGGCCGCCTTTCGCGAACGCTATCTGACAGTAGTATCTCAATTTATTATTAATATTTCGATATCAACTTGTATGCCCCCAATGTTGGGGCACGGGCCTCTTTCTGCATCGCAGGAAGTTTAGGCCATACTCCACCAAGCCAAGTCCGGGTTGGAGGCTTGTAATGACAGTGGATGGCCTTACTGTCAGAAGTTATCAAGCCGCCCATAAGGCCTGTGACTCCTTAACAACTGCTATTACATGACAGCCGGCACTAACTGCTTCAAGTGCCTTGCGAAGCAGCGCTCGGGAATATGCCCCTAGCGATAGTCACGGGACGGGAACTCACTCTGCACATAGCGCGTGTGTTGTTGCTTAACTCAGTGATTGATTCCAATCACTCGGTTCGACCAAGCCACGAGCGGTTTAATACTCAATGTTAACTAATTACAAAAGCTCCGTCTCACCTGATTGTAGATGTTTCTGTGGTCGTGATGGCGGTAGGAGGAGCCTGCGCCGCTGCCCGTCGTCCAGCGACGGAACGGCGACGACTGCTCGCTCTGTGGACAAGGAAAAGCCAAGGTTAGGTGTGAAGTTAGCAATGTAACTTTTAATTCGTTATTACCACTCTTCACGTTTATATCTGTGTGCGAACACGGAATGTTTACGTAGCTATTTCGGATATGAGGCGTAATGCGTATCACACATTGTGGAAACTGCATTTCAGTGGATATCTGAGACGTTACAGTGATATTGGGCCTCCTAATTGTATAACAAAGTCCAGTAGATATTTCGTTTTTGCCCACAGATCATCATCATATTTTTTGAGCCACCATGCCTAACTGCAGGTCCCCGCACATATCGATATTTGTATCTATTTTATATTCTTTTACTTAATTGTAGATTTTCAATCCGAAAAACTGGTTTTGTTCGTTTGATTACGTAACATTAAGCACGTAAAATTATCTATTTTTACAACTTAGCAATTAATAATGCATGTTGTGTTTCACTATAATTAGTACCTTAAACTTTGTTGATCGTCTTAACTTTGGTTTCTATATTAGTAATATTAACTGTTGTGAAACCTAATAAATAAATTAAAAAAAATTCATTCCATTATGTTCCCACAGGGGCACGAGTCTCTTCCCTGAGGAAGGTATAGGCCATACTCCACCACGGGGGCCAAGTCCGGAATGGTGGAGGCTTGCAAGACTAGTGTCTGGTCTTACTGTCAGAAGTTTTCAAGCCGCCCTAAGGCTTCTAACTTGGCTTAACGACTGCTATATATCGACAAATGTATACGTGAAAAGGTACATAATGGAGGCGCGCCGATAGCTCTTTTTTTAAATAGTTTGAGCTTATAGCCATCCTATACCTTGGCTGTCAAAGCTGTGCTCTGCTTCGTGCTAAAAACGAGAGTGAACAAGCAAGAGTGTATCTTCAAGCACCTAAATATTAAGACCGAAATAAAAAGTAAACAGTTTCAGCGAAAGTGTATGATTTTTTGCTAAAGCGCATTTTTCAAGGTATCTAGCATTGTCTTGTCTAGAGCATTCTCGATGCTATCGCGCCAAAAACAAAGAGGCGTGGGATCCTTGCGTGATTACGATTTTAACAAGTTGCAGTGGTAGCACACCGGTAGAACGTTTGCTTAGTTTTCGACAGGTCCACGGTTTGATTCCGGAATGTATAATTGCCTCATATTTTTAGTCACGAACAGATGTGATTTTGTAGTAGCACTACCACTCACCAACTGTAAAGAAAACCATAGTAAGGAAACCTCACCTCCCCACCCCCGTGTTTCTCTAACAACCTGTTAATATACTGCTAACAGCTGTCCCCCCATCCCCCCTTTTTGTACATAAGTTTGTGTTATACTATGAAGGAGGCAAAGGTGTATAATATGGTTGTGACTTTTCGTTCTTTAACTTGACAATTCCCCATATATAAACTCACGCCTGTATTCTAGAGGGGTAGGCATAGACCAGGGTCTGCCACTAGCTACGATCATGGCAAATCTCTTTCGCTTCATCAACATTCATTAATAGTCGTTGCATGCACGTATACATAATGCATTATACATGTTTTGAATATATACAGAGATAATACACAAATACAATAAATACGTATCTACGTACGTATTAAATTTGAATTACTACTAATTACTATACCTACCTAAACACAAAAGAAATATAATCAGGGCAAGTTACATCCTTTGTAAACTTCGGCGAGATTAGCGTCGACAGCATTGGCAATGTTCATAATTTCAGTGTTTTAACTTTTGTGTTCATTGTTGTGCATTTCACAATCAACTGCATGTCAAATTGTCAACTCAATGGAAAAGTTAGTAGAACTTTACCCACACACAATAAAATACCAAACGCTCCCACTCGACTTTCAAGCAAAACAAATCCTGTCACAAAAATACATAATTATAATCTACTCTATCTATGTAAGAGTAAACACAAAAACTGTTGATTAAATTCTTAAATTTGCGCAAGGGAAACCCTAAAATATGTTTATGTACCTAATTTATTAGACGAGTTCGTGAGTATATTGTCATAAAATAGCAGTAAAGATAAAGATAGGTATAGTCTGTTAGCTTTAAGAATATACCTCGGCTACTATCGGATAGAATCGGATAGGTATATTCGTGTAATAGGAATGTCGGAACTAATATGACACTTAATTTCGAATTCAGAACTAGATCATCACTACGAAAACCGGCGAAAATTGACGAAAACCGAAGCCTACTCTAGAGCCCGAGGTATATTCTAAAAGCTAACAGACTGTACTACAGTTATACCCAGATAAGTATAATTTAGTCTAAGAAAAGGCCTTGCCTGAAAATCGGCAACTAGTTGCACACTGGTGTACATTAGTTACATACCGAGGCACAGACCTTGTTGTCTACATGAGTAGTTCATATGCTGTTAAATAAACTCGCTCATGAATGCTCGAAGTGATGGTTGTGCCTCATTTTGCAAGACAATTAAGTATTTTCTATTTTATTCTACTAATGAAAGAGAAACAGATATCGTTATACATGTGAAGTTACGGCTAATTTACAGTTTGATTTAACCCTTAATAGGGCTTGGGTAGTATGATTTTTTTATTGGTTTTGAACTCTATTTCAAGGTGATAAAGTTCAATTTAACGTGGGAACTATTTTCCCCTTGTCCACTTAAGATATCTTCCATACTAATAGAGGTTGTTATATCAAACGGGTCTAAACGCAATTATTTAACGCAGCCAAAACTTCGGAAATAACGTTCTAAATCACATCAGACTAATTTTATAAAGGCGAAAGTTTGTGGGTGTGTATGTTTGTTACTTGTCCACGTCTAAACGGCTGGAGAAATTTCAATAAAATTTGGTATGCAGTTATCTGACACTCTGATTAACACATAAGCTACGTTTTACTGCGGGAAAAAGATAAACCGCGGGTAAGACCGCGAGATACAGCTAGAAATAAATAATCGCGATTAGACGCGTTTAATATATAACTCCTTATGAGTATCGCGAAAAAACTGCCGGCAGATGCTGGATGCGGCAAGCTGAAGACAGGGCGCTATGTCGCTTATTAGGGGAGGGCTATGTCCAGCAGTGGACTACATAATATAGCCTGAAGCAGAAGAAGAAGAGTATCGCAAATTATTAAGAAATACTAATGGAGGTTGGCCATTAGGTCAGGTCATATGAAGATCAGCTCCACATTCTTCTTCAGATTTTGCCAAGCGAAACAGATCTTCGAAGCTGGCTAAATCCGTGCATTCTCTGATGTTTCTGAGCCACGACTGCATTCTTCTACCTACCCTCCTCCTTCCCTCAACCTTGCTCATCATTAACTGGAAGAAGTCGGTACCTATCGTGTCGCAATACATGACCTAGGTAACCAATTATAAATATAAGGTTTTGTTTTGTAAGTTTTGTAGCCTATTAACCTCCCAATGCAGGGCACTGGCCTTCTCTAAGAGATAGAGCACGGGCTATTACCACGCGTCCCCACCGCGGATTGGCAATTTCAAGCGCTGAGGTATTTGAACAGCTCACACGCTCAGGTTTCCTCACGATGTTTTCCTTCACAGTTAGCGTGTGGTATTGCTACTGTAACTTCACATTATGTACATAACTTAGAAAACAAAGCCATTAGTACTTGCCCGCACCGGGAATCGAATCGAAATTTAAGAATAAAAAAATAATTTGACAAGTTAGAAAACCCACTGAGTAGATCCTTATGGTCTCTACGAGTATTACGGTCTCCAAAGCCTCCTTCGGTTTTAAACGATTCTTTAACCTTTAGTGCTTATTCTTACCTACACAGCAATCGACCATGGAATCTGATCAAATCAAATCAATTATATTCTTTCTTTTAATGCACTAACCCGTGCTAAGGACAATTTTAAAAACCTATTTAAAGGCTAAAAAATCACAGCACGGATAGCCAGAGGTCGCGGGTTCGAGTAAGTGGAATTTGTAGCCACTAAATAGGTCAATCAAATCAATTTATTTCAACGTAAAGAATTTACATACTGTTTGCTGAATGTCAATGTACAATGTAAAATATAAGCCGCTGCCTTCGGGCCGCAGTGTAGTGTAGAAAAAGGCAGCGGAAAAAAACTCCACTTGACCATCTTTTCTCAAGTAATCTTCAACCAAATACATCAGTTGCCATACGTAAACCTAAAGATTTCATGATTGCTATTAACAACCCTAAATCGCCTCATCACATCACCTGATCACCTCAGCACAGAGAGTAACACAAGAAAATCTCCAAAAACTTCTACTCATTACCTTTTCACCGACGTCCAAATCGTCGCTGACCAATATGTACCACACTGCCATGACAGAACTTATGAACTGTTGTTAGCCAACAATATTCCAGGTTTTCGTGAGGAAATGAACAATTTACAAAATGAAACCACAAGAATCAATGCACTCGGTATTTCGCACACGATTGGTCACGTAGCTCTGACGAATGTTTACTAAATAATTAGAACAGGATAATAGTAACATTAACGAGTATTATTTTGGAAAACACGAATGTAGGTATAGGGAAAAGTATTTAAGTAAATAGTTTTCAGGTTTAAAAAACGCAGCCGCCTGGTATGTTCACTAACCAGTATCCACGGTACGACTGACTGCATGACAGCAGTACGCTTAATGATTCAGTTCAGAAGGTATACTCAAACAATAATAAAAAAAATACGTACAGAATTTGCGTTCGGTTTATTGAATTTTAATGTACAATTTTAGCCGCTACCCTTGTGCCTTTTCACATGCACCCGGCCACCGTCCGGTCGTCGGTCCGGGTAAAGTTGTAATGTATGAGCTCCGGCCGTTGTAATGTATGAGTTGTCGGCCGGTCGTTGAGCATTTGAAAGCTATCATTGGAGCTCATACATTACTACTTTACTCGGCCTGGCCGGACGGCTGCCGGGTGCATGTGAAAAGGCACTAAGGTTCGAATTTGTAGAGGAAAAGGCAACAAAGTAAGAAGTATACTCATGCGGTACTCTATTGTTTTTTATTATGCAGCCACGTCTCAAATCACGAAAATTCTGCTGTACATTCTCGACTCCCAAAATGTACGTATAAGTTGAACTGCGAAAGAGATTTTCCAAACAACCTGTTTTCAATACATACTTACACAAACTCTCGTTTGTAATTTAAAGGGGTACATAGAGACCAAAGTTTGATTCTTGGAAAAATCCTATCTACACCTTTAAATTACAGACGAGAGTATGTGTAAGTATGTATTGAAAACAGGTTGTTTGGAAAAGATATTTAAGTGGCATGTCTTGTTTGTCTTATTATCCAGAATATTTATTGTACAGAACGCTGCAAGGAATTATTAATTAAAAAAATATGATACTGAAAAGGAGGCGTAACTTTCCCTCTCTTTATCGAGCTAGATATCACGCGATGTAGATGAGAGTGGACCTTCTGTACATCAATATCCGGCTTCCCGTCAGCTCGTGACATAATAACTAACGAATTCAGAGACAGCCAACAATACACATTGTGCTGATTACAATGAAAGGATATATGATAAACACACAATGCCTCCGAATAGGGGAGGTATGCGTTTGAGAGTTGATTCGTTAGTGTTTGAAGTTTTATTTTTTATAAAACCATTGGATTTTAAGTAAAATAATAATATCTACTTAAAACCCAATGATTAACTGCAAGTTAAAAAAAAACGATATTTTCCTGTTATGACAACCTCTGTGGAGTAGCGGCAGCGCATCTGCCTACCATGCAAGTGGTCCCGGTTTCGAACCCCGGCTCGGGACAAACAGAAAACCCCATGTCAGATGTTTACATGTTTGTGATGTCGTTGTTTCTGGTTCCCAAGACACAGGGTATCCTAGTGTGGAGCAGAAGCAATGTATGTGCCTGTATGTAAAATGTTATGTTACTGTGCCATAACAGGGCAAACCACTAAATTGACAAAATGCAAGCAAGATAACAAATAGTGACTCTATTATTTTTTATCTCACAAGTTTTTCAATGGGTATTGTTTTTCTTCTAGAATATATTAAATAAATAAAATAAATAAATAACGTAGAACGTTGTTTCATCTAGGTTTTATATAGGTATAAGATAAGATAATAATATTCTTTATTGTACACACCAGAAAATAATTACAGAGACAGTTACAAAAGAAGAGGTACAATTGGCGGCCTTATTGCTGATAGCAATTTCTTCCAGGCAACCTTAAATCGGAAAGATTGCTGAAGGAGAAATTGAAACATATATTTATATATTTAGCCTCTTGCTTATATTTTAATTTTCTCTGATGTGCACACATTATTTCACTACCGCTTTAAAATCATCGTGTCGCGACCGATCTGATTGGCTAGAAGAAATTTCTACAGAAATAAGCTCGTCTATGTACCTCATATTAAGCTTGTATGTAAGTAGAAGATATGGGGTTACTTTTTCGGTTTATTTTCATCCTGGTAAATCCTCTGAGACACAGAGTATATGTTATGCTTTTAGTGAGAAGGTTAGTAACAAGATTGACTGACATTATCGCGCCAGAGCAGTGTCCAACACAGTTATGCTATATCACTACGACGTTATCTATAAAGGTAAAGAAATACGAAAGAAAGGAAAGTTACTAACGAATAGAGGTTACAGGGGATAAGAACAATGTGCTCTGAAAGGAGGAATTTATGTCTTTTGAATATAAGTTCTTCGAGCTATGCGCCCCGAACACTTCCACTTCAACTGAGCAATATTCTTCGAGCTATATCAGTAACTCATTTTTCAACAACGGCATTTTTCCAAGTGCTTCCGTGCTTCGCAAGGCACGTTAAGCCGTTTGTGCCGGCTGTCATGTAATGACAGTCGTCAATCCATGTCAGAGGCCTCATGGGCGGCTTGATAACTTCTGACAGTAAGGCCCAGCACTGTCTTACAATCCTGCACCAACCCGGACTTGGCCCCCGTGGTGGAGTATGGCATAACCTTCCTGCGATGCAGGAAGAGACCCGTGCCCCAGCAGTGGGGACGTACAAGGGTCGATATGGAGATCGATCGATTTATAAACAAATACTCAAAACCGAAAATACACAAGGCAAATGTTCAATCAGTCATGATTGATAAGGCGCCAATGCAGCATTAATCAACAACAATAACTTTAAAGCTCTTAAACCATTACTTCCTGCTGTTGCTTTATTATAATACTTGGAGTTTCCTTTTAACAGATGTAATAAAAAAAATCCTTTCTTTACTTTTACACTGTAGATGGAGTAAAAGTAAAGAAAGGGCTATGTACTGTAGATTCTACAGTATATGGCTTAATACTTAATGCCAGTTATGACCAACGAAGCAATAACAAAGGAGTAACAAAGTTTCTCAACCTGCTATGATGCTGGCGAAAAGGTACACACGTGTTGTGTGAACTTTCTAATACGAAATGAAATTAAATGAAACTTTTTTATTTAATGTAGCGCAGAAACTGCGGCTTAATGAACGTTACAAGTCAAACTATGTGTCCATTTCAAAATCTAGATCATTTTGAAGAAAAAAATGGACAAAAACTCCACGTCTTTTCAAAGTTCTTAATTAACAAAGTTTACATAATAATTATACTCGTAAAACATAGAACTCATGCATTGTACTGGCTTTAATTCCAGACATCATTGCCATCTAAATAATCCGTTATATTATAGTAACTCTTTTGGCACAAAGTGTGTGTTGTATTATATCTGGCTACAACAATTGCGTGTGAATTGAATCGATTAATAGCGATTAATCAATCACAGAATGATTGATTTCGACAAATACATAACCTCTGAACAATTTATCAGTGTTTAATTGTTTACTTTAACAGAAATATATCAGAGTTAGTTAGGGAAATATAGCATCTATAGTCGTAGAATTAGAGTCTTCAATAAACGCAAAAAGTATGTTGGGCCAGTGAAAAACAGTCTCGACATCGTGTACCGTACGACCTCAGCCAAGCAAAAAGTATACTTATAACCTTTAGTTTACGATATTTTTTAGTATTGTATTGTCATAGAAAGATTGTGAATAAAACAAATATAGACAATTGCACGTAACTGTAATAATATGATTGATATGACAAGATAAAGTTCTAGACGTGGGGAATCCCTATCATGGCGTAGTTACCAAAATTCGCGTTCGTTCGTGGCCTAGCGGAACAAAGTGATTGGAACCAATCACTTGAGTTAAGCAACAACAGGCGCGGTCAGGTGCAGGATGGGTGACCGTCCCGTGACTACCGCTAGTGGCATTTTTCCGAACGGCAGCTAAGCCGTTGGTGTAATGGCAGTCGTTAAGCCATATCAGAGGCCTTATGGGCAGCTTGATAACTTTGCCAGTAAGGCCCGCCACTGTCTTACAATCCTCCACCCACCCCGACTTGCCCCCGTGGTGGAGTATGGCCTAATGTTCTGTGGGCCTAACCTTCATGTGATGCTGGAAGAGACCCGTGCCCCAGCAGTGGGGACTTACAAAGGTTGACATCGTACCAAAATTACCTTTATAGGGTAAGTACTGTAGGTAGGTATTAGGTATCTATACAGTTTTTATTATGTGACCTACACACTGCAGGGGACAGAGCTTCTCTCAGAGAGAGAGAGAGTATAGGCATAGTTACCACGCGTGCCCATCGCGGATTGGCAATTTCAAGCGCTGAGGGATGAGAACTCCTCAGACCCTCAGGTTTCCTCATGATATTTTCCTTCACAATTAAGAAGCGGTATTGCTACTACACCTTTATTACGTCCTTAGTAATTTACGTAGGTGCATAGTAAAGGTGGAAGAAACAAAGTCATTGTCCGAGTTTCAACACGTGGGGTGGAAGGTCCACCCCACGATTTGGAATTACACAGTCTAGCTAGAGCAATCAAGCTAAGGCTGACATTCAGAGACGAAAACTAAGCAAAGACTGGTCTTACAAATGTCCAAATCACGTACATTTTGACATTTCTGAGACCGGTCTTAGCTTCAGTTTTCGTCTCTGAATGTCAGCCTAAAAGGACTGCCGTAAAAATGTCGAAAAATGTGTAGATTTTAAGTCAAACCTTGGTATACTTTGAATTCTTATCGTATCTAATTAAATTTAATCGGTACCATACCGTTATTTCTAGCGTAAATTAAATCAATATAAATGAGTGCCTACTTTAAGACCGCGATTTAATTATGCGCAATACAAGGAAATCGCTGTCACAAATATCACAAGATGCCTAATAAGTTTTCCTTCTTCGGTTTAGGTCAGAACTGACAATAGGAATCTTTGGGTTATATTTATTTTTAGTCAGTACATAAGCATCTACCACGTGTGACTGAAATATCGCAAACGCGTTCGTTCAGTATCGATATACACCATTATCATTATGTAACAAAAGAATCATAATAGAATCTCGTAGGTGATACCTGTAAGTTTTTTTTCCCAAATTAACCACCTATCTCCACTTTTAAGTTTGTCTGACGAAACTATTCTGCGTTTGCCTTATTTGCGCAGAAGTCTTACTGCGGCGCATACGATTTTTCTCACAGAGAGAGAAAGAGAGAGAGTATCCCAATATAATACACGTTGAAATGCATTGCATTTTGATACCAGTTACGAGCAGTTACCACAAGCAAAGGTAGTCTGACAATAAAGTGTACAAATTAAAGAGTGCTATTTTTTCGTACTCTTTTTGTCTATGACAATTTCTTAAACTTATTTGAGGTAATTGAATAAAAAGCTGGACATTTCAGTTAAAAAAAAATTGTATTTAAATAAAGATAAAAAGTCGACTGATTTTTCTGTAAATTTAAGTTACAGTTTCGTTTTCTATTCTAGAAGGTATAAAAAAGAAAAAACTTACAACTTTGGTTAGCTTGGCTAGAAATCTCTCGAACTTGACTGAGGGCATTTTTTACTTAGTCTTATATACAAACTTTTATCAAAAATCACTCCAACAAATTCACCACTCACTGAAGCCACAAAAACTAAACATACAGCAAAAGTTTTTTAATCGCAATTATACTTTTAAAATGTTCCACAGACAAAGTCAGAGCTTCCGGAAAAAGAGGAAAATCAACTTTTTAAACGCTTAGAAAAAGAAAACTATTCTTCTTTTTTGTTAAATGGCGTCCAAAAGAGGCGTGCGTCAACGCTGAACACACGAGCACTTATGCGGCTTGTGTCAGACTTTGATGCTATGCGAAAGCGGTAAGCACTGGCTTAAGCCAAGGACACACTGTACGTGTGATATTAATCAAAATCGCGGTGGACGATGCGACCAACCCATTACAATCGGTATTTTTTACGACTCGCGATGCGCGTACATAGTTTAATCACGATTGTTTATTATGTAATCTTAATAATAATAATAATTTAAATAATAACATTAATATGTCTTATCTAAGTAAGGTTATTAGGTAGGTACGATAAATTATGCAAGTTGCTATGCGATTTCCCTTTTGAAGCGGATCCATACCAATTTTGTAAAACAGTTTTGAAAAAACGTTTTATAATGTATGCAAATATTTTTTTACAATCAAATCACCTGCCTGGGTAGTACGACGACGCTAGTCGCGCGTTTTAAATGTCTAAGGCCGCAATTTTCTAGGTCAGTATTGTTTCTATGTTCTGTGTTCTTGGCAAAAACATTGTGGATATTCTATGGTGAATGTTTTTTTCTCGACATTTTTAATTTTATAAGTGAGTTCGTTTCTATTAAATTAATCTGGTCTAGAACATTGACTGTCGAATTTTGATATTTTACCACCACAAAGCGCGTGAAGGATGATACACACGTACGTCGTGGCGGTGTTTATTCGGACGTTAGTGTGGACCGCGCGGCTCAAACGCGAATCATACAAATAGCAGGCACTTTTTAAGTCTTGTATGGATCGCCACTGCGACTGCGCTACTGTGTGGCAGGCTTTACACTCCGCATAAAGATTTGTACCATCTTATCTGGATCATCTCAAGAGCGGTGGTATCGGAGCGGTGTAGAACGCCGGCTTCTCAATCGGGAGGTCGTGGGTTCAAACCCAGGCATGTACCAATGACTTAGTTTTCCAAGTTATGTACATTTGTGAAATTATAGTAGCAATACTACTCGCTGACGGTGAAGGAAAACATCGTAAGGAAACCCTAGTGTCTGAGGTGTTAGCGTACCTCAGCGCTTGCTACGTACAATGGCCCAACTATGAGGCTAAGTGCGGAAATCTCACGTCTAAATAACTAACTATCTGGAACATCTCGTTATGCATTAGCTTCGTATTGAACTTCGTAATCGATTAGACGAGCACCGTCTTAAATACTTAATTATTTTTTTAGATACATTTCTAATTAAATAGTTGGGCGGAACTTGCCACCGAGTTTGCCACACGACTGACATCGATGTCGAGGCCGGCTTAGGTGGAAAGATGATCTCGACCAAGATCTGCGGGAGTGGTCTAAGATGGCCCAGGACAGGAAACTCTGGACTGAATCGGGGGAGGCCTTTGCCCATCAGTGGGACACAAACATAGAGGCTTCGTAAAAAAAAAATCTAATTCATATGTAATGAATTGGTGACAGTCTCGTGTCTATGACGATGCAGTCTGTTTATTTCAACGGTCACTAGTTTTCTACTGTCATTTCTCTTAAAAAATTCTGCCACCATTACTATTGGCACTACTACGATAAAATAACTTAACCGTAAATATTACCGTATTTTAAAGTTTTCAAGCGCTTTTAGCATATTATGTTTCTCTTCCTTTTTTCATATTTTTACGCTGTTCTTTTATTAATTTGTTATGTACCTTTGAAAAATTTGTTAGTTATATTATTGATAATTGGCATGTCATGTTTTTGATCCTATATTAGGAGTTAAAACATGGAAAATAAATAAATAATAATGACGTCATATCTCTCACCAAATCGTCAAATCGCCAAGTCAACAAATCGTATATGAACGTAAAAAACTCAACTTTTCCGACCTGCCGTCCGGTGTGCCAGCGTCCTAAGCCTCTTATTTGTTAATTGTCCGGTTTATCAGTGAATATCAGCGTCAAAGTACCTATGCGTCTAGGCACGCCCGGGGAACGTGACGGCATAATACGAGGCGTTAACTTTGATACGTCGCATTTTTATGAGTTAAAAAGAGGTGTAAACTTTTTTTATTTTTATCTGCGTGAAAAAGAAAATGAAACTTGCCTTAGCTTAGCAATGATTTGTATCGAGCTGGTTACAAATGATAGATTAGTGTAGGTGGTCGGTGAAGTAGACTCATCATTACGACCAAACTTTGAATTTTTCGACCCATCTTTTTTCGGTATCAGAATGAGAGAGAGGTGGCGTGACTCTCCCAAGGGTTTCTGAATTGAAAATAGTGTATTTTTAGCCACCAGCAGGATGTTAATTATAGACTAGATTATGTAGCTGGCTTATTCTTTTTTGATAAACGTGAATGGACCGTATGATACCTAACTATTTAGTTAGTGAAATTCGCAATTTAGAAATATGGCATGCATAATGTCACTGTTTGGAGCTATAGGTATACTCGTAAATGGTTCAATGATTTCATCTGACTACAATGAGCCTACGAGGAAAACCACAGAATAAACCGATTAAAAAACCAAACTTTTGTCTTTATACGTCAGTTTCCTTAAACTTTATGGTTAATCAACAAAAATATGTCACTAATTAATCGGCCTTTTATAACAAGTGGTATCTGCATGTAGGATTAGAATTAATAAAAATCTGTTTGGTGCCAGATTTAATACAAATTTGTTCATATCTTAAAGAGCGTAATTGCGTGGCAAACTTTTACATTAATTTATGATATAGGTAGAAAGTGCTTTAGGCTTTAAGTCCGCCGTATTTTGTTAAAGTGCAATAAAAGTATTAATAATAATAATAATAGTAGGATTAATATAACATAATGCGCTATCTATAATTGAAATACCTACATAAATATATTGCATACATTCCACGATAACGGGTGAATGGACTTGAGTGGAGTAGGTTATTTATTAGTGTTAAAAACAAGCTGCAGATTAAAGTCAAGTCATAAACAATGTCTGGTGCATATACGTGGGGCAACGGTATTATCAATACTGTAGCGCATTTAATCGATTCAGGAAATCGAAACAGCACTGGCTGGAAACAAAAAAAATACACGAAAAGTAACACGTGATGCCATAAAAATTTAGCCAGTGATAATAATCAATGACCAATCAATACATACCACTGACCTCTACGATAAAAAAACAGCAAAAAAGTAATAAAAAAAAGTCAGGGTATTGAGTCTGCTAAACGCATATAATGTCGTAGTTTAATTGAATGGCTGCAGCTGTATTATGGCACTAGTTGTAGTCTAGTGGTGACCAGAAGTCACGTGACGTTTTTTATGCGTAGGTTCCGGTCAAGCCTCATTTAGAGTCATTTAAAAGAGGCACTAACGGGTCATCAAAGAAGGTGAGGCGTCAATATTTAGCTAAAATTATATAACACAATTTTTGAAACTCCAATTTTTCATATATATAGGCACAACATAAATTTAAGCACTTAATGTACCCGAGGGAGAATCACTCGGTTGGGTAACATACATTTTTATTCCTAAATACATAGATTTTCATTCCTCAAAACATTATTCTGCTATAGTCTAAAAGTTCCAAACCATTTTTTTATAATGTAAGGTTTCCCGCTCCTTGCAGCTCGCATCGCGTGAGGTGGCAATTCAATTCGTACGGGTGTACAATTGAGATCCCATTGCAATGATTTTTATAGGCGTTATTGACGTTTATGTAGCGGCGTACTAAAACCGTTATCGCCGTGCTATTTTCATTATATTGAAATAGTATGCATTTAGAGGACTCGAGAACCTGATAAGATTGTGCATTACGAGAAATGTCAGTGAAAACCCGCCGTTCATCTCAATCGACTCTTTTTTACCTGCCCGCGAAATTAAAAGAGAGTTATGTGTTTCACGCGCATGAACCTACGAGTATGTGTGTTTGTGACCACACTGAGGCCAAACGGATACTGGCAGATCGAATGTCGCGGCACAGATTAGATAATAGTTACTACGTAACAGATACATCACTCCCATACTAAAGCGAAAATACCTACGCTATAATAGCCTACAAAATCTTAATAATAATAACTACTGTTCACAGCGAGGAGAAATATACCATAAGTACCCGCTCAAAGAGTCGAGATTGTGTTGCCCACCGTGCGACTCACGTGCAAGCGCGTCATCGCACGATTGCGCTAGGGTTGTACCTATGATGATTATTACTGTAATAAAACGAATGTTGTGAAAGAACCATATTTATTTATTTGTCAAAAATATGTAATATTAAATGACAAGCTGACTTTGTTTGAGTTGTTATTAGATCAGGCCTCCCTTTTATCTCAAGCCAATTGCGGCGTCTGAAAAGCAAACATTAAGGTATCAAACTTAATTTTTCGTCATTGTGGGCGATTTTGACCGCCACGTTTAATCCTGAAATTGGAATGGGTTCTATTCGTCCCTCTCTATTCCTAGACAAATATCTAAAAAGAAGGGGACAGACGAAACTGATTTTAGTTTTTGGATTGGGCGTGGCGGTCAGAGTCGACCACATTATTTTGGTTTGAATTCGAGAAATACGTAAATATTTGACATCCATGTTTGTTGTACATGTTTAGTTTCTAATGATTACTACGAAACACTAAAAAGCCAATTTAGTTGATCCTAAATTAAATTAACATTAAAAACAAATCCACGCACGACAAAGATGGTTAACTACAATCGATAAAATATTACTAAAGTAGTAATATTATCGATGGTAACTGTAACTACCCATCTTTGTAGTGCATGTATTTGTTTTTCACGACTCCACGACTTTTAGCAACTGCTAAAAGTCTTGGAGCGAACTAATATAAAATTGTTATTTTTGGCATTTTCCATCAATTTACGACTATTATTGTTGTGCATTTTTAAAATTTTTCGGTATAGCCACAGTACAGCCGTAAAAACGTGACAGACAGAGACACTTACGCATAATAATGTTAGAACGGATGTGGTTATTTAGAATCAAAATAACAAGTCCACGAAAAAAAACGGTTACCTTTATGTATTTATTTTACTTTTATAGTACCTACCTACCTAAATGTTGAAAGAAATAAATATAAGATTTAAAATACTACTTACCTTTCTTCGTCTCTCGGCAGTGAAAAAAATGATAATTCTTCATTTGTTTTTTTTTTACTTTTACACCCATCCACTGCACAATAATTACGTGGTTTCGGTATTTCGAGTAGTAAACGCGGGAAACGTGCGGTGCGAGCGCTCAGGCGGGCGTAGCTGCCCTTTGTCGGTTGTATCGTGGACGATACGCCGAGCGGCAGGTATATAACGCGTGACCTTGAGCGAGTGACGGACGCCTGGTCGCGGTCTGTATAAAGGAAAATGGCGGACGTCAGCCGCCAATAATATATAAATATAAATCCAAAACGATCTAGATTTTGAAATGGACACCCAGTTTTACTTGTAACGTTCATTAAGCCGCAATTTCTGCGCTACTTTAAATAAAACCTTTTTATTTCATTTAAAACTTGCTTAAACAGATATGTTCACAGCAGGATAAAGGCTTTCTCTCACAACATAAAACTCATTAAAAACAAACCCCTTATTTCGTATAATATCCGACAAATAACTGGACATGACTGCATTAGCATGGATTTGTTTCGGATATCATAGAACGCGGGATATGATTAAGAATTCTTTGGACAAAAGTGAATTTATTTGTCGGGCAAAGTTACTGGAGTTTTGGATCCGCCTGCTAAGATTCAAAATCCGACGCAATGGATAGGCTAAAAACTTCTACCAACAGCCAAAGGAACCCATAAAACTCACTGAAAACTTAAACATCTACCCAAATAGTCCAAATAATAAATTATATCTAGCCACACAGTTACTTTTAAGGTGTCGGTTAGTGTTTTAACAGTTACAACTATTATTAATAGTTATAACTATGGCTTACTTAAACTCATATTTAAGCCAGCCATTTTATCAATACTTTCGAATTTTCAAAGGTTAACACGAGCACTAAACATAATAAAAACTGTATTTGCACGGATATTTACTCGTTTAACTTACATTTTTACAATTTTCCGACGTTTTGGTACTTTTGCATGTACCGTGGTCCCGAATGACTTAGATGACAAGCGTCTTTTTGAAAGCATTAACTGTTAGTTTACTTAATGCCTAAACGTCGGAAAATTATACTATTTTTAATTTTAATGCACTAACCCGTGCTAAGGAACAAATTTAAAAATTGTAAAAATGTAAATTAAACGGGTAAACATCCGTGAAAATACAGTTCTTACAATACTTTTGATTTCTTGACTAATCTTAAATAAGAATATTTATTGTGAACATAGACATGGGTTACACATTTAGTAGTAACAGTTGCTATTTAAAATAGGTCCACAAAATCTTACCTTAACCGGTTTACTCACATTCATCCATCCTTTACATATTTTTTACATGTATGATGAAGACAGGAACAAATCGGAACTAAATGCGACGGAGAGAATTTTTAGCACTCGGGTTTTTTGTTTTATCTTTAAATCATTAAGGAGAAATATGTGTAAAATCCCGCACTAACTTATAATGTTGGACTCTGAGCAGTGTAAAACGTCTACCCGCAAATTAATTCGCTTCACCTCATCCAATTTCGATCGCTATACAAAGTGTACTTGACCTTATAATATAAATAAACCATAATCATTTGTGTCTCAAGAGATTACCTGAAATGTTTTCCGGAAGTTTTGAAAATTGGCATTATACAGAAGTTTGACTTTTACACAATTGTATTTCTTCATGATTCGCGATACTCATACATAGTTATATATTAAACGGGTCAAATAGCGATTATATATTAGGTAAAACGTAATTACCTTATTTTTTAACGTTCACAATTCGTTCGTTTTTCACAATTATTCATCTCTGCCAACGGTCTATTCACCGTTGACGCTATCATACTGGACAAATGGCGCCTAAAACGGCTTTTCGCCAATGTGTCTACAGGGTGTAACAATTAACAAAAATACAGGTTCGTTTTTAAAATGCGCGATTCCTATTAATTTTTAATATATAATGTTGACAACTTATGGGATCCGAACTCACGACCTCTCGCATGAGAGGTAAGGTTTCTGTCCATAAGTATCTCAATACTTATCAATCCACTGAGGTTCTATCAACATGCTACCATAGCTTAATTACTTAGCTTATTCAAAAAGTATATGTTGGATACTTTTTTATTACTGTCAAATATATAGATTTCGTTAGGCCATGTCAGAGGCCTTATGGGCGGCTTGATAACTTCTGACAGTAAGGCCCGCCACTGTCGTACAATCCTCCACCAACCCGGACTTGGCCCCCGTGGTGGACTATGGCCTAACCTTCCTGCGATGCAGGAAGAGACGCATGCCCCAGCAGTGGGGACATACAAGGGTTGATAACGATATAGATTTCAAAGTGGATTACAAGTTTTTGGTTAGGTTTTTTAAGTTAAAAATTTATAATAATCAATGACGTCACTATAAAGTAGACTCTTGGCCAGCATATTAACAACAGCTAACAAAAACGTCGGCATGCATCATGTCACTTTAATATTTGGTGGGCCGTTACAATTATTATAATAATAAATATTCATGAACATATTACACAGATCTCGTTAGCCCTATACTAAGTACAACTAAATGACTTTTGTTATAGGTGCTAACTCGACGATAGATTTAATATAATAAATACATAGACACCATCCAAGACCCGAGACAAACTAGAAAAGTTCGTTTCCTAGTTTAACCCGGCCGGGGATCGAAAACGTGATCTCCGGTTAAGGTACAAAGAACTTGTTTTTGTCAAACTTTTATATCTTGGTTATTTTTTCAGTTAACAATGGAACAGATTTCAATACGTTTACGTCAATATATAGGTTAGGTGTATGGATTTCGCTGTCTTTTAGCTGTCACTCGTCAACGGGCAGTGAGTGACAGTAATAAAAACAAACGGCATTATTTGATCGTAATTAACATAATGAAAGCGCGCAGGAGCCAATGTTCACTTCTGCAATGACGTATTTTGTGTTTACTTAAACTACGAGTATAATATGTGGACGTCATTTACTTTGTATAGAAAGTCTGTGGTTTCATCCATTTTAGCGACTAGTCTTTTGTTTGGTATAGATTTAAGTTACGTTATTTGTACAGGTGTAATAATATTTATGTACCTGTAAAAGGAAACAAGTTTTGTCACTGGGACACCGATAGGAAAAAGGTCTACCTAACTCGAAAATTTCATTTCTATTTGATTCAACACTTACAATCCTATTTATAGAAAAAACACGATTACGTACTAAATACACGTCTGTGGTGAATTTGTAAGGAAAATACGTAACCACATGAAATAAACTGCTTGTAAAAAATGTTTTAAGGAATCGTGATTTTTTTAAGCCTTAGTGATCTATTTTTTCAATCTTATAAATAAATTATTGTGTGTATTTTTGCTATTGCAAAGAAAATTTTTATCTTCCCTCTTCAAAAGCTTAGCCTGGCTATGTTTAGCTGCGTTTTGGAGCAAAAGACACACCACGACACATATTTGTAAAACATATATGAGTTTTTTTGTGGTGTTCCACTTTTTAATGCATTACTAGGTGATCCATCAAACGTTGTATTGCCATATCAATTAGCCCACGACCAATTTTCAGCCTACCAAATATGCACACACAAAATCGGTTCTTCCTAGCAGAATTTTTCAATTTAATTGTTAAGTTTCGCAGGAAAATTCAAACTACAATTATTGCTGATTGTAGGACAGATTTCCACAGATGTCACCAAAGGTAGTTAATTTCAATTTACTGACATTAAATGCAGCTCAGTTAAATACAGCTGGCGGCCATCATAGCCACGGTACTTTAATTGTTTTTAATGTCATCTGAAAATATCTTAAATCATTACACAATTTTTATTTTTAATGCACTAACCCGTGCTAAGGAACAAATTTAAAAAACCTATTTAGAGGCTAAAAATTTTTTTTCACCCATGCCGGGATTCGAACCCGCAACCTCTGGCTATCCGGTACGGATAGCCAGAGGTTGCGGGTTCGAATCCCGGCATGGGTGAAATTTTTAGCCTCTAAATAGGTTTTTAAATATCTTAAATCGTCATTTGAATATCAAATTTGACAAAAAATCTCCTTTAATCGCTCCCTTTACAATGACATCATAATAAAAACCTAACAAGCTATAAAATGGGCTGCCAATCATTCAATTACCACCATAACAGATACATAACAATAAGATTGGATAAAAAACAACAGCACGTGATAAAATTGCTGCGCAAATGATAAAGATACCAGCGAGGTTATAAATAGATTCTTCAGATGAAATTAGATTTTTAGATTAGATTAAGTAAAACTCTTTAATGCACACGATACATAGTACTTAAGTAGACGTCGTCGTCAGGCTATACTAGTCCACTGCTGGACATAGCCCTCGCCTAATGAGCGCCATAGCGCCCTGTCTTCAGCTTGGAGTCCGTGACTCGGCAAACGTAGTGTAGTACGCCCTCCGACTAGGTGGGATGACGATCTGCGAAAAACTGCCGGCAGATGCTGGATGCGACAAGCTGAAGGCAGGGCGCTAGTACATAAGTAGATGATATTTTTAAAATATCTCCTAAAATTATAAAAACTACCAGTGAGGATATAAATAGACTATTCAGATAAAATTCAATTTTTAGATTTGATTAAAACTCTGTTGCACACAAAATCGTGGTGGTAATCCTTTTTTATAAGTAATGGGCTTACTCTTGACCTATATCCAGCCTGGGGGTTAAAATGTGGTCTAGGATGGACCGAGTTTGCCCTTCGCGGAGTTGATCCTTTTTTCTGGTTGTTTAATATAGTGTCCTCTGTCTATCTAATAAATGTACTCAAGTACAAGAAATTCTTTGAAGCCTTTACCAGACACTGGTACAATAGTTAAAACCACAAATTGAACGTTATCACTTGGAAATAAAGTTCAAACCGTTAAAAGGTTAATATCAAAGTTACATAGGAAGGGAATAGAGTAATACCGGTAGTGTAGCAATGAGGTCAGTCTGGGTGTATTTCCATGTTTGTGACGACCTTTCCTGGTTACCATAGCACAGGGTATCCTAGTTTGGGACCAGGGCAAGTGATTGTGTTGTGTAAACGAGTCTTATTAGTCTTATCGCTAGTAAATTTATGTAAATTCATGTAGTAAATTTATTTCAGACATTTCATCCATATTTTTTAAAATTAAAATTAATTAACAATAAAAGAAACAAAATAAATTACAATAGTGATATATAGTAATAAATAAGTAAATAAATAACTTTAAACTTAAATTGAAGAAACCAGTACGTTTTTAAATAATACACTTAATAACGCTCGTGGCCTAAGAAGCGCTCGTGGCCTAGGCGAACCGAGTGATTGGAATCAATCACTTGGTTAAGCAACAACAGGCGCGGTCAGGTACGGGATGGGTGAGCGTCCCGCGACTACCGCTAGTGGCATTTTTCCGAGCGCTTCCGTGCTTCGCAAGGCACGTTAAGCCGTTGGTGCCGGCTGTCATATAATGGCAGTCGTTAAGCCATGTCAGAGGCCTTATGGGCGGCTTGATAACCTCTGACAGTGAGGCCCGCCACTGTCTCACAATCCTCCACCAACCCGGACTTGGCCCCCGTGGTGTAGTATGGCCTAACCTTCCTGCGATGCAGGAAGAGACCTACCCCAGCAGTGGGGACATATAAGGGTTGATAACGATATATAACGATAACACTTAATAACAAATAAAATAAAATATTTTGCGTAGCCACTATTTGAGATGCCACTGTTCCATCGACCACATAACCATTAATGTTACCTGATGCGTTATAATAGTGTTACATGATGCGATCAAGATCATTCTTTAAATAATAAATACAAGATAATTCCTAAAATAATTATATGCAGCGAGCGTCGTCGGCCGAGAACTTGGCTTAGTGCACTCAGGCGCATAGATAATTTATGCGCAGTGCGCCAGAGCTGAATAGTGGCTATTTTTGGAAGAATTGTAAGGAAATCTATCTACCACTCGATAAGGCATAGTGCTGCGTTGAGGAAATAATAAGGAAAACGGCCATATCCATCGTCAAAAGGAAAGGCGACGCGTTTACTTAGCGCAATTGCGTTCAGCGTATTTTTAGCAGGCAAACACGAAATCGAGAATATCTCGTAGCTCTATTTCTATTTCAAGTGAAGAAAAGTAAACATTTCAGCGATAAGGATGAATCGTTGATACAGTCGGAGTACCTTGGTCAATAGACGGTCTTATACCGCGATTCTACAGTCTATATTAACTCTTTCAGTTTTTCCGTGAGGCAAAACTGTTAAATAAATATTGTAACATAATTTCCTCATAAGGATGCTTCCAGCAGCAATACAGACAACATTTACAAAGGGGACCACTTTGAAATGGTAAATTATTATCCTAGAAAGGATAGACCAAAATTTAATCCATACTACACTGTTAATGAGTTTCTAGCTGACAATGAAGTAGAACATTACATTTCTTTATTTAAGATACGAATTTAGAATGTACAGTTTAATAAATAGTATGAAATCATGTACTGACATTATAATTTATAATTTTTTTGCAGATATTGTTGTAAATAATTTGCAAATAAATTTTTGCATGCTACATAAGCAGTGATACTTGTCCACAATTTTACATTGTGGCTAATACTCGTAGAATAAATTTACTTTGTTGCAATTAAAATCTGTTCAACTCTGCGACATGAAATATGTGTTCGCAAAAATAAAAGTTTTTTTCGACAAAACAAATTGTGAAACTCGCGCTAAATTATTTCTTCTTCTTCTTCAGGCTATATTAGTCTACTGCTGGACGTAGCCCTCCCCTAATGAGCGCCATAGCGCAAGGTCGTGCCATCATTGGGGGGTAATGCCCATAATCCCCACGCTGGGCATGCGGGTTGGGGATCGCAGTTCGGTGGAATTGTACTGCAGGGGGCGCTGCTGCCCACCCCCCGGTTTGTGTCCCTTAGTCGCCTTTCACGACACCCGCGGGAAGAATTGAGTTGGTGCTATTCTCTAGGCCGACACCACACAGCGCTAAATTATTTAACTGCACTTTACTGTACTCTATAAAAATAAGTATTTCATTGTCTTTCGCGAGCAAATAAGGATTACCAACATTTATCTACCACACGACGTCTATTGTTCAAATATTATGGCAATGAATTCTACGACACGCGAAGAAAAATAGCTATAAAAAAAGGTCAAGTACTAAAATTAAACAAGTCCTAATACATACTCAGAGAATAATTAAGTTTTTGACGTAAAAACACGGGTTAATGACCAGTTTATTATTAGAAATGATGAAGCTGAGGAGTCATAAACATAGGTATTTTACGTCTATCTATGCTAGATGATTCAAGCACAACTTAACGACAACTCCTACATGCCAGATATGTGAATTAGCGACACCATTTAGACTTTAGGATGCGATGCGATTGCAACCCTGTGTGTCCCCACTGCTGGGGCACGGGTCTCTTTCTGCATCGCAGGAAGTTTAGGCCATACTCCACCACGGGGGCCAAGTCCGGGTTGGAAGAGGATTGTGAGGCAGTGGCGGGCCTTACTGTCCGAAGTTATCAAGCCGCCCATAAGGCCTCTGACATGGCTTAACGACTGCCATTATATGACAGCCGGCACCAACGGCTTAGCGTGCCTTGCGAAGCACGGAAGCGATCGGAAAAATGCCACTAGCGGTAGTCACGGGACGCTCACCCATCCTGTACCTGACCGCGCCTGTTGTTGCTTAACCAAGTTATTGATTCCAATCACTCGGTTCGCCTAGGCCACGAGCGCTTCTACTTCCATTCAGCTTAGATGGCATGATTATTCAAGAGAAAATGAGATGAATAGTTAGCGCCAGGGACGATCAGGATAGGTAATGGAGTATGATTGATTTGACGACCTCTGTGGCGTAGCGGTAGCGCATCTGCCTACCATGCAAGAGGTCCCGGGCTCGAATCCCGGCTGGATACAAAAAAAAACCTCAGTTCTTGGAAGTTTATATCTTTCTGATGTCGCTGTTTCTAGTTCCCACGACACAGGGTATCCTAGTGTGGAGCCAGAAGCAATGTATGTGCATGTAATTGTTATGTTATGATATGTGCAATTAGACGTTCTAGTGTCTTGGGGTATTTTACAACTTGTCCGTAGTTACAGTGTCCGTGTCCGCAAGTCTGTTAGTTCAAAACTTTGAAAAGACTAAGTTTGGAGATTTATTGCATTTTTGCATTTAGGCATTTTTTCTCCAAAATTATCTGGATTTGTACCTAGTTTAACTTACAACGGTCAATAAGTCACAGTTTCTATGTGATTTTAGGTTCAAAGACATTTCTCATAAAGAACTTACAGTTAACTTAATTAATGAGAGAAACAAAAACTTAAAATTACTTAAAATTATACGGCATGCAAGTAGCATCAATATTAATTATAAATTTAAGTCATGTAGGTGTAGTTTATTTTTAAAAGCATTTATATTTTCTGTATCCTTTACTTCAGGTGGTAAGTTATTATACAGTTGGACACCTTCATACATGATTTTGAATAAAATACTTTAATTGATATAGTAAATAGTAGAATCTCCGATTTTCGGATTTGTACGTGTTTTTTGGTACACTCTGTTTAGGCCGCTTACGTTATGTTATTGGCATTATAATAACTTCTAGACAACAACACAATCATTATCGCGTTGACGGACGACAAAAACGTCAAAAACTCCACGTCAAAGTAAATTCTAATGGTACCACCGCTCAGCTGTACAGCGTAAGCAAACTGGCTACTGCAAATAGCGAAACCGAGAAGGCAAATAAAACACAAGTAGCTTCAGAACAAACAATCGCAAGTCACATGAGGTGATTGCATCCTTTGGTAGCGTGGCCGAAGCAAATATAGCCAGGGCCGAGCTCGATAGGAAACGGAGCATGAGTCGTCTTGTCGTACTAAGGTGATACTTCAGCCTTTTGCATCTACGTAATGAGATGATTTTTACAGCGTCCAGTGACATCTTTACTCGCACTAGATGGGTGACGGGACCACTCAAAAGCTGTAGTGCCTGGGACATGTTTTTTTTAGATGGTGTAGGCTTGCCCAGCACCTATACCATCCTGACAGCTTAGTCGGCCTAGCCCACAGGAAAGACTAGTCAATACGTGCGGAGCCAACCAATCCGCGGGTTTCATCACGATGTTTTCCTTAGCCGTTAGCGTGTGGTTTTGCGACTACAAATTTGCAAATGTTAAGTGATAAACGTTAGCGAAAATACAGCACCTGCTTGCGTCCCCAGCTGGTGCGGGATATTATAATTTTTTTAAGATAAAGTCACCAGATACGCATACGATAGGAAATGAGCATGATTCGTGTTGTTGTACCAAGGTGATAAGGCTGAGAAGTTACTGTGAATTCAGCACTTGGTGTGGGAAGGAAGTTATAAATTTTTGAGACAAAATCTGTTACGACAAATATTTATTGCGAATGTGAGTGGAAAGGCTTGTAAGGGACGTCCCACGCGGACATACAACGAACAAATAGGGGATGTATTGGCAATGGGGAAGATAAAATGTACCCGGAACCGGCGTGCGTGCATGCAACGACTTATGAACGTTGATGAAGCGAAGGTCTGTCAGGATCGTGGCAAGTGGCAGTCCCAGGTCTCTGCCTAACCCTCTGGGATACAGGCGTGAGGTTATGTATGAAGTGGCAGTCCCAGGTCTCTGCCTAACCCTCTGGGATACAGTCGTGAGGTTATGTTGTATTTAATCTGTTAGGAACGTAATGCTTATCACCGATCGCCAGTTAGGCATACGATAGAATAATATGGAGAATGGTCCGTGTTGTACAAGGGTGATGGATGAGGCTTGAGATTTGAGAAGTTAGTGAAAATAGAGCACTTGGTGTGGGAAGGATGTGATAACATATTTTATGCCACACCTGGCAATAAAGTGTCTTTTTCCGCACGCTGCGCGTACGGAAAAAGCAGCTTTCTGGCCAAGTGTACTAAAAAGATGTAAACAACACCGGAGGTAATAAATAAAGCTCTCGATCGCATATTTACGTCCCTCGCTTGCAGCTCGGGCCGCAAACTTCTGCGATCTCGGCCTTTCTTTGTATTACCACCCTAGTTGTGTAATGTACTATAATACAATAGCGGTCAGCAGTTTTTGTATGGGATCGCAAGCGATATTATATTATCTATATTATACACATAGCACAATATAGACGTATACGATAGAGAACGGCGCACGATTCCTGTTAGTATTCTTAATAAATATTTTAATCAATAAATAAACTCCGTTTCATATGTAACTACTTATGATTCGTGTTTTTTCTTTATTTAAAAAGAGGCATCAGCAGAATGCTCTTGGTGCTGGTTGCTGCCGTACGGCTATAAATCTGAAGGAAGTTAAAAAAATCAATTAGCTTATCCACAAAGCTTAAGGCTATGTTAATTTACAACAAAGCTTAACCTAGTAAGTATTCCTATAACTTGAAAGCGGAGTATTACTAAGTTAGCAAGCCTTCAAAATCACAAGATTATTGCAACGTTAAAAGTTTACTGTCTTGAATGTCTATGTACAACGTTAGCTGCTGCCTCGGAGTCGATTTTTTGATTTGATAGTTAAGCGTTTCGAAGAATAAATAAATAAATGTATACATTTTTTATTCATAATTATTTATTTATAACAGTGGCAACAATGATAAGTCGAATCCTCCTTTAAAGTTTACACCTGTTAGGAAGAATTCGCTCTTCCGGCAGATTTGTTGTACTAATTATAAACATTTTTTTACAAAGTTGTCAGTTCATAATTAATACTTCTTTTTTTCACACTGACAAATAGCCTATTAATTTATCTAGGATAAAAAGTGGTTATTGGCCGACGACTAGCCCGATTTAAAATCTCAGAATAAGAAACTCTAGCCCGAGGCAAGACACCGTCAGACGTAATGTCTAGCAGCGGTTTCCTTGATAGACTATCTTGACCGCAGCTTGAGGTCTGTCAACGTGGTCGGGAGATTAGTTACAATACAAGGATTAATACTCCGTTTTTACTTATATATTAAACGGGTCAAATCGCGTTTATTTATTAGGTAAAACGTAATTACCTTATTTCCCGACGTTTCGGCAGCGTTAAGACCACCTGCGAAAAAATTATAGTGACTACCCACAATAATTGACTGTACTCGCCACTTCAGTCTACCCGAGACCACGGCAACTGTAACGCTGCCGAAACGTCGGGAAATAAGGTAATTACGTTTTACCTGATAAATAATCGCGATTTGACCCGTTTAATATATAACTATGTATGAATATCGCGAATCATTAAGAAATACTACTCCGTTTTTAAGTGCAGGAAATTGAGGGCCAGTTTCTGAGTGGAGAATTTCGCTAAATAAATAATTTCGCTAAGTAAATACTTGCTGTAACTGTCTCTTACACAATTTGATGCGGTCTGATAACAGTTTTTCCCACATCACCTCAGCTCTCTTAGCGCTGCACGCCGCTCACACTGGGTACCGGCAGAATATCAGCGCTGAAGTTTTTTTCCGAACTTTCAGCCGTGCTGAGTCGGTGCCCATTTACTTTTGCCACACCTACGTTGGTCACTCTTAGTCCAGTACATTGCCCGGGTACATTTCCGTACCGTGTATGGCTAATTTTCTGTGTCTTTCGCTTTTCATGTATGCTACTGTTTTGTTTATGCTTCCTTCGTGTTGTGACTTGTATTTTAGATTTCTATGGCTTCACCTTGAATAAGTACCTGTGTGTGTGTTATGGAAATAAATGATTTATCTATCTATTTATCTCTTCTTCTTCAGGCTATATTAGTCCACTGCTGGACATAGCCCTACCCTAATGAGCGCCATAGCGCAAGGCGTATGACTTGGATTTCTACGTAAAAAGTCGACCGACAGCCAAAATCTATATTCTGAACGCCACGCTAGATTGAATTCCAATGAGAAAATAAATGTCTAATAACTCTGTCGAGTTGTCTTATCTTATTTTTATGCGACAAATGTCTAAGCCTTCGATTATTTTGCGTCAACGGTTTCAATCCGCATGGGCGAGAATCGACCCCCTGATGGGGCTTATCTCCAGCAACGGATCTCCCTGTTCAACGTGGTAATGGTGGTATAGGCGATTACCACGTTGTTATGGGGGCATTTATACCCAGTTATAGCCAGTGTTATGGGGACATTCGTGGCAGGTATGACTAAAAATGTTGCCTTGCTTTTTATGCTAAAATGACTTTATTTTTAATGCGTGTTTTTTTAGAAATTAACTAGAGCACATATGCCATAAACATGCGTCAATCACTACTGCAAATATATGGAGGCCACTATTCTATACACTATACACACGCTTGACCTAGCGCGGTGACGTTGCTGCTAACATTTTTATTAATAAAGAACTTTTTAATTTACATTAACTCACTGAAGAGATTTGTGTCTCCTGCAAATCGAGGAATTTTAATACGTATTGATCGAGCTAATATTTTTACAAGAATATACCAGAAGCGGTGAAGGCTGTACTATATAGATACCTAACTGTGAAGGAAAACATCGTAAGGAAAGTTGAGTGTCTGAAGTGTTCAAATCCTCAGCGCTTGAAATTGCCAATCTGCAGTGGGCACGCGAGGTAATTGAGCTCATACTCTCTCTGAGAATGGCCTGTGCCCTGCATTGGAAGGTTTATAGGCTACATAAAAATACACAAGGCGCATAACAAAATAAAGAGTAAGTAAACTAGCAAGGCAATTATTACTACTTTAGGGCAGCCGCAAAGCGTCTACTAGAGAAGACTCACTGAAGGGCACATGACTAAATTCAGAACACGCGTGCCCACCGTTTGCCTATTTCAGGCGCTTCTTACTTTTTTTTAAATAGCCGGTTTATTGTCCCACTGCTGCCTGTTTAGCTCCTTACTAACATTGACAAAATAAATATATACTATTGGTGGACAAAAATTATCATCAAAATAAGGATTCCCTCCATTAAATGACTGTGGTAATTAATGCAAAACAACGAAATACGCCGGAAAAGTGATTAAAACCACCGTGTTATTGTTTTATTGAGGCAAATAAATAATCCACCTCAAACGCCAGACCAATTGTCCCACGTACAAACACAGATAACCGTGTCAGGGCTAGAATGCCGTCAGAATTTACGATAGAACCGCGTGGATCCTTTATTACTACTGATTAATATAAAATATGTAGTATCAACCCTTTGTGTGTCCCCACTGCCGGGGCACGGGTCTCTTCCTGGATCGCAGGAAGGTTAGACTGACTGTACTGTCAGAAGTTACCAAGGCTGGGGCAAAAAAACCCCAGGTCTTGGATGTTTACATCCTGTCGCTGTTTCTGGTTCCCACGACACAGGGTATCCTAGTGTGCGGCCAGAAGCAATGTATGTGCCTATATGTAAATGTTATGTTATGATATTCTCACAGTCGCCTGGATATTAACAATGGTTTTCTATTGGCGTTTTTGAGGTCAGGACTCCCATACAAACTTAATTTGGTTTCTGTTTATGAGCGACAAGCTGGATCACAGTGAACGTTTACCAATACGTTTCGTGTGCCCAGGCACTTTCATTGCCAGAAGCAATGTATGTGCCTGTATGTAAATGTTTTGTTACATTAAAGTATAAAACTGTATTTCACAATACCACTGTGATTCACTTCACTGAGGGCAACAGAGCTGCTCAATACATAACGCGCATCTCTTACGAATTGTGGCGTGAATTATAACATGAATGAATTACGAGTATCTGTCGGGAATTATAACGTCAATTTTCTTATCACTGTGACAGATAGAACCGGTTTGTGTTACGAACTATTGACCTCAATCGCCCAAGCGCAAAACGAAAGTGTTTGAATAAATTATAGTTCAGTAATTAAATGTAAATTTAAATGGAAATTAATTAGATCTCACTGTTAGCTGTTTATTTATTAAATTCGTGAAGTGTCTGATACCTAAATAATTTCTTCGTGCGGGAGATAGGACGTCGCTTGAAGGACCGCGGCAATGACTGCCACTCTGGGGCCTATCTTTCGGGCCTATCTATCTTTGGGGCTCACTTGCGCCACCAGTGGAAAAAACACCAGTGGAAACAGGGTCCATAAAATGTCAGTAACAATAGTGATACTCGTAACTATATTCTTTTTATTGCAATAACCCGGGCTAAGGACAATTTTAAAAACCTATTACTGTAAGTAATACAGAGAATATTGTAAAGAGGTTCCCGACCCGAACCGAACCTCTGATGGAATTGTTGGCATGGGTGGAATTTTTTGCCTCTAAATAGGTTTTTAAAATAGTGATAATGTTAGTAATAACTTTATTATAGGTTTCATTAAATGATATTTAGATCTGCATATAAGTACACGCCACTCAGGGAAGAATTGTTACACTCACATACATACATACATACATACATACATACATACATACATACATACATACATACATACATACATACATACATACATACATACATACATACATACATACATACATACATACATACATACATACCTAATGATGATGATGTTCTATTTTTATATTTTATAAACATTGTTTTTTACACTGGGTGTACTGGGGTACCTCTATAACGGGCGGAGAAATGTGCGTAGCTTTATGATTCTTTGTGCATCGCAGTTTCTTTAAATTGACTTCTTCTTCTTCTGGCTATATTAGTCCACTGCTGGACATAGCCCTCCTCTAATGAGCGCCATAGCGCAAGGTTGTGCCATCATCAGGGGGTAATGCCCATAATCCCCACGCTGGGCATGCGTAAATTAAATTTAAATTGACTGCTTCGCCCCAAATCCGGCTGTTCGATGATAACCGCGAATTAAGCTACGATTGCTAATGATAAGGCATGCGTGGAGAGTTATTTAAAACACTGTAAAAATGTGAATGGCGGGCGCTTTAGCTAGATTACTTGGCAGATAAAGATGATTTTGGTACGCAATAATACAAACAGCGATAACAGTTAGAAGGGTTTTTTATTTTCCTTTTATTTACCAACACATAGTGACTATGTCACCCCCGTTAGGTAAAATACTTTCCTTACTAAGTTAAAGTAAGGAAAGTATTTTCAGTCAACAATTTCTTCTAAACCTTATTTTGCCCTATTAATTAGCCTACGAACTAATCTTAGACTTACAAACACTGACACGAGATTATCAACCTCCCCAGAAACGGTTTTTTATGATTTTTTTTTGTATATTTAGTAGGGCTGAGAATAGGTAGCAGGGTGAATTAATATTATTATTATTTGTAATTCAGGCAGGCAGTTATAGAACTGGTGAAGCCTGTATCCAGATGTACATTTGTTTTTAACTCCTTGTCTGTTTTGTTTCCTTTAGATATTTATCCAGTTTGTTTTTAAACATATTAATGCTTGTGGCTGTCACTATTTCTTCAGGGAGTTTGTTCCATTCTTTAACTAATATGGCAAAGAAAAGCTTTGCAGGGACACTATAAACCTCGCCTTTATCCCAAATGACGCAAAATTATTTAGTTCACCTGCCTCCTCAAAAAATGTAAAGAGTAGTACTGCACTGCAACCCACTATTACAAAAAAATGTATTGCTAAAGATATAATTATCGCCGCAGCAAACATCTCCGTCTCAAAATTTTTAATTCATATTACAGTAGATATTATAATAGATATTACAGTCGCCTGTCAACGAAACAAAGGTAGAGTAGGTCATCGATTTTGAATGAGGAAAAAACCTTTTTCTACAAAGCTGTCGGCTAATAAAAGTGCACTATGCTTTTAAAAAGAAAATTGAAAGCAAACACTGGCAGCATCGAAGATCCGGAGGCCATTAAAAAAAACTATCCAACTTGATCTCCGACGCTTTGGCTAACGCTCTCGTTTTTGGCCGGAACCTAAAGAGAAAAACTTTCTCTAGCTCCCAACTTCATGCTGCCAGTATTATTGATGTCACGCGCACGTTTTAGCGGGAATTCTTTCGGCTCTAGGTGCGGCTAAAGGGCATGCATTTATTCAGTTTCTTTTGTGCTTTGTTTTCGTAAATACTTGTGCTGGTTTGGTTTTGGTTTTGTGGTTTTGGTTTTGGTGGTTTTGTGCTGGGGGAGTTTCGAAAGGAAATTGTGAAGTAGTTAGATACCTATAAACTAACAAGAACGTTGTACGCTTACTTATGTGTTGGCATTAGAGACTTACACGTGAAGGAAAATAACGTCAGGGACCCCTCCAAACCCTCCAGACCCTTCCAAAAAACGTACACTTCACCTATCTAATGTAGACAGTACTTTTCACTAGCCGTTGTATAAATGATTTTACAATTTAATTTATTCTTATTTAAAAATAAACACGATTCTTCTAAAATGCTCCTAAAGTTTATTTAACTTGTGGTTACGTTTTTCCTTGTAGAATCTCCACCGCAGAAGATTTTAATCCTTAAGCGAGTGCCTAAAGGAATTGTGTTATTATAAACAAGACCGCTAAAGTTTGTTTACTTACATCCTGACCTTGAGGATTCACCGAACTTTACGCCGCACTTCTCACTTTTTCATTCAAAATCCTCAGCACACGTGAACAACACTATCTCCCATTTATTTTTTTTACGTATTCAAAACACCACTCATAGCAGGACAATATCGCGTCCAAACTCCAAGCGCGATTCGGTGTAGTTTTATAGACATCTAAGAAAGCTAAGCAACGGTGGCGCCTTCATCAGCGTAAGAACAACTGGCAACTGGCGACTCCAAAGCCGGTCTAGCGGCTCCATTCCCACAGCGCGACTCTATAACAGCGGCAAACAATACCCGGGGAAGACTATCAATTAAACGCACGTTTCCACAAACCGACTATTAATTGGCACGGAATTGTAGAGAGAAAAGTGCAGGGTGCAGTGTGGCTAGCATGTTTCGTAGCCACACTGCACCCTGCACTTTTCTCTCGGTGTGGCGTGATTGAGGTTTGAGCATGAAGCTTAACGAAGGGTTCTTTGGTCCGATCGTTACCGATAAAATTCTACCGGTTTTAGGAATCCGTGTCAACTTAGATTTTTTTATACCATAAAATATATGGAAATATTGTGAATGTATTAAAAAGAAAAACCGTGCAAATGTTTTGGTGTTTTACAGTTCTGTAAAATGGGAAAAGTTCAGGAACTCTAATAACTATTACAGTTGAATTGTAATAACTATTATACTTAAAATGTTATAAAATTTAGAATTTGAAAATCTACCGTAAATGTTTATACTGAACAGATCTAAAAAACCGGGATAAGTCATAATTAATTGACGAGACAGTGCCGAGACGGCCTCGGTGGCGCAGCGGTTAGGCACGCTGACTGTAAAACCAAAGGTCTCGGGTTCGATCCCCGGCCGGGTCAAACTAGGAAACGAACTTTGCTAGTTTGTCTCGGGTCTTGGATGTTATGTATGTATTTATTGTATTAAATCTACCGTCGAGTTAGCACCTGTAACACAAGTCATTTAGTTGTACTTAGTATAGGGCTAACGAGATCTGTGTAATATGTTCATGAATATTTATTATTATTAAATTGCAATTTTTTTCGTGATCCTAATTTGGCCCCTTCATAAAATTTGAATGATGTGTAAAATAATCACCGCACCTTCATCTTAATACTAGCTTAATGTATCGCTCGTATTTAATATTTTCGTGTATAGTGCACACGTGACTTGAACTGAAACTTTAAAGGTGGTCTGGAAGAGATAGCTCCAACGAATGTATACCATTACTAAGATAATTATCATAAATCACATGCTCTTAATTATTTCATCCGGTTGTACAACAACATGTTCTTTATTCTGTCTACAGAAACTAGTTTTTGTGAGTTAGATATAAGATAGATTCACAGTCTTTCGAACCTAAAATTAATCCAATTTTATATATATATATATATATATACATATATATATGTATATATATATATATACATATATATATATACATATATATATGTATATATATATATATATACATATATATATATATATGTATATATATATATATACATATATATAAAATTGGATTAATTTTAGGTTCGAAAGACTGTGAATCTATCTTATATCTAACCTAAAATTAATCCAATTTTATATATATATATATACATATATATATATATATATATATATACATATATATATGTATATATATATATATATATATATATATATATATATATATATATATATATATATATATATATATATATATATAAAATTGGATTAATTTTAGGTTCGAAAGACTGTGAATCTATCTTATATCTAACTCACAAAAACTAGTTTCTGTAGACAGAATAAAGAACATGTTGTTGTACAACCGGATGAAATAATTAAGAGCATGTGATTTATGATAATTATCTTAGTAATGGTATACATTCGTTGGAGCTATCTCTTCCAGACCACCTTTAAAGTTTCAGTTCAAGTCACGTGTGCACTATACACGAAAATATTAAATACGAGCGATACATTAAGCTAGTATTAAGATGAAGGTGCGGTGATTATTTCGTAGCCACACTGCACCCTGCACTTTTCTCTCGGTGTGGCGTGATTGAGGTTTGAGCATGAAGCTTAACGAAGGGTTCTTAGACAAATAATATATATATATATATATATATATATATATATATATATATATATATATATATATATATATATATATATATATATATATATATATATATATATATTATATATATACATTGTACATTCTTTACGGTGAAATTAATTGATTTGATTGTATACGAGTATCCTTCTTAACAGATAGCTGAGATCCAGTGCGTGCTAGGCGATCAGATTTAATTATCGACATAAATTGGTTCACAGAACAATGAGGGAATTGGCCTGATTATTTTAATGGTAGAGTGGACTAGTGTGATGGGCTTCGGATTACTTAAATGAGGTTTCAGCCTCCTCTGCTGATACAAATTAGTTCAATAGAACAATAAGGAAGTTGGCCTGATTTTTTTCAACGTTGGAAAACGAGACTCGTTTTTAGAGAGAAAACGTGACCGAGTTAAGTAGGTTTTTACTTCAGCTGAATCTATGTTTTTACAAGTCGGGGTTAACTTGAGAAGCGCTCGTGGCCAAGACGAACCGAGTGATTCATTAATATTCAACACCAATCACTCATTAGAGTTAAGCAACAACAGGTGCGGTCAGGTGCAGGATGGGTGACCATCCTGTGACTACCGCTAGTGGCATTTTTCTGAGCGCTTACGTTAAGCCGTTGGTGCCGGCTGTCATGTAATCGCAGTCGCTAAGCCAACCCTTGTATGTCCCCACTGCTGGGACACGGGTCTTCCTGCATCGCAGGAAGGTTCGGTCATACTCTGCCACGGGGGCCAAGTCCGGGTTGGTGGAGGATTGTAAGACAGCGGCGGGCCTTACTGTCAGAACTTATGAAGCCGCCCACAAGGTCTGTGGCTACCGGCACCTGCCTAAGTCCCAAGTACTTTTATAGTTTTTGGCTTCTCCGTGTTAGTCAGTAGGACTCTAGTTCTGCCACATTTATCGTTGCAGTTAGGTATATACCTAAATTAGATTTAAAAATGTTTCCGTTTTATCCCAGACTAAGAAAGTACTTTGCTCGACGGGAAATTAATTAAAATTGTCGGCTTGTCGGGAAGACAAAGAAAAGTAGAAATAAATACACTATAAGGTTCTACTTTACGGGCTCCATGAGGTTGTTGGTAGGAAATTGAATGAGGATTTCCGATACTTGGCTAACGGTATAGAAGGTTGTCAGCTTGCTGGAATTCCATGCTTCTATATAGGTATTAGTCTTCCTTTGCCCACTTAGGAATTGTTCATTTATTACGATTACACTATTTTTATTTTTAATGCACTAACCCGTGCTAAGGAACAAATTTAAAATGGGCGTGAGTCGCCCATTGGCTCAATTGGTAGAGCGCTGGTACGGATAGCCAGAGGTTGCGGGTTCGAATCCCGGCACGGGTGAAATTTTTAGCCTCTAAATAGGTTTTTAAATTTGTTCCTTAGCACGGGTTAGTGCATTAAAAATAAAAATAGTGTAATCATGTGGGTACAGTGATATCGTTCCGATGTTAAACCTAACTGCAAAGTAGGTAGTCGGGGCTGTAAGTAATGCAATTTGCTTAAGTCAGATGTCGCTGCCTGTACGTAATACAGAGAATATTGTAAAGAGGTTCGAAATTTCACTGATGCCGTGAGTCGCCCATTGGCTCAATTGGTAGAGCGCTGGTACGGATAGCCAGAGGTTGCGGGTTCGAATCCCGGCACAGGTGAAATTTTTAGCCTCTAAATACATTTATTACGAGTAAAGAGAAAAGAGTAATCTCAGAGAGTATTTAATTGGGCTTAATTACCACAAGTGCCCACCGCCGATTGGAATTTTTAAGCGCTGAGGTATTTGAACACCTCAGACATTTAGGCTTTCAACACGATGTTTTCCTTCACAGTCGGCAAGTGGTAGCGCTAGAAGTCATATAACTTCACACATGTACATAATACCATACATCTGGCTGGGTTAGCCAGAGGAGGTGGGTCCCGGCATGGGTGGAATTTTTAGCCACTAAATAGGTTTTTTAAAACTGTCCTTAGCACGGGTTAGTGCATAAAAAAAAAAGAATAAAAACATCTACACCACTTAGAAAACCAAGTCATTTGTACGTGCCGGGATTCGAAACTACGACCTCCCGATTGAGAAGCCGGTGTTCTACAGCTCCGCTACCAGCGCTCGTCGTCGTCAGGCTATACTAGTCCACTGCTGGACATAGCCCTCCCCTAAAGAGCGCCACGTTGTGCTATCATAGGGGGTAATGCCCATAATCCCCACGCTGGACACGCGGGCTGGGGATCGCAGTTCGGTGGAGTTGTACTGCAGGGGGCGCTGCTGCCCACCCCCCGGTTTGAGTCCCTTAGTCGCCTTTTACGACACCCGCGGGAAGAATTGGGTTGGTGCTATTCTCTAGGCCGATACCACACAGCGCTCACCGGCATTATACTTACGCTACGTGAACTCGTGATCGTTTAATATTAACAAGAAAAAACCCGCGTAAAAGAGAACAATAGCCCTTTCGCGCACAATAATAATGTAGGTGTCGATAAACCAAGCAAGCATACTAACTGCGTTATCAAGTTTAAGTAAACAGCTTGCATACAGGACGTGGCGAAATTAATCCTAACAACAGCTTTTCTTTTAGATCTACTCAAACCAGATAGATAACTCATACAATGAATGATAAATGAGGTCCTTAAGAAGTACGTACGTACGTAGTGTTTGAATGACAGGATATGCAATAGTGGGATTAGGGAGCACCGGGGAGGCGGGTTTCTGAAATGCGTAGTGGTACGTGGTACATTATCTATTATATGATCTCACATTCTGGTCGTTCGTTCGAGGAACTTTTGAGGTACGTTCTAAAATGCAAATATGTTTAAATGTTACTTATATAAATAAAAAGTCAAAATCCCATTATGAAATTGAAATGCTTGGTACGTTACTAGGATCTACGATTTTTACATTATATAACGTCGAAATTAAATATTTCAAATGTCAGTTGCATTGAATTAAGTAAAATAAAAATATAGTATTTTCTAAGGTTAACACGAGCAGTAGACATAATTAAAACTGTTTTTATACGGATTTATGCTCGTTTATTAAATTTTTTACAATTTTTCAACGTTTCGGCACTTTTTCAGGTGCCGTGAGTCATCCGAAACCACGGCACCTGAAAAAGTGCCGAAACGTTGGAAAATTGTAAAAAATGTAATAAACGAGCATAAATCCGTATAAAAACAGTTTTAATTAAAATAAAAATAGCTAGAATGTCAAATACAAAAGGTCAATTTACTTATCTTTATCTGACAGGTATTCATTAATTCATTTATGATTGTTTCACTGACACTATCAGTAGTAGCCCGAATGGTCGGAGCATTCAGGCTTTGTCCAACCATTCGGGCTGTTGGCCGGCGCAAGATCAAAAGTAAAATCTGGATAAAGCGCGTATTTATAAAATACTGTATCACGTCTGATTACAATGCTGGAGGTCTTGGTTCGATTCCCATTGGGGTCCACCTTACAGTTGTATAGTTGTAAGGCGTAAAGTCCTCAGTCTGAGTATATTAATATCTGCGTAATTTATTGTTTTATGTACAATAAAGTGATCTCTATCTATCTCTATATTTCTATGATTATGATGTCCTTGCTTCGTTACCAAAGCTCAGGGTAGTCTAGTTCGGGACGAGGGCAAGTGATTGAGTAGTGTGGAAGTTATTTATTTTTAGTGTCCCGTTTGAAGCCTAGAGAACCTTAAAAACGCTTTTTAAGTATGAAAAGTGGGCTCGGGAGACTGTTTAGCTACAAATGGTCACGTTGCTAGTATTACCGAGAACTGAAAGCAATTAGAAGAGCTTAAGGCCTAGTTTCTATACCATCACAAAAAATGCAGACTATTTATACAGCTCCATTCATTCTATTTTCTTCCCACCGTCCTTTTGCCACCTACTATTGTTTCTTAGGGCTATTCTAATCCTAACTAAGAGTACACAGATTGATTTACCGACCCATTGGTAGTTTAATTCTATTGTTTTCGCTCATAAACCGGTGCTTCAATGAAGTCGAATATTATGAATGTTATTCCGGTCCCGAGAATAAAACCAGCGGTCTCTTTCATACAATATACAAAAATGGTTATTTCAATCTCCAAAACACAGCAGTATCTTTATGTTACAGTGAATATACAAGCAGAAAGTATATTATGAAGGTTTTACTGAGGTCTCCAGTGGAAACGCCCATCTCCATTTCAGAGTAGCGACCTTTCAGGCAATATCGATCGTGTCGTCTGATCATCATAATCAGCTGGTGCCAGTCCACTGCTGCGGACAAAGGCCTCTCCCAAGACACGCCACTGAGCCCGATCTTCGGCTCTCCTCTTCCAGTCACTGCCCAACGCTTTGCGAATGTCTTCGCTCCGGTCACGGGTCTCTTCTGATACTTCCAACAAAATTGCAATAAAGTGCATCTTGATCAAGATTCATAATGTATAGTGTTTAAAAAAGTTTCCGTTTGTAAGTGCACTAAACAGTCACGGATTATAAATCTAAATTTTTCCTTCTACAGTTAATAAAGTTTAATGTAGAGTACCTAAGCTTGGTATCGGCCTTTACCATACTGCAAGGAGATCTACGTCGCTGCTACAACTACGCAGATAAATTGGCACGATATCCATCGTCAACACCCTTTAGGTACAACGAACAACATATTGACTGTTGACTCAGTCGGTAGACTATTTACTACGCTAAATAAACTGTCAACAGCCCCAGTTTGCACACGCGCGCTTGACACAAAACAAGACGTACGGAGGGACCAATAAAATTCGGCTATCGATAACGTGAGGTTGCGTCCGGCCAATAAGAAAGAAACAAAAAAAAGATGGCGGTTCAATCGGCCAATCAAAAGCCATAGAATCTCCGAATGTATGGGCATTTAAAAATAACTGATGCTTTTAATTCAGAGTTGGCAGTTAGCTCTTGACAGCGTTCTTATTTCATAGTTACGGTGTAGAAATTTTAATGTCACATCTGCTTTGGACTACTCCACCAAGTTAAAGTCAAACATTGAAAAAACAGAAAATAGGCTATCCACCAAAGAACTGTAGCTAGGATAGTTAGCTGCCAGTCAGATGGCCGTATCTATATACAGATATCGATTACCGAATGCACAGAAAGGTACTGTCAATCGGCAGATGCACTAATATTGATACAAAAAGTGTTCTCTAACTATCTATAGTTCGTACACCACGCAAGACTACTTTCGACCATATGGCATGAATTATTAACGAGTGATTGATGGTCTTTTTTTTAAGGTTCTGTACCTGAACATACGTCATATGGGCTTGATATACCTTCTCAAGACCTTGCGACGTATTTCTGTCTGTCTGGCATACTTAAAGAGCTTTATTTCTTAAACCCTAAAAGACCGTCCAACTTTCTACAGTACAGCGGATCATGGCGTATTGACCAACAAAATATATAAAATCCGGCTTTTAATGTTTTATATCTTCTTATAAGGGAAGAAACCTGTGCTCAACAACTCTTTTCAATATCAACCCTTGTGTGTCCCCACTGTTGGGGCACGGGTCTCTTCCTGCATCGCAGGAACGATAGGCCATACTCCACCACGGGGGCCAAGTCCGGGTTCGTGGAGGGTTGTAGGACAGTGGCGGGTCTTACTGTCAGAAGTTACCAAGTCGCACATGAGGCCTCTGACGTGGCTTAACGACTGCCATTACATGACAGCCGGCAGCAACGGCTTAACGTGCCTTGCGAAGCACGGAAGCGCTCGGAAAAATGCCACTAGCGGGAGTCACAGGACGGTCACCCATCCTGCACCTCACCACGCCTTTTGTTGCTTAACTCAAGTGATTGATTCCAATCACTCGGTTCGACTAGGCCACTATCGCTTCAAACTATATTCATGGACTAGTAAGATCCCTTGGAGGTGTCACCTAGCGTGGTAGAGCGCTGGAAACGCCCGAAGAGAAGTTTATACTGACGACAAAGAGCAGTCCATAACTTCGATTGCTCGAGCTTCTGTCAAAACCTATCCACGCCCACACTCGTGCTAGCAACCGGCCGATTGTCGAAGACATCTGCACAAATAGTGCTGCGAACAACAATGGCTGGACACAATTGGTATCAAGGCTGCGACGTGATGTAGACGTTAGTGTCTCAAGTAGCTGCTTGGGAAATGCGGGTTCGACGCTCAGATTAAACGAGAAAGATACTAAAAGATCCTGACAGGGGGATTTAAGGTGATTGCACTGCACGCAACGTTGGCAACACTAAAAGTTTATCAGTCACACCATGTGGGGCATTTCGGAGTTTGAGGAAAACAATGGAAATGCTGAAACAATGCTAGCTCATCTATAATTCAGTAGCAATTTAGGGATTGTTTAAATGTTTCTTTACCAATCGGTTACATAGTAATCATATTACACTAGGAAATAAGTATTAGCGACTAAATAAACTAAATTAATAAATAAAATAAAGAATAAACAAACAAGGGGAACGCGACTGGCCAGCTAATCTGATACGCGGGATGTGAGTGGGACTCCAAATAAAATATTGTGAAAAATAAAAAAATGTACAGCATAATTTTTTTAATACATATTTTTTGTTTTATGATTTATTTATTTGCTCAATCACTGGATGAATAAACAAAAAAAAAGTTAAATGTAAAAACTTCATTATACCTAAGTTATTTAATAATAAAATAAAATTATGGAGTAAAATTATTTATTATTACCCAATGCAAAAGTACCATAAGTATTAGCACTTATGGCACTTCTGCTAATTCCTGTGTTTCAAATCTTTATTGAAGTGTTTGGTCACATAGTAATAATTTCACCCTAAGAATATAGTCTTAGCGACCCAACCTGTTTTTTAGCCCAATAACTGACCTCAATGCACCAAAGACACCCAATATTTTCATGCTTGTGACATCCTTGCCTGGTTACAAAAGTACAGGGTATCCTAGTTTGGGACCAGGTGAGGTGATTGTGTTGTGTGAAAGTTATTAGTTATAATAATATCAGTTATTATAATATCAGAATACTTTGTGGTAGGCATAGACAGACAGGCCTACTCCGGTGCTTTGCTGTAGTTTTACCGTTGGATTGCTAGTACCGTAAGCTCTTAGCACCTGCATCTGTTGGACGTTTATTGTTTTACTGTTTGGTTGATGGGTTTGAACCGTACACTTCAGTTGTTAGTTTTAATTAACACGCCATGAAGTGGAAACAGAGGCGAATTCTGCATTTTATACCGACTATGGTACGAGTAAATGGAACCAGTTTACGCGAAGTACCGCTTTAACTTACGACCAAACTGAAGACTTGTTGACGGTACTGAAATAAACTGCAATGGCAATAATTATGACACTAGACGCAAATAATTTCAATAATAATAACTCTCTCTCTTTGGAAACATTTAAAAATTTTGAAACTGTGACTATAAATTTTATTTTAATTTTACTATAATCTATTTCAAAACTATAACCTCAGGCTGTAGGTACCAAATAAATTCACACACCCTCTCACACACACCCACTCACAAACACACAAACTCTCAAACACACACACACACAGAGAAGACTCACCAATAACACTCCTATTATCTCTTTTAAGTTTATTGTAACTTTGTTAAATCTCTGCTAAATTATTTCTTAGTTTAACATTGTATACATTTAAATATTTTAACTTGCCTTATTCGGTGGGGATTTGGCGCTGGATGCCGTAATACAGGCTTCATGCCTAGCTCGGCAACAGAGGCTAATCTATATACTTAAGTCATTTCGTGTAACATTCTTATTTGTAAATCTTTCTAAATCATTGGTCAATAAACAATAAAAAATAAAACAATAAAACAGCGGGTGAGAAAATTTCTTTAATTCGACGGCGAAAGCGGAGCCTGTTTCTATGTTCCGCAGAAACTTTTATATTTGTAATTGTAACATTAAACATGTCTTAACAAAAACGGTCTAAATGAGCCTTTTTCAGCACAAATTCACAAAGCAATACAAAGATGGTGCTCACAGTCGTGGCCATAGAAGAACCGGAATGCGGCTGTCAAAATTAATCTGGGCTAAGCAAAATTCCCAATTCTTCCCGCGGGTGTCGTAAAAGGCGACTAAGGGACACAAACCGGGGGGTGGGCAGTAGCGCCCCCTGCAGTAATATTCCATCGAACTGCGATCCCCAACCAACCCGCATGCCCAGCGTGCTGATTATGGGCACTACCTCCTATGACTGCACAACGTGGCGCTCTATAGGGGAGGGCTATGTCCAGCAGTGGACTAGTATAGCCTGACGACGATGCAGCAGGAGACCCGTGCCCCAGCAGTGGAGACATACAAGGAGGGCTGGGTGGATCTACACGAATTGTCGCTAATTCGTCATTGTTCTCATTAATCTCTCACAGTTCTCAGCACAACAGAAATGTACTAAGAATACAGTTATTGTCGTTTTAGTATGTAAGTTTGTCAGTCAACTCCAACTAATATAGAAATAAAAATATCTCTAACAACTGTTGCACTGACAACATAATAAGTGTGACACTTCCAAGGACAATGACGACGACAATTTGTGTAGATTCACCCGGCTATGTCCAGCAGTGGACTAGTATAGCCTGATGACGAAGCAAAATTGACAGACGTGTCCTTGTTCTGGCATGTGAACGCCTATAAGCGCCATATATGAAGTGCTTTGTGAATTTGTGCTGAACACGGCTCATTGATCTGTCAAGTCTGCACTAAGACTCTAATTGATAGTTTACGTGTTTTCATTCGATTGTAGCTTCAAGTTCGCACGCAACAATAAATCCGTATATAATACGTTATGAAAATATAAGTGGAAAAGAAAGGAGACTGGGCGCATGCTGAGACGCAGGCGACGCAGCACAGTTCAGTACCTACAGGTCAGGGCATTGGAGGCAGACGGAGGCCCCCACCGCATGCTGCGACGCAAGTATTCGCCCCATTTCTTGGCAATTCTCACCCATAATAACTGTTGTCTTTTTTGAATAGTCTGGTTAATTCGTATCATACAAACAAGGTTCACAGCGAACTAATTCAATTAAATGTTCTGTCATTGCAACAAAATTGTTAGTAAACACGCCTCGACGACGTGCACGTGTCGCGCAGAAATCTGTGCCGGCACTACAACGAGACGCAGAGCAGGGCAGACACATGTCTGCGTCGCACGTGCCTGCGCCGCAGCGTACGTAGCTCAATGACGTTCCATGCTTTACAAAATCTGCGCTACCCTGCGCTGCGCTGTGCTGAGTCGTCTGCGTCTCAGTATGCGCCCAGCCTAATACGGCTACGTAATGAAAATATATGTGAAAAAGAAAGAAGATTGAGGGGCTTAACGCATTTGCGGACATTTACTTATCCGCAGTCTTGTTCGGGTGGGAGTAAATGAAACTAAAAAAAACTTTGCCAATGACCGTCAGAGATTGTCCATCTGTTGCACTCTTGAAATCCAAATTGAAAGAGCTCGTTGCTAATATTATTATATCATCTGTGGTATATTAGTGTATGCAGTTTATACCTTATTTGTACATACAATAATACAAGACTTTATGTAATTTTATTGTTCCATCTACATATTTTATATAGGTATTTACTTATTGAATATCTTTAATGTGCACACATTATCCCTATACCTCTTTAAATTCATCTTAGGCCGGCTTGCACGATCTCTTAAATGTTAGTAAATAGTAATTGACTTTTGTATAACGAAATTAAGTTAAATACCACGCGCTTAGGGGCGCCACAAATGGATTAAAAATCATAACTTGTTTTATAATTATACTATTTTTATTTCTAATGCACTAACCCGTGCTAAGGACAAATTTAAAACCTATTTAGAGGCTAAAAATTTCACCCATGCCGGGATTCGAACCCGCAACCTCTGGCTATCCGTGCCAGCGCTCTTCCAATTGAGCCAATGGGCGACTCACGGCATCAGTGAAATTTCAAACCTCTTTACACTATTCTCTGTATTACGTACAGGCAGCGACATCTGACTTAAGCAAATTGCATTACTTACAGCCCCGACCACCTACTTTGCAGTTAGGTTTTACATCAGAACGATATCACTGTACCCACATGATTATACTATTTTTATTTTTAATGCACTAACCCGTGCTAAGGACAAATTTAAAAAACTTATTTAGAGGCTAAAAATTTCACCCATGCCGGGATTCGAACCCGCAACCTCTGGCTATCCGTGCCAGCGCTCTTCCAATTGAGCCAATGGGCGACTCACCGGCATAACTGAAATTTCGAACCTCTTTACACTATTCTCTGTATTACGTACCGGCAGCGACATCTGGCTTAAGCAAATTGCATCACTTACAGCCCCGACTACCTACTTTGCAGTGAGGTGAGACTTAACAACTGTGATAACTATTTTTAGAACCTACAGTCTAGAAACTAGGATCAACAATCTAGGACTTTTATCGATTTCCGCTAAAAACGGCTGTTTTTAGCGGAAATCGATTAAAGAATATTTGTACTAAATTCTAGGCTGTATGTTCTAAAAATAGTTACCACGGATATTTCTCATGTTTACTTTTTGGAAAAAAAAACATATTATAAAATAAGTTATGATTTTTATTTCATTGGTGGCACTAGTCAGCGGCCCTAAGCGCTTTAAGCCAAATTTACGGAAATTGTGCAAGTCTGCCTCAGAGCGGTTGAGACCCACCGGCAAATAAACAGTTTGAGTATTTTATCTGTCCTTTGATAATGTGGTTACCATTGAGCTCAACATTGGACGTGTTTCCATGCAAACATGCCACGTCACAGACCATTGTCACAAAACGAAGAACACTTGTCTCGGGAGGAGTTCCTATCGCGAAATAATCGATACAAAATACGATAAATGACACTTTATTAACATTGTATTTTTTTTAACACTATTATTCTATAATTACCAAAATCAAATTCAAAATAATTCAATAATGTAATAGTTATGTAAGTATGAAATTAATTCTGTTGCTCGATAATGGTCAAAGTTCTTTGTATTTCTAATACTGCATGCTACTTACAAAAAACAACTACATAGTCGCAATAAATATATGAATTTTTGAACTAAAACTTTCGTAAGCACAACACATTGTAGACTTTTAGAGTGTCTGGTCGGACTTTTCCGATATAACAACACCCGTAAGTAAATCCGGAGTAAAAGTCTACAATATATGAATTATATATTGACGTAGGCAATTCTAATAACAGAAAAGTGTACCAAATGAACGTCATATGAATTTCGAATTTTTCCGAACACCACATATTTTTAAAGCGTATATTAAATAATAAACTTAAGGCCAGCGATACATGCTGTGCTTGGAATTGGGATAACTTGTCAAAAAATTTGCCTTCCTACCTGTCTAAGACCTATGTACAAGCTTCACCACTGTATAAGATTTTTTTCTTCGTAACATTCGAATAAAAAATATTTTTCGATTGCTAACATTATTTACTCTGCAACTTCTATACAAATTAGAAAATTATCGAAGGAAAACTTCTAAAAATAAATACTTTTCGAAAGGATAACGTAACGATAAGCCTGCAATACACCGTTATATTTATAGCACAAAAAGACTCGTCGATACATCCACGGGGATCAAATTGTCAGTCGTTCTGAGATAAATAAATATGTCAATATCAAAATCTCTTTGTTTTGCTAGCAGGTTATCTTCTGCGTCACGCACGAGGTCTAGATATTTTTAACTTCCTGAGAATAGAATAGAGGTGTTTGTGTGTACAGTGTGCGTTTTTAAGCACACGACGATACGAACGATATAACGATATCAATCCTTGTATGTCTCCACTGCTGGGGCACGGGTCTCCTGCTGCATCGTCGTCAGGCTATACTAGTCCACTGCTGGACATAGCCCTCCCCTATAGAGCGCCACGTTGTGCTATCATAGGGGGTAATGCCCATAATCCCCACGCTAGGCATGCGGCAACCCGCATGCCTAGCGTGGGGATTATGGGCATTATGGGGATCGCACGTCGGTGGAATTGTACTGCAGGGGGCTCTGCTGCCCACCCCCCGGTTTGAGTCCCTTAGTCGAATTTTACGACAGCCGCGGGAAGAATTGGGTTGGTGCTATTCTCTAGGCCGACACCACCCAGCACAGCGCCTGCTGCATCGCAGGAAGGTTAGGCCATACTCCACCACGGGGGCCAAGTCCGGGTTGGTGCACACAAAGTAACTATGATACAAACTCACGCCTGAATCCCGCAAGGGTAGGCAGAGACCAGGGTTTGCCACTAACTGGCCACGGTCCTGACAATCGTCTTCCGCTTCTTCGACATTTATTAGTCGCCCCATGCAAAGCACGTCGGTTTCAGGTGCTTTTTTTTCGTTTACTTGTGTCCCTTACCAGCCCTTCCAAAGAACGTTCTCGACTTGGTTGACTGGAAGGAAATGCTACTCAGCATGAAGTACGCCTTTGTACGATATATTTGTGGAATAAAGAATTTAATAATAATAATTCTTAAGGTACATTGAGAGAGAAGGTTACCGCCACTGTCATTGTTCCACCTCGTTGTCATTTTTTTATACTATTGTAAAAGGATTAGGAATATTCAAAGGTAAACCTTTAGATAATTTAAAAAAAATGGTCAGTCACCGGAAGATAACTTCACGGGCATTTATTATTAAAATCAATTAATTAAGAAAATATAAGAATATTATCTGTACACGAGGAAAATACAAATATTTAACAATATATAATGTTACGAAGTGCGACCTCAATGCGAGACCAATGATTTGGTTTGCTAAGCAATGTACATTTGTGAAGTTATAGAAAACTTCATGATGAAACCTGGGAATCTGAGGTGTTCAAATACCTCAGCGCTTGAATTAGCCAATCCGCGGCGGGCACGCGTGTTAATTAAGCCCATACTCTCTTTAAGCCCATACTCTCTGTCTGAGAGAGAGCCAGTTACTTGCAGTGGGACGTTTAAAGGCTACATAAAATAAACTTTCAAAGGCTGTAGTATTCGGTTGTCAATAATAGTAGATTAAGCATTAAGGGAATAAAACCATGTATTACGTCACGGGCGGTATATTGAACCCTGAGCGGAGCGAAGGACTCCGAGTTAACTCCCGAGCGCAGCGAGGGAGTTAAATTTTAACTCCTGAGCGAAGCGAGGGAGTTATGTAGAGTCCTGAGTGAAGCCAGGGGTTCATACCGCCCGAGACTAAGACATGTTTTATTCCAGAGGTGAATACTCTACTTTTCACACCATCTGGGAGACAATAAAATTTTTCTTTTTTTTATTGGTGTTTCGCGCGGTCACACGACACAGTAGTTCAGAAAAAAAAGAAAAAAGGGGTGAGTTTCGAACAACAATTCGAATTTCGAATTGCAATGCGGGGCTTCTTCATAGTTTTCATGCGAATTTTGACATTCTAAATTCAAATCACTTTATTCCCTAGGGAAATTCTTCATTATTATTGCCCTCGAGAGACAAGGCTATGCTTTACGATGATATTTGACGGTACGTAATAAGGCATTGTCGAGCAGGAGGTGTGAAAAATATCTTTAAAAACCTATTTAGAGGCTAAATACAGAGAATAGTGTAAAGAGGTTCGAAATTTCACTGATGCCGTGAGTCGCCCATTGGCTCAATTGGTAGAGCGCTGGCACGGATAGCCAGAGGTTGCGGGTTCGAATCCCGGCATGGGTGAAATTTTTAGCCTCTAAATAGGTTTTTAAATTTGTTCCTTAGCACGGGCTAGTGCATTAATAATAAAAATAGTATAATAAAATATCTATGTGTCCATACTATTAGGCGCAACGGTAGCGCATCTGCCTACTAAGCAAGTGGTCCTGGGTTCGATCCCCGGCTGGGGACAACAAAAACCCCAGGTCTTGGATGTTTACATGTTTGGGGTGTCGCTGTTTCTGGTAACCACGACGCAGGGTATCTTAGTGTGGGGCCAGAAGCAATGTATGTGCCTGTATTTAAATGTTAAATGTTGTTATTCATTCTCTATCAAATTTAGCCTAGGTTAAGGTAACCTTTAGATCGATAACAGCGAAACGGTTCTGCTTATTGTCGTCATGAAACGCTTCACCTTCAGTGCTTCGAAAGGGCACGGCCTTGTACCAAGCACTATTTACGTATTCAATGGACTAGGTCACGGAATACGTAAATGGTGCTAACTTTGGGGTGAGACATTATATTGCTGTGCTAATAAAAACTTTGGCCTTTGCATCGACGTAATGAGATGCCGGCCTCTGTGGCGCAGCGGTAGCGCATCTACCTACCATGCAAGAGGTTCCGGGTTCGAACAAAAAAAACTCCAGGTCTTCGATGTTTACATGTTTGTGATGTCGTTGTTTCTGGTTTCCACGACACAGGGTATCCTAGTGTGGGGCCAAACGCAATGTATGTGCCTGTATGTAAATGTTAGAAAAAAATACAGCGTCAACTAGCACCTTCACGCTTACTAGATGGGTGAAGGGACGCAAGGACGAAGGACGGAAGGAAGGAAGGACAAAGGACGAAGGCACTTTGCAGTGTCTGGGACATTGTTTTTGATGGAGTAGGCGTGCCCAGAACGTATTCGTATCCTGAAGCCCATTCGGCCTAGCCCACAGGAAAGACAAGTAAATAATTCATTAATTGTGCTAATAATATTTAAGGAAAATAATTGGAAGTACTTACGCAACTTGCAACCAACAACGATTATCGTCCTTTGAAGGACTTCTTAATATTTGAAAGTGTTTATTTGACCATATGATAAGCTCAAGAGCTTAAGCTTGCTCGTAAGAAGTGACAGTGCCTGGTCTCTGTCTACCCCTGTGGGAAACAGGCGTGAGTTTTTGTTACGTTAAGCTCAAGAATGGTAAGGCAGAGGCAGCTTAAGGCCGGGTTCGCCGAGAGCAAGATTTCAATTGGACATATTGCACGTAGAATTGTTGTGAGTAAAGTACAATTTTGACTCAAGGACACGATTTCTTATGATACAGTTATTAAGAAAACAAAAATAATGGCCGAAATTGAACATTGAAAACTAATATTATTATATTATTGTTCTTTTTTGCTCCCCTAACCCGTGGTAAGGACAATTTTAAAAAAATTGCCTCTAAGTCCTTAGCATCTAAATAGGTTTTACATAAAAAAATATAAAATATATTAGGTAAAACTAATATATTTTATGATTTTAAATACTAACCAACTAACCAAGAGTAAAAAGTAAATTGTATTTTAAAACCCCTATTTTAGGGGTAAGGTCGGAGGACCCAGCCTTAGAATGGAATAGTCGATTTTTATTTGCGATTTTAAGGATTTTCCTAAAGCAAAGTTATTATTATTGAGCAGAACCCATAGTTGAATGTATATTATAACTGGGATTTATAGCGGGATTTTACTACACCCTGTAAGGCGACCAGGAAAAAACATGAAAAAGCATACAGAATGAGGTCATTTGTACATACGACAGCCTGTGGCACTGGAACTCGCTTTGAAACTAACGAGCCAGTCTGAGATAAGCCAATAAGGCAAATAATTCCATTTAAATTAAGCCATGAGCTTGACGGTATTATCTTCCATCCTTTTTTCGGAATGAATTTTCAAGAAATCCGACGTTGGTAATGTAACTACCAAATTATGTGATTTTTAAATTAAATGGTTGCGCGTGGTCAGTCATTCCAGTGTTTTTTTTTTAATAAATTAATACGTACATATTAATAAATTAATGCGTAGAAAGGATAAGCAGCTAAGTGTATAGGTTTCTTCACATATTTTTTCCGACTTAAGAATATAATTATAACTGTAACACAATAAAATGACTTATCCTGGCCCCAAACCAGAAAAGTACAAGACAAATACATCACAAACTCCCCAGAATGAAGTAATTTCTTAGTACGAATCGTATTGCGGCTCCCATAGGCAGATAGAGAGATAGAGAACACTTTATTGTACGCAAAAAAGGAAATGGACAATACTCTCAGAGTCATGAATCGAGAAAGTTTCTTTCAGAACACGGATATGATCGGTCACGAAACAAGAATTTTTCTTAATTTTTATAACTTGTAATTTTCGAGAAAAAATATTTCGTCCATTAAATTGCTCACTGCAACAGGTCATTGAGCAATCACAGAATCAAAATCATATTTGTATCTGTGATGGCAGATGAAGAAATATCATTCATTCGAATCTGTCACTCAGAATGGTCCAAACCCGTCGTCCAAACCAAAACAAAGCAGAAATCACTCACGCTCCACTGACAGAGCAGTGACAGTTTTTTTATGCGACTACGATTCCGTTCCGTTTTGCTTATACGCCATTTTAGAATGAGAAGGTTTTCAAATTGAAAATTGTGCATGAAAATCTCAACTGAGGGAAAAAGTAAGAAAGTAGGTTTATCCAGTTTAGCTTCCTTTTCAAACAGAGCAAAGGAAAAAAAAACACGAATTGTTGGCCATTACACAGATATTACGTAGGTGATCGAACCCTTTTTTATGTAGCCGTAAGCGACCTACTGCATGGCACAGTTCTTGTCTCAAAGAGAGAGAGTATGTGGGTAATTTCAAGCGCTGAGGTATTTGAACACGTCAGACTCATTACAGTCTATGTATCCTTCTTCTTCAGGCTATATTAGCCCACTGCTGGACATAGCCCTCCTCTAATGAATGCCATAGCGCAAGTTTTTTGTCATTGTGCCATCATTGGTGGGTAATGCCCTATGTATCTTACTTGTCCAATTTTATAAACAAGATTCTAACCTCAAAATTAAAACTTGATTATATTCTTTTTAATGCAATAACCCGTGCTGAGGACTTGCACCCCCGAGTACCTACTTTGCAGTTAGTGATGCAAATTACTTCAGCCAGATGTTGCTGCCTGTACGTAATACAGAAAGTATTGTAAAGAGGTTCGAAATGTCACTGATGAACGGTAAGTCGCCCATTAGCTCAGTTGGGAGAGCGCTGGCAAGGGTAGCCAGAGGTCGCGGGTTCGAGTCCCGGCATGGGTGGAATTTTTAGCCTCTAAATAGGTTTTTGAATCTTGATGCCAAAACTAGACGTTTCTCGCCATCGCCAGTTCATGAATTGATTTCAATCACTCAACTGGATAACAGGACCACGAGCGAGAAGCTACCAAGCTCATAAGGCCTCTGTTTGCTGAGTGCTGAATGAGAATTGATCAGATCACAGCACACCATAAGGATGTTTGCCTTAGCCGTATTCTAAGAAACCTCGAACTGTGGGTGACGACTGACTCACCGTTGGATATTTGTAACTGTGCGGCAGACGAACGAGTGATGAGTTCATTCATAAAGTCGAGATTAGCGACGCCGTGGGTCAAATATTTTAACCCACGTAGCTCTACGTATTGTCGATAGAGCTGCAAGCTCTTTTTGTTTTTTTTTTTTTTCAATTTGAGGAAACTTTGAATACATTTTTTTTCTTTTATTTTGTTTGATAAGGCTGCCACTTCTAGTATTTGTTTTTTTATTAATTTTAGTAAAAAGTGTCAAATACTCGCTCAATATTAGTTTTTCGCAGTAAAAATATAAATATTGCGGTCACTTTTCTTTAAGAGGTCGACACTGTTGACAGCGAATAGCGTTACAGGAGACATTGGGACAAAAGTTTCAATGTTGAATGACAACCCCGCGACTGAACAGTGGAATTTCTAAATGATCGTTCTTATAAACTCGCATAATCGCTGCCGAAACGTCGGGAATTAAGATAAGTACGTTTTACCTAATAAATAATCGAGGTAAGACCCGTTTAATGTATAAGTTACATGAAATTTTAAAACAGGTTTAAGTTTGATTTCCTATATGCTTAATTTCTCATCAAGCAATCAATGTATTCTCGTTCAGGAATGTTTCAGTCACTTATCTTTTTTGAACAGTATATAACGACTGAAGTAATTGTAGAACAAACAGAGGTGGAAAACAGTATCTACGTGACGATGGCAATGGTGTTCAAATTGTCTAGGAAATTATTATTAGTACATATGCTGCTGTTTTATATTGGAACTCGGCTCTTCTTTGGCTTGTCTTCTCATCTAACTGACCCACCCTAATTGTATTGTGGTGCGGAGTTCCAGTGTATAATGCTCTGCGACATGCGCAGAACTCTGAATCCACTATAGAGGGTTTAAGGTACGTACAGTTTGTTAGCTTTTAGAATATACCTCGGGCTCTAGAGTAGGCTTCGGTTTTCGACGAAAGCACATGAGTGTAACTACTTCCTGCTCTGATTTCGAAATTAAGTGTCATATTAGTTCCGATATGTAATATGTGCAGCGTGTAATAATGCCAAGAAATGCCACATCCACAATAGGTTGCGGTACCGCAGGAAGCAAGTTGGCCAATCTACATTGTTCCAGCGATGAACAAATAAATTGTGCAGTTACTTGCCGGACAAATAGCCTCGCTATTGTCATGAAATTAATGAGCAAATAAGAAAAACATGAAATATCTCTCACTTGACGCCATTCACATGTAAAACTGCCTGCAGGAATACTCTGCAAAGAGTTACTTCCGAATAATGAAGCCACTACTTTAGAAAATTATAACCGGACACCTTTTATTCATTCGATTAGCAGAAAAAAGTCAATCGAAACAAATGTCAAAGTGAATGCAGCATCATATAGGTATGATGTTATCGGCACGAGGAAATGATTAAGATCATTATGTAGGCAGGCGATTAAAAAACCTCATTAGGTGACAAAAAATTCAACCGTGATCAACTTTTCGATTATGCAAACATGTAACCAGCAGCGAGTTATAAAATTATGCAATCTGAATAAAAATACTCGAATACAAACTTACACAAACCTGTTCATGGTGACTTAAATGCAGTTTGTGAGGGTATAGCTCCTGCAAGCGTTGGCATAAATGTGCAGCACTCGTAGCTACAAGGCGAGCCATTGTCAAATCACTTTTTCTTCTCAAAGTGTGCAGAAAGTCTTTACTAAACGTTACAGCCAGACGGTCATGCACCTCTCATTATTAAACGATATAATCCACCACTAATCTGATGATTCTAGCACCCACGTAATCCGGATGCCGTCCGAAACTGTTCAAATTGGTATTAAAACTTCTTCAACGATTCACATCTATAACAATAACATTGTGAAAAACAGTAAATCCAGTCAAAAACACATTTCAATTCGTATTTACCGGCCTGCACTCTCCAAACGTTTTGAACGGAAAATCGCAATCCGAGACCGTGTTATGAATTAAAATGCGCGGCACCGCGAACTCGCGTGCTATATGGTTGAGCTTGCCTCGCACACTGACTATGTTACTTTACCGGTTTACGGAGTCCGCGACGTCATAGCCTGTTGCAAATCGAATGACAACAAGCCACTGATAAGGTAATCATACACCTACGTAACATGAAAATGTCATAGGATAAAGCAGATTAGGACTAGCGCGGCTAGCTGCGCACATCACGTGCTACTAAGGATTTAGAAGATAAAATTTCACAAGCGACGCTCGAATCGTAAAGGTCAATTGTTATTTGCTAGGTGCAAAGATAATAGCGAGAGCTCAATGCCGGTGAAGATGATAATAAACGTAAACAATCAGGCGACAAAAGAAGTCATATAAATTGATGAGCATTGCAATAAAGGTTTAATGGTATTGGTCCAGAAACAAAACTCAAATAATGGTGTTATACAAACAGCATACTTACCAGTCACTATGATGCAAAATCAAAGTGACTGGTAAGTGCAACATCATTAAGGTAGCTATACTTTGCAAACATCAATGTTCATATGTGGACGGGACACGCTGTCTAGGCCAATCTGTCTGTGACTGTAATAGTGAAGTTCATAGCCGCCATGAGGGTAAGCAAGGTTGCAAGGTTAGGCACGGTTCTCCAAAGCCCAGGATGATTTCTGCAGAACTATTTATCTGCCTAAACAAACATTTGCTCTAATGCACTTCATCTACCATTGTCGGGCAGAATAATACCTTACGAAACGCTGCTTACGCAAGGCAGGAGATTGAACTTGACAAGGCCTTTGCACTCAAGTGTGAGGTCGACTACAGTAGGGTTTGAGGTAGAAATTTCTTTCAAGAGATGAAAAAATATTTCGTAGATTTTTCTACATGTTAGTAACAACAACTTTTATTACGATAAAAGATGTGAAATATACGTACAAGCAGGGCAGTCTTTAACTTATTAGAGGTACTGGGCACTTTAGGATCCCCAAGGCAATCATATCACAGAGCACTAGTTTGTGAAGTAGGTAAGGTAGGTAAGGTAAGTAGGTCGTTTTGTAATTAAACTAGACAACGTATTTATGTGTTAATTCCGGATAAACATATAGGTATTTATCGATAATATTTCCCGTGGATTGCGGATATTCTTTCCAGAGGCCAAGGTAAAAGAGGAGCCTGCGTATAACTGGGAATTTTTTGTAGCCGGATCGAAGTCTATGTATAGAGCTCACTGCTGGAATGGAATGTGGTGATGGGAGACCAGCGACGCGAGCCCATAAAGCCCACTGCTGGGTTGGAATTTGCCGGTGGTAGACCAGCGACCAGAGCCCAATGCCAAGCTGACGTATTTCGTAAACAGAATCCATGAATAGAACCCACTGCTAAAATGATAAACTGAGCGGAATAGAGTGGAGTAGGATAGAACTGAGCCTTTGGAACCTGTTGCCAAAGATCAATAAAGAGTAGCCCGAAACTCTTCTCGAGCAGTAGAGTTGAATTTCAGTACATAAACCGCTGTATATAAGTGTTGACGAACTGTAGTAAAACACGATCAAAAACAAAAACAATTTGTCGTCGCAGTCCCTAAAACGTGACATATTTTGAGACGACATCACCTCTCGATACAATCTCAATTAGAACACCTCCGCCAATCAGCTTAGCAGCAGAATTGGAAGTCACGAGCTGGGGTATTACTCAGGAAAAGTAGGTAATATTTATTCAGAACTTTGTGAATCGAAACAAGTGGCGCTGGTATATGGTTTGGTTGAGCCTTACGGATTGTTATCAGTAAGACAAGAGTTCAGAATATAGACATAGCGCGGTGTCAACACTTAAAATCGTTATGTATCAATATCATGATGTTACTTAATTCTTTTTAAAGTTGTATACCTATAGAAAATCCTTATTATGTATTATTATTTACATACTTAATAACAACTATAACTTAACAGTATTTACATAGTAATATATTTACAAAACCCGAGACCCGTGCCCCAGCAGTTGGGACAAAAGGGTTGATATCGAATATTTACAAAATAAGTTTTATATAAAAAAGTGGTTATAAACTCTTTGGTCTGGACCGTTGCCGTAGGAGAGTTCCCAGGACGCTGGCGTCATACCCTCTCTAAATGTGTGTTTTGGCATATAAATATTTTCAACTTCGCATAGGTCAGAAGCTTCAACTTCGAAACTATCCCTATTTTCAGTTACCAGCATCCAGATTAAACAAGGAATTTAATAAAACAAAGGGTTTTATGGTAGATATTCAATTTACTTTTGAACACTATAGTTCGCTGCTTAGTGCGTATTTTGAAGGCGGTTTTTTTATCGACTTGTATTGACACTCTTATTTTCTGTCGGATTTATGCTGATTTTATATAATATCCTTTGTCATCAGCGCAAAAATGCAGTGATTTTTGATGATTGGTCAAGGAGTTATGAGGGTTAATCATATTGCCCTTCTTTTATGTTAAACAAGTCACATACATATATGAACTAAAGCCTGTATACTGTGGGGGAAGGCAGAGGCCAAAGTCACCCACTTGCTACATACAAATAGAGTAAGTTGCTTCTTTAAACCCGCAGGAATAGACAAACCACAAAACCTGCTGTACCTCCAGAGTAAAGCCCGACTTTTGTTAACACTCGGATCACCAGACACAATGGAAATTCGGTCCGAATGTTTACCTGACCAGGCACTGGCGACACGTTCGGTGGCCGAGACGAAGGTTAAATAATTATAAATTATAAACATACATAATAAACACTGTAATGTTGGGCAATTTAATAAATAAATAAAATAAAATAAACTACGTAAACTCACGCTTCTATCCTGGCTCAGCTTACCAACAGAGGCCAGGGTTTACCAGCCTACCAACAAACCTCTTTCGCTTAAAAATTAAATTGCTTGGAATGCGGAAAGTCGAAACAGCCATCTTTTGGCTATGTAATATGGGCACCTACATAAGTTTTAACGGTTACATTGTATATAGCACAGGCAGCTCGTTGCGATGCTAAGTATCTACTGAAACCGTAGGACTTTATTCATACGCATTCAAAACTGATAGAAAATATCAATGAAAAGACAATACAAGCAGGGTGGTCCCGTGGTCAATACACTCGTAATAGAACACAACAGATACATTAACTTATTAAAGCTTCCGTCGGAAATAACAAAATTGTGTGGTCGATAGATGCGGATCATGGATAGGGATCATGAGAGATGACGTCCAGGGGAAGAGGCTTATACTCAGTAGAGGGTAGATGATGATGATGAAGTTACTATAATAGGAGATGTGTTTATAATATATAAAATACCAAGACAGAGATGAACTGCCGACGCGGGCTCTGTCTCTGCTGCGAATCAAAGCGAAGCTTGGTCTGGGACTCTTCGGTCAAGATCACATACAATAATAATGAGTACCAAGAGGCCCAAAACGATTCGTAACATTTTTATGTAAATAGTAGAACACACGAAAATTCGAACGATCTCAACGTTCCCTCATGTCACGTTGTTAGTCACGATGGCCATGTATTTACTCCTGCCTTGTTTAGATAACTAGTTATAGACAGTAACGCGTAACATTGACTACGTAATATAGACTATTATTGGATCTATCATTGAATTTTTCCGTACTCAAATTAAATAGGCATAGGACTAAATCGTGCGTGCTATATAAAAGTCTTCACTGCGTAGTGAAGATGTGCTAAAATTCTTCACTGTGTACTGCACGCATTAACGATTCGTGCGTGCTTTAGTACTCCCATGAATTGTAAGCAAAACCACTACCCGTTGAGGAATGAACTAATGAGGGGACAGACGTAGCTGTAACATTTGTTCACGGCGAAGATCACGTTTCTTCTTCTTCAGGCTATATTAGTCCTCTGCTGGACATAGCCCTCCCCTTATGAGCGCCAAAGGTCCCTGTCTTCAGCTTGCCGCATCCAGCATTTGCCAGCAGTTATTCGCAGATCACGTTTAGCTATCCAAATGAAAATTCTTCTTTTTCTTTGGTCACAAGAGCTTTTCATTTATCTCTGTTCATGGCAAGGGATGGTAGCTTCAGCTTTTCCCTTCTCATTCGTCTCAGAGATAACGAATCTCTTCCACATCTGGGTCGGTCTTCCGGGTCGTCGGATTTTTGTTAAATTAAACTATGTGTAATCTACAACTAACCGTTGAGGAGTGCCCGAGAAACAACCTGAACCTTAACCTGGGGAGGCTCCTTTCATGGACGTGAAGGGAGCCTTCCAAATGACGTACAGGGCCCGTGGGTCTGGCGCACCATGGGCAAAAATCAGCTAGTCCCTAAAGTCGCCGTCGTCGTCGTCAGGCTGTACTAGTCCACTGCTGGACGTAACCCTCCCATAATAAGCGCCATAGCGCCCTGTTTTCAGCTTGCCGCATCCAGCAGCTGCCAGCAGTTTTTCGCAGATAGTCATCCCACCTAGTCGGAGGGCGTCCTACATTACGTTTGCCGAGTCGCGGTCTCCACTCAAGAACACGTTTACTCCAACGGTTGTCGGTTCTTCGCGAGTCCCTAACGCTGATTGGCAAATCCTTTCACCACGATGGCTTGCCATCGACACGCTGAGAAGATTGTATTGTCACTAGAATTCGACAAGCACGCAAAAATTTATCTTATTTTTTTTAGCCGTATTGGATGGAATGGGACGGGACAAATCCCATTGTTGGTCAAAGCCTTCCCGATCATTTTCCACTCCTGCCTACCTTATGCAGTCATTTCCCAATCTTCATCTTTTATCTATTTTAGAATAGGCAGTCCTTTGCAACAGTTAAATATCAACACATTTTTGTCACTGGAATACGTGACATGATACACTGGGCACTTCCAAAAGAGAAAAGTAATAGAGTATTGTGTTGCTCCGTTGACGTAAATTCGATCGAGCCTTCACAAGGTAGATACAAATCATCATTATCTTGATGATGCCCGGTTGAATCAAGTGAGTCAACGATGATTATTTCTTTCTTTGAACTCTCATTCATAATAATTTTCTTAAAATACAAATACTGGGTGATAATAATAATTATTCAGGGTTAGTTTTAAAATGCGCAACTTCTGTTATATCCCAGTTGGAGTTTGAGTTTTGCAACCACATTTGTTCTTTGAGATTTTTTCTCAGATTTGACCAATTTAATTTAAGGAGTTTGTTTTCGATTGATATTTTTCAAAATATCACGGTTTATAAAATTGCAACTAATTCGTGCTTTAGGCAGTCCACCAAAGTCACAGTCTTCGTCATTGCCTTTGTTTTAAACAGAAACATGACAAATTTATTCAACACATATATTTCTAAAGCATTATCGTAGAAAAACCAATTAAAAACAAATTTAAATATATTAAGCGGGCCTAATCGCGATAACTTAGTAGGTAAAACGAAATTACCTTAATTCCCTTAACATAATAAATAATCGCGATCAGACCCGTTTCATATAAAAGTAAGAGCATCGCGAGTCATTAAGAAGTACCTACTAATAATAGTTTTTTTAAATGGAAAATTTAACAAATTTTAAAGGAGTAGAAGAAAAACGTTGAAACCTTCTGGAAACACGTAGTTTTGAAAAAACAGAAGCCTAACCGTTAAAAGAACCCGGGACTGTGTGAATTTTATTAAAAACCCAAGATCTTTTCGATTACGACCCGCTCTTCCAAATTCTAGTCAAAACATCTGTTTAATTTTAATTATATTTTTTTTATGCACGAGTCTTTGTTTCACTTAAATTCCATTCCATAGGAATAGGAACAATAATTAAGTAGCGTTACCCGTGACACTGGCCAGTCCAGGTCTTGGACGTTTACATGTTTGTGAAGTCGTTGTTTCTGGTTCCCACTACACAGGATATCCTAGTGTGGGGCCAGAGGCAATGTATGTGCTTGTATGAAAATGTTATGTTAGATTGTAGAGCTGGCCCTAAGTAAAGACTTAACTGTAGTACTGTCTTTTCGAATTTCTCAGCAAGGGCGTGACAGAACGTTACTTAACTATTTACTTAGTTAAATTCTTAATTCAAAAACTGCCCCATAGATTGTATAGACAGAAGAGTGTAATAGGCCACTTATATCCGAATAACAGCCAGCCGTTGATACTCTTTGCACAAAGGAGTATTTTAAGTGAGAAGCTACTAAAAAAAGAATGCCTCGCCAGTATTATATTCCTCAATGAAAACCTTTTTAGGTAGGCTGGCAATTTGGCTGTCTCCGGTATCATTGAACTTCTTTATTCAAATGAATGAAAGAAATATCCTCTTTAAAGCCTTTTGTATGGAATGTAATACGATGTAAGATGGAAAAGAACCAGTATTATTCCATCGAAACAAATACTCGGTTAATTGTGATTATTGTGAAGTTATTCCCAGTCACAATTACCGACGTTTTTCTGTCACCTTTGGAACTAGATAAAAATGTCTTTGTGGGAAAAGAGAAAAATTACTGCTTTCAGACATGAAAATGTCCAATATCGCGTACTAATTGCCCATGTTTAATGGAAAATAGCGTGAGGCTAGACCAATTTGTCACCAGCTATAAGTGACATGTAATTGTAAAGCCATGCAATTACTAGCGGGACGTTCAATGGAATATCTATTTTAGTATATTCTCACATTTATTTCTGCTATTAATGCGGGCTTGCCACGCGGCCAGGATGTTAATCGTTTCGTGTAAAAATGTCTAATTTTGATTTGATACAATGTTTCTATACATTTCTAGATACATTGTATCCAAACCCAGAAGTTAGCTAGCAGCAGCGCAAACTTACAATGGACCGGCGACATGCAGGGCCGAGTTTCATAAAACTACAATTCGTTTTATTACGAAGATTCGATGTACAATGCGTAGCAGAGGCTTCTTATTAGTTAATCAAATCAAAAAGGTTTTATTTAAAGTAGCAAAATTACTGCGACTTAATGAAAGTTACAAGTTAAAGCTATCCATTTTAAAATCTGAAGAGAAGAGAAAAAAATGACAAAAAACCTAAGTTAGTTTTTTCACAGTCCTTGATTAACAGAGTTTACGTACTTACGTAATGGATGACTTCAATACTTTTGTAATATGTACTTACATATTACAAAAATATTGAAGTCATCCATTGTACTGGTTAGAATTCCAGAAATCATTAACATCTAAATAATCCTTTATGTTATAGTAGCGCCTTTTGCAATCTGTGGCTTTATCGACTTTGCAATTGAATTGTCGTAGTAAACAATGAATTGTAGTTCTACAACATATAATTAATACTTTTGTTTCGCACTGTCAAATAACCTATTCGTAGGCGTCCCCAGTATATGGTAGAAAACACTAGTAACCCATGTGAAGTTCATTAGGCATGCGACGTGTGCATCGGTGACGCAGATGTGACGCGAGGGTTAAGGAAATCACTACTTATATGGGCATGACTGATGGTAATCTTCATCACGATTACACGGCGGGGAATAAAGGAGGGAGTAATAAATTATAGAAAAAACGTTGGTGGATATCCGTCTACGTGGGTGACACAGGATACAATCTAATTAATGCATGGTATACTCTGTACCGGGCTGGAGAGGAGCGCTCGTGTCCTAGTGGAACCGAGTGATTGGAAGCAATCACTTGTATTAAGCAACAACAGGCGCGGTCAGGTGCAGGATGGGTGACCGACCGTGACTAGGCTAGTGGCTTTTTTCCGAGCGCTTCAGTGCTTCGCAAGGCACGTTAAGCCGTTGGTGCCGGCTGTCATGTAATGGCAGTCGTTAAGCCATGTCAGAGGCCTTATGGGCGGCCTTGATAACTTCTGACAGTAAGGCCCGCCACTGTCTTAATCCTCCACCAACCCGGACTTGGCCCTCGTGGTGGAGTATGGCCTAACCTTCCTGCGATGCAGGAAGAGACCCGTGCCCCAGCAGTGGGGACATATAGGCAACATAGTTATATATGAAACGGGTCTATCTAATCGCGATTATTTATTAGGTGACCACGGCAACTGCAACGCTGTCGAAAAGTCGGGAATTAAGGTTATTACGTTGGTATTAGTGAAAACTCAGGTTTCGTCCCCGTTTCTTGGTGGTCATACTGGCATGTCATACTAATAAGACCAGTGAGAATCGCTTGTATTGGTGGTCATACTTGTCATTGTCCCTCTACGCTAACGCTGAGTCAGCTGCCTTTTGTGGTAATTTAGACGCACCACAGGCGAAAGCTATGTGTGTTTTTTGTTTCGTTTATTTGTATATTTGGTTTATTTCTGTTGTGCTCATGTTGTGTTAATTTTCTGGTTTTTTGTTTCTGTGATGTGTCTTGTTGCCATAATAAATGTCTTTCTTTCTTTCTAAATATAATATTTTTCTTAGCCCCTGTAGACCTGTAGATATAGAAGTTCAGTCAGCGTAAAAAAAAATTAACCAAGCAACAGGGGGTTTCGTTGCAAACTAATCAAAACCAGTCACTCAGACACAACACATTAGAATACATGTAATTACGTAGTGTCCAAGTAATTACAATATGAGCTTCTGTAAACGGATTAATAGACGGCCCAGACAAGGTCGATCGCGGTCAACCACGATTTAGCATAAACCTGATACCAGGATTAAGTACAGCGATAACGGCCGCACTCTTAAAGCTCAACTTTTTTTCTTTATTTCTGGTTAGAGCGTCTGATTATGACCCGATTGTGTGAGCCCCATTTTCGTCCAGACAGAACCAGTACTCTCACCGGACGCGTACAAAAAAAGAACTGGGCCCTATTTCATAATACATACTACTTTTTTAATTATTTAAACGTACGACGCCCTCTGACCAGGTGGGATGACGATCTGCGAAAAAACTGCCGGCAGATGCTGGATGCGGCAAGCTAAAGACAGGGCGCTATGGCGCTCAATAGGGGAGAGCTATGTCCAGCAGTGGACTAATACAGCCTGAAGAAGAAGAAGAGTGTAGTATCTACATATAGTAACCACAGCACGCATACACAAAAAACAGGAACATAATTATCAATTAAAGCCCGGGATGGTGGTGGATCGAAAGACAGTGGCGGGCCTTACTGTCAGAAATCACTGAGCTGCCCATAACGCCTCTGAAATGGCGGCACTAACGGCGTAACGTGCCTCGCGAAGCACGGAAGCGCTCGGAAATACTGCCACTAGCGGCAGTCACCTGATTGTCATCCATCCAGCACCTGACCGCGCCTACTGTTGCTTAACCCAAGTGATCGATTCTAATCACTCGGTTCCATTAGCCCACGAGCGCTTCGAGATTTTTATATATGTAATTTTATTGTTATTACTAGCTGGTGCCCGCGATTTCGTCTGCGCAGGATATATCGTGTAGATTTTTTCCTACTTACTTGACACTGATCATCATATGTTGGACCATTCACACAATATCTTTATAAATTGTAGCCTATATGTTATTCTGATGTATAAGTTATATCATTGTCAGGTTTCATTAAAATCCATTAAGTAGTTTTTACGTGAGAGAGTAACAAAAATCCATGTATACTTATGAACTTTCGCGTTTATAATATTAGTAGGACATAGTAGAGTAATAGGGATTTGACAGAATTAGGACTAATAATTATTTCGATAATTTACGTTGTGTCAAGAATACGTCCAATTCGTCATTGTCTCGGTTATAAGCTATCATAACGCGAACAATTCATGGTTTACTGTGACAATTCAATGTAGTTACATAGCCGTTAACCCACAGACTAACAATTAGGAAGACTCGGCCACGCAGTCTACATAGAATTGTCGTAATAAACTACGATTGTAGTTTTATGAAACGCGACCCTGCCATTGCTAATGTTTCTTCTGGTGATTTGCGACTTACTAGACTTCGTTATAATCCAGAGTGATAAGGCGATTCCAATAAAAAAACCTTTCAATTGCATTAAGATTTGCAGGTGCATTGGACCTGCCGTCAATGTCAAAACAATAATTATTATTCTTGACAAGCGAAAATGTATCGTCTAATGCGTTTATTGAATGTTCACTCATGCTAATCTCATGTCGGATTAAAATTACCTCGATCGATATCAACCCTTGTATGGCTCCTCTGCTGGGGCACGGGTCTCTCATGCCAAAATTATTGAAATTCTTTATTGCATAAAATTTTGCACATAGGCGAGCTTAATGCTTATACCATTATTTACCAGCTAACCTAAGTTTTGGAGATAAGATTAGCAGGTACAGTGCTACACAAGAAATAAGTCTCGCGGATGACCAAAATTTTGGATGTGCGGCAAGTTGATCGACCAATCAGATAGTTTCATTTTATGGCAGGCCGCGCGCCTTTGTTGCTATTGGTTGATTCAACGTCATCGATGCAGGTGACTATTAGTTTGGCAATATTAGCGTAAGCGAAATAGGTAGCGATACTGCGGCAATCAATTCTGCACCTTAACCGTATCGGTTAAAGATCATGTTGAATGTACTTATAGCTTCGGGTACTTTCGTTACACTTCTTCCTAGTCTGCGCGAACGTAGACTCCCGAAGGGACTTTTATGATGTGTAGTAGTGCAATATACAAAATAAAATTTAATACAATATAACATAACATAAATAACATTTAAATACATTGCTTCTGGCCCCACAGTAGGATACCCTGTATCGTGGGTACCAGAAACAGCGTCATCACAAACACGTAAACATCCAAGACCTGGGGGTTTTTTTCTCCCCAGCCGGGGATCCTAAACATGTAAGGTGCTGTGCCTGGTCCCCTAATATTGACAGCAGTCAGCACTTTCAGTCTTCAGGTTCCCGCGGGCGCTCAGTAGGTACAGTCCGTCTCCACTCATCCTTCTTCCGCGCGAGTAGCGACCGCTAAAATATATTTTCAATAAATTCTATTTTGCATTTTAATTAGTCTTTTTGAAAAAGACTTTTATAGAGACTCCTGTAACAATTCGAACCCGGGACCTCTCGCATGGTAGGCGGATGCGCTATCGCAGCGCCACAGGGGTCGTCAAAATATAAATATAAAAATCACCATCTAACACAGTTAAAGAGATGTCAAAATCGCCGTGGTTAAAAGTATATGTCCCTAGTAACTAATGATTGTATTTAATGATTGTATTTGTGTATACTCACTGCGAAGTGCGAGTACGTAGGTCCCGCCTGCTTGGTAGTTTATGCTCGGCAGTCGAGTTATTTGTTATTTTCCTTATCCTGTGATAATAGATAAAATGAAATTTTATCTATTAATAGCCATTAATAGATAAAATTTCATTCCAAAATTGGAGACAACTTTTCTTTATGAAAAATTCTGTTTAGGAAAGATATATGTGTAATGTCCATCATTTAATTAGGTAGCATCAAACTCTCAGACCACATTTATGAAAAGTTTACTCATTTTACAACAATAATTAAAAATCTTAAATTGTGAACGCGAGACAGCATGATCCTTAATTCTTAATTGTTAAAAAACTTAGCCCTACTGAGAATGATTTCCAGTAGTTTCAAGGATGCAGTCGCCCTAATTGCTTCGTAAATAAAGGATGAATAAAAAATAAAGGGTTATTGCAGATGAATGTACCTTATCATTTGTATGAACGTCTATGAAAGCAGATTGCGCAGACGCAACATCGCCGCCATTTTGAAATTCTCCATTATAATACAATCTACTCGATCGATGAATGGTATTCCTTTGTCGTGGCGGTATGTAAATGCTGCAATTAGGTAATGTCCACGCGACGCAACAATGCTCTTGCGCAACCAATTTCTTTTTCTAATGCCGAGTTTGTTTACATTGCGTCGGCTGCAACTGCACGGGAGCGCGAGGGAAGCATTCGCATAGCAACAAAGTTGACTAAAGGCGAATGCAATCTAAAGTAAGTAAATCATAAGGTACATTTTTTTTCAGCAGCGCCTATTTAGTTATTAAAGTACGAACAAGAATATAGTTCTGCAATATCTTATCCACAAGGTATAGGGATTATTAATGGGATGGTTAATGTACACAGCGTCAGGCTTTGTTTGTGCTATTATAGTCTCTAACCTAAAAGTATTTAAGGTTTATTTTAGTTTGTATTGATGCACCCTAATATCGCCGGTTCGTTTTAATCCGGATAGTCTTTAAGTTGGACCTCCCAATAGTTTATGAGCGGAATGTACAACTCAACCCTGCACAGGTATTGAGATCAATGGAAAAACGGAGACACGGATCCCATCATCTACATTAGATCACATCTATCACGTAGTTGTCCACCCTAATTGACAATTACAAAGTGTAAAACCGGTGGTCCGGTGTTGTAACCGCGGAGCAGTTCAAAATTGCACTGAACAGAACCGATTGTAAAGATCTGACTCCAGTGATGGAGAAGCACTTCAAGAAGAAGAAGAAAGTGTAAAAATTTGTATGTATTTGACAGTAAAATCGGGGTGCATTCAATGAGCCTTCCTGAACGACGTACTCACTGAGCCCGTACGTCTGGGGCACCTTGGGCAACAATCAACAAGTCTCTAACGCTGGTTGGCAAATTTTCACCACCATGGCTTGCCACGCTACGAAGAAGTTTAATCGAAGTAGTTAAATAATGGCAAAAAAAATTATTTGTCATTATTAATGATGCTCGTGATCTCACTTAGGGTCTGGCGGAAGACCAGCGTTACGGTCTTAGCCGTAACAAATGCCGAGTCTAGACTCCTTTTTTAAAGCCATGACACACATCGTCATACCCACTTTAAACTAAACTTCATTTCATTTATCTACTTTTTTAGTTATAAGTAAGTTTGTTATAATGTTTTATGTGCATGTTTAATTTTAACTCACAAAACGTAGTTTCACTGTGAGCACCATGCTTTTACTGCACTTTTCTTGTTGAGTTGCGAGTGTCTTGTCTTTGGAATAAACCTTTTCTATTCTATTTAAGTAGGGTAAATCGGGAGACTCCCTACAGTGGAGGCGTAGTAGCGACCATACTTCCCATCTCAATCCATGTGCAGTGGTGGTAATGTAAACGTGGCGTGATGAATTATGGAATGGCGATGCGTTCAATGATTTAAGAGTGCAATATTTTAATAATGTATTAGGAATTTTAATTGGGATTGCTGGCCTTTATGTCTGTCGCACATGCTAATATGATTTATTTAGCTTCTGAGTGACTACTGCAATATGAACGCCAGTTATAAAACTATGTTACAGCTGTAGAAAGAGAAATTTTGCAAAGTGAAGACGAGGTCCGAATACATACAGATAACTTGAACAAACATCCGCGCAGTCGGGATGAGCTCGCAATAGACACGAAAAAGTTTTAGCTGACACCCTGGATTAATTTAGCATAGTGGTAATTTAGACAGGGTACGTTTTACACTATTTTTATTTTTAATGCACTAACCCGTGCTAAGGAACAAATTTAAAAACCTATTTAGAGGCTAAAAATTTCACCCATGCCGGGATTCGAACCCGCAACCTCTGGCTATCCGTACCAGCGCTCTACCAATTGAGCCAATGGGCGACTCACGGCATCAGTGAAATTTCGAACCTCTTTACAATATTCTCTGTATTACGTACAGGCAGCGACATCTGACTTAAGCAAATTGCATTACTTACAGCCCCGACTACCTACTTTGCAGTTAGGTTTAACATCGGAACGATATCACTGTACCCACATGATTACACTATTTTTATTTTTAATGCACTAACCCGTGCTAAGGAACAAATTTAAAAACCTACGTTTTACTGCGGGAAAATATTTTAGTCCCATGAGAAAATCGCTGGTAACACCGCGGGGCACAGCCAATAGTTGATTCAGTCAGATCCAGCCAGTAGATAATTTGACTTCGTTATCAACCCTTGTATGTCCCCACTGCTGGGACACGGCTCTCCGCCTGCATCGCAGGAAGGTTAGCCCATACTCCACCACGGGGGCCAAGTCGGGTTGGTGGAGGAGTGTTAGACAGTGGCGGCCTTGCTGTCAGAAGTTATCAAGCCGCCCATAAGGCCTCTGACATGGCTTAACGACTAATTTGACTAATTCCTAACATTTTGAAGTCAACTCCGCGTGTCCCGTGAGGCCCTAAATACTTTATTGTGACGTCATCTGGTCAAGTTATTTGTCGGGCGTGGTAAGAGTGCTAGTACGGTACGCAAAGGATGCGGGTTCGAGCCCGCTTTAGCCCTTGTTTTAGTTCGACCAGAGATTTTCTAACTTAACTCTCGTAGCACGTAGATAGAGATAGAGTACACTTTATTGCACGTAGTGGGAGCCTTAACTTAGTATGTAAATACGTGTATGTAAATGGCGTGAGGAAACACTAGGGTTTCCTCACGCCATTTTCCCTCAGGAGTGGTAATGCTACTACAACTACTGAAGTTTAGCAATACATGAGGCATGTAAATACCTAAAACACTAGGATTTCCTCACAATGTTTTCCTTCACGGTTACGATTAGTAATGCTACTATAACTTCGGAAGGTTAGCAATACATGAGGCATATAAATACCTAAAACCCTAGGGTTTCCTCACAATGTTTTCCTTCACAGTTACGATTAAAAATAATATAATGCAATAAAGTATTCGCTGAGATCTTGTTTGTCTATAAATACTTCGTTATTTATTCATTCCGACGGCGTCTGTTTTTTTAATGAAAAACTTTTTATTAACGTAAATGGTAAGTTGGCCCACCTTTCAGCTACTTCGGTAATTAGCAAACAAAAAAGTATTACTAGATGCTAAGGTTGGCTGGAAGAGATCTATGTTAGAGATAAGTTCGCCTTTGGAACAAATGTTATGTAAAGATGTAATGACATATATAGAACATAATATACTTTAATATAATCACTTGTTTGTATAATGTTCCTTGGCACTTTCAACACTTTTACTTTGCTTTGCTTTGTAAAATTTATTTTCTGATATAGAGCAACCTCTGGAAGCATTATAATCTTGTATGAAAGATTTTTAGCTTCCAGAACAAGAAAACTTTTGTGTACTTTTTTTTCTATGAAATAAACAGTTAAATTTTTTTTTTTTTCTAATTTACTGTTTGCAATAAAGAATATTACAGTATAAATACGATTACAACAAATCATACAGTGGGTATCGAACCCGCGACCTCCAGGATGGTAATAGATAGATAGAGAAAACTTGAATGTACATAAAAATGGATAGACACATACATTTTTAAGTGTGTAAGTTTATTTAACCACACCATATTGCTTTTCTTTTTTCTTCTTTTTTGCACGCCTGCCAACTTTTGGTTACCTCCTGCGGTTGACTGGTAGAAAACGCTTACGACATTAAGTTCGCCGCATTGTACTATTTTATGGTGCAATGAAGTATTAATAATAACAATAATTTCTTAACCTAACAGTAAAGGCGACGGCCTTATCATTTACAGTGATCTCTTCCAAACAGCCTTTGGATGGACTAGACTAATCAGAAGTGATGCACCAACGGAGAAGTAACACATTAATAAAAATCGCACATATTTTGATAACGCTTCCAAACCGAAGAAAACGCGAAGCCGAAAGACTCAAGTAAATAAACATCTTGTCCTTAGCACGGGTTACGTTACGTTATCAACCCTTTTATGTCCCCACTGCTGGGGCACGGGTCTCTTCCTGCATCGCAGGAAGGTTAGGCCATACTCCACCACGGGGGCCAAGTCCGGGTTGGTGGAGGGTTGTAAGACAGTGGCGGGCCTTACTGTCAGAAGTTATCAAGCCGCCCATAAGGCCTCTTACAGGGCTTAACGACTGCCATTATATGACAGCCGGCACCAACGGCTTAACGTGCCTTGCGAAGCACGGAAGCGCTCGGAAAAATGCCACTAGCGGTAGTCACGGGACGCTCACCCATCCTGTACCTGACCGCGCCTGTTGTTGCTTAACCAAGTGATTGATTCCAATTACTCGGTTCGCCTAGGCCACGAGCACCACGAGCGCTCCGCACGAGCACGGGTTAGTGCATTAAAAATAAAAATAGTATAATCATGTTGGTACAGCGATATCATTCCGATGTAAAAACCTAACTGCAAAGTAGGTAGTCGGGGCTGTAAGTGATGCAATCTACTTCAGCCAGATGTCGCTGCCTGTACGTAATACAGAGAATAGTGTAAAGAGGTTCGAAATTTCACTGATGCCGGTGAGGTCGCCCAATAGCTCAGTTGGATAGAGCGCTGGCACGGATAGCCAGAGGTCGCGGGTTCGAATCCCGGCATGGGTGGAATTTTTAGCCTCTAAATAGGTTTTTAAAATTTGTCCTTAGCACGGGTTAGTGCATTAAAAATAAAAATAGTATAATCATGTTGGTACAGCGATATCATTCCGATGTAAAAACCTAACTGCAAAGTAGGTAGTCGGGGCTGTAAGTGATGCAATCTACTTCAGCCAGATGTAAAGAGGTTCGAAATTTCACTGATGCCGGTGAGTCGCCCATTAGGTCAGTTGGATAGAGCGCTGGCACGAATAGCCAGAGGTCGCGAGTTCGAATCCCGGCATGGGTGGAATTTTTAGCCTCTAAATAGGTTTTTAAAATAAAAATCTGTAACCTGCGCACCGTGCTTTCAACAACATAAAGAACGATCGCAGTAAAAATCCGTTGGAACGAGTATTTTTGTAAATATACGTTCTGCAACAATACACAACACAGTGAGCAAACAGCGTGACTACAGCTGTGAGACAGAAGTATGTATCGCTTCCTTCTTCTTCAGGCTATATTAGTCCACTGCTGGACATAACCCTCCCCTAATGAGCGCCATAGCGCAAGGTTGTGCCATCATTGGGGGGTATTGCCCATAATCCCTACGCTGGGCATGCGGGTTGAGGATCGGAGTTCGGTGGAACTGTACTGCAGTGGGCGCTCGCCCGCCCCCCGGTTTGTGTCCCTTAGTCGCCTTTTACGACACCCGCGGGAAGAATTTGGGTTTGTGCTATTCTCTAGGCCAACATCACACAGCATATCGGTTTAGACAGGGTTATTTCTGAAAAGCGACTAACTGTAACCGAAGCGCTCGTGGCCTAGTGGTACTGAGTGATTGGAATCAATCACTTGGGTTAAGCAACAACAGGCGCGGTCAGGTGCTGGATAGGTGACCATCCAGTTATTGTCGTTACATGCATTTTTTCTGAGCGCTTCCGTGCCTCCCAAGGCACGTAAAGCCGTGCCGGCTGTCATGTAATGGCAGCCGTTAAGCCGAGTCATAGGCCTTATGCGCGGCTTCATAACTTCTCATAACTGCCACAGTCTTACAGTCCTCCACCAACCCGGACCCGAGTGCTTAGTGCGAGTTTGACAGATCCAATCGAATAACTTTACTACCGCGTTAATCGAGCATTGAGTAGTGAGTATGAGTAAGTTAACCGTTCGAACTGGCAAAACGCCGTCACAGCTCACAGTACAACTCGCTCTCGCGTTTATTCGTGTTTTGGCTGGTAAACGTGTTCACTTCTCAACGTAAACCATTACAATTCGCACTCAGCAATTTTAATTTCCATGCTTGTCGCTAGGTGGCGCTTCTTCGATGCCATAGAAATATGAGTTAACGTTAACGCGATCGAGTAGTTAAAAAACTCGCACTAAGCACTCTGGCCCCCGTGGTGGAGTATGGCCTAACCTTCCTGCGATGCAGGAAGAGAGATGCACTTTGTATATCTCCCGTGCCCCAACAGTGGAGATATACAAAGTGATGATATCAAAACTATCTTTGTTTCTTAATGACTAATAGCGATTATTCGTAACTGATACTGGTCCGTTTGGTTGCATAACGTGGGTATATTTATAAGGTAATTACCTTAAATCCCGAAGTTACGTTTTACCTAATAATTATCGCGATTAGACCCTTTTAATATCAGGAAAATTTTATTTTATTTATTTATTTAAAAAACAAACAACACATTGCGAATTAATGTAATAAAAAATATATCCTGGATCCCAAAGAAGGATTCGCCGTGCTATGTGTTCCCAGGCTGCTTCCGTGTTCTAAACTAGTACTTAGAGACTAATAAAGTTGTAACAAAATCAAACTATTATCGTTATCGCACACGAAACATAACAGGCCAGCTTTCTCATCAAAAACCTGCCCACCTCACTGCCTATAGCTACAATACGACTGACTCAGCCCAAAGCTAGCAGGAGATCTACAGCAAAGTTGATTTATCCTTACTTGTCCAATTTAGTAAACAAGATTCTAACCTCAAAATTGACAATTGATGCCAAAACTAGATATTTCCGAGTTCATAAACTTTGTTTATAAAATAAGCGTGTTACCTAAAATAGTGTCCCAGGTTACCTTTGTCCTTTATAGAAATATGGTAATTTTAGACTAAAAACTCATACTTTAACGGCGTACATGCATGCAACGACTTATGAACGTCGATGAAGCGAAGGTGATGTGTCAGGATCGTGGCAAGTGGCTATCCCTGGTCTCTGCCTTCCCCTCTGGGATACAGGCGTGAGGTTATGTATGAATGTATGTACTTGACCGCTAGAATCTTGTTTACTAAAATGAACAAGTAAGGATAAATAGACTGTACACTAGTTGGGGTGATCACCTGTCCGTGACGCTACGAGGGTAGCTCCGGACAGGTGCGCCCCACCTGACGTTGTGCGGAGTAAAGCTAGCTCGTTACACGACATGTGCAGGATCGAAGGTGGCTCGTAAAAGAATACATTAAGACCTTAGTAAGTTAGTAACACACGCACGAGCTCTAGATTCAACTAGTCTTAGCGGGACTTTATTTACAGGTGACGAAGGGAAATTAATAATGCAAGCAAGGACTAACTGTGACTATGCGTAGACGAATATGGGATTATTTGTAATTTGCACAATTTGGTGATAATTTTATAAAGAAAAGATTTCGATATGAATGCTAGTAAAATGGGTATTTTTATATGCGTTTTTGTTTTAGACTAGCCTCTAAATTTAATTTTATTTTTATTTTATTTTGGCAACAAACAGTCATTACAGGATACCAAGTATTTTTATTAATGTAAATAATTTTGCTTATAGGCAGCTAGGTGCACACAAATTATAATTATAAGGACATAGTTAATTTAATTATTATATAATTTATGTTCAGCTAACTACTTACGGTTTTCATATTTCAGTCCTATCCATCCTAAGGTTGTCTGGAAGAGATCGCTCGCAATTTTTTTGTGTTTATTGGGAATTCCGTTTTCTTTCTCTTGCAGTTCATATTATGTCAAAGAATCTGTTTATTTAGTTTCTGTTATTATATAAAAATTTCTTACATACTTTCTTTACTATAAGATCACCAGCTATACAACCCATACCTATACACCACTATGTAAATTTAAGACTTTTCATGTACTTTTATTATACACTTGCTAACTGTGTAGGTAAATGTCGTGAGGAAACCCGAGTGTCTGCGGTGTTCATATATCATAGCGCTTGAAATTGCCAATCCGCAGTGACCACGCATACTCTCTCTCTCTGAAAGAAGACCTGTGCCCTGAAGTGGGATTTTTATAGGTTACAAAAAAAGTTCTTTTATCATATACTAGCTGACCCAGCGAACTGCATACCGCCCAACAGTCGATTCTTAAATATTTTTATTTTTCCCACCGTAAGAACCATCCTCGTACGTCAAGGAATATTCTAAAAAAAGAATTGGCGAAATCGGTTCAGCTGCTCTCGATATTTGCGCTTACCAACACATACGGGGATTCATTTTTATATTATAGAAGAAGAAGATAGAAGATGTCGTCCAATAAAGAGTACCTAAAGTCATTAAATATAAGGAACCGCCTATGAGAAGATGAATAGCAAAGTGTTGAGCGACTTGAATACTTACAATACTTAGTTTTACTCTTTCTACAGGCGTTCTGACTAACGAATGGTTCATTGTATTTAAATCGTTAACAGTAACCACTATTATTAGACTAAAACAATGACTGTAAACATCTTTTATCACGGTAATTGTTTTAATTGTGCTAGCTTGTACATTATTTTTAATTGCGTAGATAAATATTAAGACTGTCCGCCTTAAATTATAGAGCTTTTTGATATGCAACTCAAGGAATCGCATATATGTAGGTATGTATATAGATAATAGTACCACGAATGGTATTTTTTTTAATGTAGCCCCTATAATAGCTACGCCTTACTGCAGAGCACATGCCTTCTCTCAGAAAGAGAGGGTTTTTTGGAATTGTTTTCAATTATTAAAAAATAATGTGTCTATTTCTGTTTTCTCGCTAACTGCGAAGGAAAACATCTTGAGGAAACTTAGTGCCTCAGGTGTTGAAACCCCATCGGCTCTTGAAATTGCCAATCCGCGGTGGGCATGCGTAGTATAATATCTCTCTCTGAAAGAAGGCCTATTCCCTGCAGTGGGACGTTTATAAGCAACATAAAAAAATTGATTGTGATTGTAATGTGTGGACGGTATTTTATTTTATAAATCTCTTTGTGACCTCTGTGGCGTAGCGGTAGCGCGTCTGCCTACCATGCAAGAGGTGCCGGGTTCGAATCTCGGCTGGGAACGAAAAAAAAACCCCAGGTCTTGGATGTTTACATGTTTGTGATGTCGTTGTTTCTGGTTCCCACGACACAGGGTATCCTAGTGTGGGGCCAGAAGCAATGTATGTGCTCATATGTAAATGTTATGTTATATTAAATCTGTAATTTTAAAAACACGTAAAAAAACGGCATACATACATACAATAACCTCACGCCTGAGGGGTATCTATCTATCCCAGAGGGGTAGGCAGAGACCAGGGACTGCCACTTGCCACGATCCTGACAGATCACCTTCGCTTCATCAACGTTCATAAGTCGTTGCATGCACGCACGCCGGTTCTGGGTACATTTTATCTTCCCGTTTGCCAAGACATACCCTATTTGGAGAACGTATGTCCGCCTGAGACGTCCCTTACCAACCCTTCCACTCACATTCGCAATATATATTTGTTTCGTCAGTCTTTCTTCCTTCCTCCTCTCCATATGTCCAAACCAACGCAACATTCCTTTCTCAACTCTAGTCACTACATCCTCTTTCAGTCCACAACGTTCTCTAATCAGACTATTAAAGGCAGTGTTACGTCAATAATCGTCTTTGTTATCTTAATGTTACTATCCAAAGCACAATATATACAGGGTGATCAGTTGCGGACTATACAGCGTGTACAGATCGCATCCCTCCTACCATTTAAGTTTAACCTTTGAACAACACGCTGTACGACGCATATGTTATGATTTTGTCATCAGAAGTGTGATTGATGGCTCGTTATAAATGTACGTTATCAGTCGAATTTTCCGACAAAGCTTTTTGTTAGTTTTAACGCAAAGGAAAACATGGTAAAATAGATTAGCAGAGACCGCTTTACGACGCACAAGTGTTACATATTAATAACCATAATTATATTTACTTATTTTTATATGCAGCCATTCCTAGATACATAAACTCACGCCTGCATTTGGGAGGGGTAGGCAGAGACTAGGGTCGGCCACTTATTCTTAGGTGTTCGCATTATGTTTCTTAAATTGAATGGCCTTTGGGACTATCTTGTAACGGAGAAAACACTGGCCATTCTTTTATTTATTTTTTATTTACGATTCCATAATAAAGGTACCATCTATTCGTGAACCATTAACAAACATAATGCAACAATTAAATAGTAAGAGTGTATGAATAAAACTTTCATTAAATCGCGTGTTTGAGCTACTTTGAAACCTGTTTGATTTGATTGAATTCATTAATTAATGTTCTTACAAAAGGAAACATTACTGTCGCGTCGCCGCCGTTGCTTTAGTGTTATCGTGTCAAAAAAAAAGAGGGCATTTATTAGCACAGTCGCACAGAGTGCTTAGTGCGAGTTTTTTAACTACTCGATCGCGTTAACGTACTCATATTTCTATGGCATCGAGGAGGCGCCACCTAGCGACAAGTATGGAAATTAAAATTGTTGAATGCGAGTTGTAATGGTTTACGTTGAGAAGTGAACACGTTTGCCAGCCAAAACACGAATAAACGCGAGTGCGAGTTGTACTGTGACAGCGTTTTGCCAGTTCGAACTGTTAACTTACTCATACTCACTACTCAATGCTCGATTGACGCGGCAGTAAAGTTATTCGATTGGATCTGTCAAACTCGCACTAAGCACTCCGGTCAAGCAATGACGTCACGATAAATTTTCGTAAAATTAAAGGGCCAACGCACATCACCAATCGTAGCTACTGACACAGTAGACATAGTATTTCTTAATAATTCGCAACACTCATACATACTCGTATATTAAACGGGTCCAATCTCGATTATTAAACGGATGTAACCGCGATTTGGAGTTTTATTGTACATTTTTTCTCCAAAATTATCTAGATTTTGAAATGGGACACCTTGTTTGAATAGTAACGTTCATTAAGCCGCAGTTTCTGCGCTACTTTAAATAAAACATTTTCATTTCATTTCATATTTATTAGGTAAAACGTAATTACCTTATTTCCCGACGGGGTAGACATAGATGTCAGAGAGAATCATAACCATAATTTGAAACAAGCCAGAAAGAGCAGAACAAAACATAAATTAAAATCAACAGTCTACACGAAGCTTATAAATCATATGTGAAAATAAACCACACAACTGTGATAATAAAAACTAGTGAAAGTTATAAATTACCGCAAACCGACGGAATCAATCCAGATGGGTTTGGTTTGGCCCGTATAGCATAAATGTGCGAATCAAACTTATTAACTTGTCGATAAAGAGAGTTTATTACGAATGAAGCAAAAAGTGATAAATATAGAAGACACTACAGGCGGGTTTTTTATGTATTTTATATTTCACAGTGACCTATACCTAACCGTAAATGAACCACATCGTTGGATTAGTATTCATACAACGATAACACAACGTAAATGTATGAAACCAATCCGATGATGAGTCGTTATGTAGAATTATCGTATTTATTTTTTTGCCAAAATTGGCATACTGGCTAAAATTCAAACAGAAAAGATTGATGAAAAACTAAGGCTCAAAACGAATGCTACGAGTAAAGAACACTAGAAACGATGGCAGCCTATTCTTAGAAATAGCCATAACCAATTTCAAGGCGTACTAGAAGCATATTTATTCCATAAACAATAAGGTACAATTTGGCATCATTGCAGCAACGAACGATGTGTCTTTCTAAGAATATAGTAACATCTGTCGGCTATCCGCGGAATGAAAGACTCATAAAACCTATATTTTCCTGTCGCTCCGGTTCATGGTCTAGTCTAGAGAACACATGGTCGCATTTATAGGTTAAGTTGTTTTGTCTATCCGGGTTAATTAAATTGAATAAATAAGGCATATTTTAATGAGTGCAGAGTAAGCTAAACACCAGATCAGTTTATACCGTCAGTTAACGGGGCAGGATCAGGTTAGCGGCAAATATTTCATTTGCCCGTTTTAATTTTGTTCATATCCACGGCTGAAAATAACCAGGAACGTGTAGTAAGCCAGTTTAATGTTTCTTCGCTTAGTTCAAGAGTATTTTCGGTGATATTTTACAAATGTTTTATTGAAGGAAACCTCAAATTTTTACTACACAATTTTGATAGATTACGAGTAGTGGAACCCCCATGTTAGCGCCTTGCGGCACGGCGGTCGGTTAATGAGTTTCCTGGTAAGTGTTTCAGTCTGTTTGAGATGCAATAAGGCGTCTAGTTACAGAGCACAGTGTTACTCATTTCCGCAATGACTGTTCGGCTTAAACATTAAATTCATGTCTAATTAATGATACACTTTAAGATCTAGTCGGGATTTTGGTAACAATTCAAACAATTCATGTCTGAGACATAATTTTAAGTAGCCCGGCGTAGCACCTATATCATCCTTTCAGATAAATAGGTAAAGAATTGCAAATTAAAAAAATTAAAGAGATTCCTCTCAGGTTAATCGGAGCCCACAGGAAAGTACAACGTGCGAAACCCCAACTTATGCAACTTTCCTCACGCTGAATTCCTTGAAATCTAGCGATTGGTACGATATGTATGCAGACATCAGCTAAGTCTATACAGGATTTGCGCTCAAAAGCCCGCGCTCAACATCGTCTCAGCATTTATTGTAGGTGGGTAGCAGTTGCCGTTAGACGCTTATAAATAATCTGGCATAAATGTACATGGGTTTTTTCAAAACGTAGTTAGTGATAGTGATACAAATATCATTGCCTTGCTTCCTTTGGACAGTCAGTCGCTGAGCTCGTTGAGAACATGCTGATAAAAGTTTATTTGTTTCACAGTCAACTGTACCGATGTCCTTATTCAATACTTGTGTCATTCAATAGTTGATAAATCATTTACGACAAAGCGCTTGATGTTACCATGCTGACAAATAAGTCAGATAAAATTGTCTCAACACTTACTATCGTTTTAAGAGGTCAACATGGGTCAGTGATATTACTGGGCTAGATTCCACATTGGGAACGAACTATTTGAGGCTAAATTGGGTAGGGGACATGATGCATGACGCTGAGTAACAGAAATGAATAGGGACATAAATGGAATAGAGGTATGGAACAAAAGGTTGTGTGGACTTGACTTTACACGAAATGGGAGACTCAAAAAGATTGGCGAAACAAATATTTATTGCGAATGTGAGTGGAAGAGCTGGTAAGGGATGTATGCCCACCGACCCAGGCGGACATACATCGACCAAATAGGGGATGAATTGGCAAAGAGGACGATAAAAAGTACCCGGAACCGGCGGGCGTGCATGCAACGGCTTATGAACGTTGATGAAGCGAAGGTGATCTATCATGATCGTGGCAAGTGGCAGTCCCTGGTCTCTGCCTACCCCTCTGGGATACAGGCATGAGGTTATGTATGTAGTAAATTCTTTCACGAAAAACGCGTTTACGCGTTGTGCAATGTTAGAAACAATTCATGGGAAAATATGGTGACGAAATGGTGGAGTGTCCGAAATCATTGTCAAGTCTATTTTACACACACAATCAAGTAATTTGTGTGTAAAATAGATTTATACAACGTGTTGTGCAAATGAATAACGCAAAACACGAAACCGTTTCTTCAGTATTTATAGTTAAATCAAAAGTAATGAAATTGAGGGATGTCCTCAATGCTTAAGGCATTGAGTCTTTGTTTGAGTGCAATAAAAGTATTAATAATCATGTCTTTGATATTAAGCAAAAGACCATTTTGTCCGATCGCAACGTAAAAAAAATTAGTACTGTTGCAAGATTGTATAATTAATAAAAAAAATATAATGTTGGTGCCGGCTGTCATATAATGGCAGTCGTTAAGCCATGTCAGAGGCCTTATGGGCGGCTTGATAACCTTTCTGACAGTAAGGCCCGCCACTGTCTTACAATTCTCCACCATCCCGGACTTGGCCCCCGTGGAGTATGTCCTATACCTTCCTCAGGGAAGAGAGCCGTGCCCCCCTCGGTGGGGACATAATGGATTATAAAAAATATAATGTCTTTGCTTATATTGGTTTAGGTTTAATTTATTGCTACTGAAAAAACAGTTTTCAGGGTTTTATTTTTTCTATAACACCTTAATGCCGCAAGATTTTCTCTTTTTTTAATTCTTGCCTCCGCAACATTTACATCGGGTTTTGTATCGAACGAACCAATACGAGAGAAACGTTTCCAAGACAAGCTATTGCGTTTATTCTTGTGTCTCAAGAGTACGGGAAGGCTCAGAAAAAAACTACGAAAAGGCTTAAGACGCTTCGGGGTGCTAACTGGCGCTACCGATGAAAAAAATCATAACTTTTTTCATATTACGTTTTATCCAAAAGAAATCTGGTTTCTCATCTTCACTTTCAGATAAAACGTACTATAAAAAAGTTATGATTTTTTTCCATTGGTGGCGCTAGTTAGCACCCCTAAGCGCCTTATCTGTTAGCACCATGAAGCGCCTTAATTAATAAAAGGAGGTACGAACCGTGGTCTTGTTCTGGGGTTTGCGCGCGCGCAGCGACATGTACGCGCGGTCCATGGCCGCCACGGCTCCTGACGTTCCACACAACATGGCTGGTTTTCCACTGTCCTTGGCACAATACACCACCGTTAAGAAACTATTTGGGTTTCCGATGAGGTCACATGCCACTGGTAATAAACTATTTGGTCTTGCGAGGAGTTTTTGTTTTGTTTAATTGTTTTTTTATTGGCCACTTTTATTCTTATTTAAATAAAGAACACGATTATAACGTTGTAGTAGCACTGAAGACAGAACACATCGGCTGGTCTTCTGATCGTCAAAGTAACGACGTGAAGTCAACGATGGAAGGAATCTGCACAATTCGCCGCCTGCAATTAGTCTTTAGTCCTGACGATGACGCAACTGGTCATCGCCTCGTCAAACGAACTATACCATGCGAGGGGCCACCACACTAGCAATCATTTAACAAAGTCACTTGTTTGTCGCTGTTTCCACTTGACTCATAGGAATTACGGAGTTCCTGCCGCAATGTACTTGTATAGCTGAGACAGTTCACGAGGACTTGCCGGCAATAGTGTTGCACAAAATTTTATGTTTCGCACCACAACACAAACTATACCCACACGTTGTATCTTAAATCTCCTTACACCAACAATTCGGTGTTTTTGTACTATACTGACCAACTCGAATAACCCATGGGACAACCCGAAGCCAACTAAAAAAGATCAGCGCTTCCATACATTTTGGTACCGCTTCTCGAACTTGACCATGAAACAGCTGGTACAGTTTCCGCGAATACAAAGTTGTATTCTTAGCAGACGGTATTCTAATTGATAAATAGAAACAACCCTTTTCAGAAATACGAGGGCATTATGTTAGGTACATTTTTAAACACTTCACAATGAAATTCACTTGACAGTAGACCTACTCTAAAGATGCAAACACACAACGTTCAAAAACTCGGTCCTACATATAAAGATGGCATAAAGTCACACGTTTAACTTGATGTTTCTCTGTAGATTTAGTTTTAATTCCAACGCGCGGTACAATTTTTACGTTTAGTTTATTTACTCGGGCGTAAAACTGTAATAAGTCACGCCACACGGCTCCGCTTGCTACACTTGAGTCACTGGCAAATGAACTAACAAGACACTCGCATAACCAGCATGTTAGTTGTACGAGTAAGTCTTGAGTCACTATCACAACCGAACTAACTCGACTCGGACGCATACATCGAGTAACGCAATGTGCGGTTCAGTGGACCGCTTGTCCGGAACTGCGCGCCCCGCCCTGCGGCCCCACTCCTGCGCACTATTTTAGGAGTTAGGGGGCTCGCTTCTGCTAACGGAGAGGGGAGCCGGTAAGGCATAGAGCCTCGCCGTACCCAGGTTGTTAATCAGACGGTTTCTGCCCAGACAGCGTGAAGTTTAACGGGCTGAAAACAAGTAGTTTTCATTCGATTTCACTCGGATGAATCGAGAATTTCACTAAATAACTATTTAGGGATGTCTATTAACTACGGGAGGCGTTTAGGTGGGGTTATTTTGAAAATTTCTATTTACAGTCTTCTTACTTGTCCAATTTAGTAAACAAGATTCTAACCTTAAAATTGGGATTAGATGCTTAAACTAGACATTTTCTCGCAAATTCATGAACTATCATGAACTATGATTATAAAATTTGCAGCGTGTTATCTAAAAGAGTGTTCCAAGTTACTTCATTTATGGAAATATGTCAGTTTTGGACTAAAAAGTCACAGTTTAAGGGTAGAATCTTGTTTACTAAATTGGACAAGTAAGAATAAATAGACAGTACGGGGATTTGGAGGTAGAGCTGAATCTTCCCCAACCTCATGTGAGGGAGAGGGGGTTTTTTGGATGTCTTCTATACTACGAAATCCAATGTGACTTCAATCTAATTTTGGGGCGTGTTCCCCATTAAAGCCTCAACATTGCGTGAGTTTTGTAGCCGTTAGTTGGACGTTGATAGGATATCCAAATGAAAGCGCAATGCTCACGAAACCATTGACGTCTTAAGTACAAGGTTCGAATGACTCAGCGATGTAGGTTATGATATTTTGGTTCCTCTAGCTAGCTAGTCCATAGTTCTCTCTTTGGGAGAAGGCTTTGGGGAAATTGTTATAGGCAAATCAAGTTTAGCCACTGGCCGTAGTCAATAGAATCAGTCAGCTATAGGTATACAATGAAGTCTATACACTCACTGCAGAGTCGCGTTTCACAAAACTACAATCCATAGTTTATTTCGACTATACGATGCACATTGCGTAGCCGAGACTTCCTACTTGCTAATCTGTTGGTCCATAGGCTAACCAATGTACATCGTTTGTCACACTTTAAAATACATTAAATTATCACCTTACTGTTTGACACTCCCCTACCTTCTCCAAGTCTGTTGGTTGGCTAAAATAAAATACTATTTAGTATTAAGCCCACCTATTGTACCTACGATCTTTACTGGTAGAATAAAGAATTTAATAATAATATAATAATGGACAAGACAATTCACTACAATAGGCCAGATATCACAATTCATGACAAAACCAAGAAAATCGCGTACTTAATAGATATTGCCATTACACTATTTTTATTTTTAATGCACTAACCCGTGCTAAGGAACAAATTTAAAAACCTAATTAGAGGCTAATACAATAAAGTACGTAATACAGAGAATATTGTAGAGGTTCGAAATTTCACTGAAGTCGTGAGTCGCCCATTGGCTCAATTGGTAGAGCGCTGGTACGGATAGCCAGAGGTTGCGGGTTCGAATCCCGGCATGGGTGAAATTTTTAGCCTCTAATTAGGTTTTTAAAAAAGATATTGCCATGCCAAAAACTCACAACGTTTCGTCCAGAATCACTGACAAACTTAGCAAGTACACAGATCTGGCAATATGCAATGGCGTGTCAATGTAGTAAAAATAGTCCCAATAGTTCTTTTAATTTAACTACGACTACAAAATAGTCTCAGTACACTAAATAATCCTAGCATCATGGTTGCATATGTACAGAAAGCGGTAGTCCTCAACACCTGCCGCATTGTAAGAAAACTTCTTTCCACTGATTTAAATTAAAACATAAACAGCACTTAGCTTAGACCCGTGCTCTTTATTAAATACCTTTTTATGAAAATGAAAAGAGACAAAGCAATGAATATTAATAATAATAAAACTAAACCATCAAAAGTAATGCCATGAAATAGGGCCCTAGCCACGCTCCTTCTCTTAGAGAGAGACGATAGGCTTAAAAAACACGCGTGCCCACCGCTGATTGGCAATTTAAAACACTGAGTTATATGAACAACTTAAGGACTCAGGCTTCCTCACAACGTTTTCTTTCACAGTTACTCGTAGCTAGTGGTATTAATACTAGAAATTCACAAATGTCTGTGACTAAGGCCCGTAATATCAATTACAGTTTAAACTTAGAAGGCTAGTTTTAACTGTCAATTATTTCGTACGGTCAATGCTCGATTAAACTAAAGTTGCAGTTTAATCTACAGTTTAACTTAAACCGTCCATCTTGCCCAGTTAAACTATACTGATAGATAAGTTTCAAAATGGTGGCCGTTTATTAGCCAACTGACATTGTTTAATTTATAGTGAACCTAAAAACTTCAAATAAAAAGAATTCAAATATTGGTACTGCCGACACACGGGGTTTCGGATAAGAGGCAAGCGTTACAATAAAACCGTGCTATCACTGCGCTCTAGACAGGTGCTGTCTATAACACCAACATAAAATTGGATCTATATCTTCACCTGCCTACAACATGTCGGTGTAATATAAAACATTGTTTTGCAAATGTTTTGTTCAACAACCTTTTCAAAAAAATATTCTTTATTGTTTACGGTTTGTTTCTGCTTAGTAAGATAATGACAGACGCTGTTTGATAGATAATGCTTATACTATTTTTATTTTTAATGCACTAACCCGTGCTACAATTTTAAAAACCTATTTAGAGGCTAAAAATTCCACCCATGCCGGGATTCAACCCGCGACCTCTGGCGATCCGTGCCAGCGCTCTTTCCAACTGAGCTAATGGGCGACTCACCAGCATCAGTGAAATTTCGAACCTCTACACTATTCTCTGTGTTACGTACAGGCAGCGACATCTGGCTGAAGTAGATTGCATTACTAACAGCCACGAGTACCTACTTTGCGGTTAGGTTTTTACATCGGAATGATATCGCTGTACCCACATGATTATACTACTTTTATTTTTAATGTCTAACCCGTGCTAAGGACAATTTTAAAAACCTATTTATTTTATTCTATTTATTTAATAATATTTATTTATAGATAATGCTTACAGTGCCACCATCTTATCCGTTCAGTTAATTTCGGCGCTAGTGGACAATTCGGCGGTGCCAAATTGTCCACTAGTTTAAGAAATTCACCTAGAAAAAAAAGGGTAAATTTAACGGCAAAGACCCGTCGTTTCAATTTAAATAAAATATATTTATAAATCTGTATTTGTTGGAAAGTTTTTGTTTAATATGGCGGATGACAAGGCCATAGTTATAATTTTGGCCACCTGAACAGATATCTTGGTGGCGCTGTAAAATCATAATATGTCTTACACAGAAAGGGCATTATTCTATGCAGAACAACGATTAACAATGATTCGCTGCGGCATTTATAGAACGCGTGAAGCGCAAATTTAATAACATTATAATACAAAGCACTAGCTGGCCCCGCACACGTTACTGTGATATAATTGGCCTACAATCTATTCTCCGACCTACCAAGTATACATAAAAGAAATCATAAAAAATGGTGAAGCTGTTTCTGAGAAGTTCGACAACACTGTGACACGAGATTTTTGTTATCAACCCTTGTATGTCCCCACTGCTTGGGCACGGGTCACTTCCTGCATTGCAGGAAGGTTAGGCCATACTCCACCACGGGGGCCAAGCCCGGGTTGGGGGAGGATTGTAAGACAGTGGCAGGCCTTACTGTCAGAAGTTATCAAGCCGCCCATAAGGCCTGTGACATCGCTTAACAACTGCCATTACATGCAGCCGGCACCAACGGCTTAACGTGCCTAAGCACGGAAGCGCTCGGAAAAATGCCACTAGCGGTAGTCACCGGACGGTCACCCATACTGCACCTGGCCGCGCCCACATACTTTAAACTCACTTGATCGGGCACCGTCTCTACTCACCATGATTAAGCTCTGCCAAACGGAGCGAAACCTGGTCGGATTCTTCCGACAAAAATCAAGTAAGTGAATCCGGAATTAAGTTAATAATATGTACTTGCGAAGGTTTCAGTTCAAAAACATCACAAAATCCCTGACATTTCCAAAAACATGAATCCATGAAAAACACTTAAGAGTTTGAGTTTTTTGGGCTTTCAAAAATGCAACAAATGTGTAAGCCTTATAATTATTGCGCTTTCAAGGCGAGAATCGGCTTCCAGGGCAGTTATCAGAATCGGCCCCCATAGACCATCTATGTCGCATGCACGTGTGTGATTCAATTAAGCCGATGGGAGTGTGAATACTGGATATGTCTACTAGACGACTTGTTCTCTTTGGTTTGGTTTCCGCCATTGACAATGGAGAGTTGTATTGAGACGTGGTTGAAGACAGCCTTACTTACAAAAACACGCTTTCACTAGAACACTTCTAGAGGCGTTTGATTTAATCTGTGGTTAAGCTTTTCCTCCTAATCAATAAATCTTCACAACGCACTATTTTAGTGAGTGTTATTGGAGTGAGTATATACTTTTTAATGCACTAACCCGTGCTATGGACAATTTTAAAAAACCTATTTAGAGTATTAAAAAGAATATAATCATGTTGGTACAGCGATATCATTCCGATGTAAAACCTAACTGCAAAGTAGGTACTCGGGGCTGCAAGTGATGCAAAGTACTTCAGCCAGATGTCGCTGCCTGTACGTAATACAGAGAGTATTGTAAAGAAGTTCGAAATTTCACTGATGTCGGTGGTCGCCCATTAGCTCAGTTGGGATAGCGCTGGTACGGTTAGCCAGAGGTCGCGGGTTCGAGTCCCGGCATGGGTGAAGTTTTTAGCCTCTAAATAGGTTATTGGAGTGTTTTAAGGCGCTAGGCGGTGCTACCTAACGCCACAAACGGAAAAATCAATATCTTCTTTTACAACGCGTCTTTGGAGAAAGTGAACTTCACAAATTTTAATCAATACAGTAGCTTTTTTAGAACCTACTGACTAGAACCTAGGTTCAAGAATATAGAAGTTTAGAACAGTTTTTCTAAAGACGGCTGGTTAAAGCGGAAATCGATTAGTCCTAGGGTGTTGAGTCTATGTTCTAGACAGTAAGATCTGAAAATACTTCTCCAGTTGTTAAATGTTTGTTTCTATGATTATTTTATTTTTGTTTTTCTTGCATGCAAATAATATTATTATACTGATTTACAGTCGTCCGCTCAATGTATCTCGACGAAAGTTTGTACGCACATGTTTTATGTTTTAATTTAATTTCATCTTCTCCTAAGATACAGGTTTTATCGCCTAGTATAGGAGACAGGATGCAACGACAAGAATATTGTACAATAGATTTAGCACCAAACGATTGTAGTAATTTTTTACATGTAAAATTTTGGTATTTAAAATAAACAAATATATTAATTAATTAAGTTAAAACACTACCTAAAAGCCAATTACTGCGGCCAGATCATCTCCGCCTCTGGGGAGGGTCGCCAGTATGCTGGCTACATTACCTCGTTGGATGGCAAGACTTATCCTCTGCCTGAGGTAAGAGCGAGCCCTGGAGTCTCTGGTCGTGTCGATGAGGCGCGACGCAGGTTCTTTAAAGAATAGTCGCGCCTCATTATTATTAATATATAAAATTTTCTGATGTTCTCTTTTCGAGAAAAAAAAACGTATGATTAATTTGATTCCATTCGTTTTAATTATTCTTCATATTAGTATTTTTATTAATTATTCTTATTATTATTAATACTTTATTGCACCATAAAATTGTACAATGCGGCGAACTTAATGCCATAGTTTCATATAAATTTTATGGCGTTCGTTAGCACCACCCAGCGGTTTTTTTTTATAAATTATGTCGAAAGTGCCTAATCTGTAAGTATAATGTAAGGGGCCATCCATAAAGTATACGTCACAGGAATTTCGTCATTTTTTTGACTCCTCCCCCGTCCTTGTCACAGCTGGTTACATTTGTAAGACTCCCCCCCTCCCTAGTGTGACGTCACATATTTTGCAATTTTATATTTAGAAATTATTGAACTCAAACAGCAGTTCCGAAATTAGTTTTTATCAAGAGTTGATGTTTTTTGAGCAAATCTTTTTTGAGTATTTCGTTAATAATGAAAAGTGTTAGCGTGTTTTAACACGTAGTTTTGGGTGAGTTTTGGAAATGTGACGTCACGTAACTTAGGCCCCCTCCCACCCCCAGTCACACAATGTCACAATTCGTCGACCCCCTCCCACCACCTTAACGTGTGACGTAATTTATGGATGGTCCCTAATCCGTAATCTCCCTTAAGCCTGCGGTGTTTTAAAACTTTTAATAAATAATAAAACTGGTACGACGCCAATCTTGTGCTTTATTTATAATAAAAACAGAAAACTGGATAAAAACGGTAAAAGCAAGTAAAAATAGTCAGGTCTAGTCAAGATATAAAGTGGAAAAAAGAGGGAAATCTCAAAAATGGGTGACGTAATTTAAATTTTTTGAAAATGATAGACAGAATTAAAAAAACCGGCTAAGTGCGAGTCAGACTCGCGCACCGAGGGTTCCGTACAAACCTGTATTATAGACCTGAGTATTTGGTATGAATTTCAATTTAATACCTCTACGCGTTTATGAGGAAATGGGTAGTAAGTTTAAAATTATTAAAAAAATATATATTATGTGATGTAACTAAAAATTTATGGTTTTCGTAATTTTTCCTTTATCTATGCTATAAGACGTTGCTTCGTACCAAATTTCAAGATTCTGAGTTCACGGGAAGCACCCTGTAGGTTTTGATTCCCTTGCAAGTGTCGAAAATTTGCGGCATAAACGGCTGTATCTTTTGATTGCGTTGGCTTAGAAGTTTGATTTTTTCACAGCTTCAAGGGACAGTAGACCTGAGTAATTGATATAAATTTCAGCTTCATACCTCCACGCGTTCCTGAGAAAAAGGGTCTTGACAGACGGACGGACGGACGGACAGACGGACAACAAAGTGATCCTATAAGGGTTCCGTTTTTTCCTTTTGAGGTACGGAACCCTAAAAATTGTGTAAAGAGGTTTGCACCGTTACAAGGCTATGAATATAAGTATTTACGAAAAAAAGGATTTTTAAATTTGAGGATTTCTTTTTATTTGTGCAGAGCGGGCATGCCTTATTATGACTGAGTATATTTTTTAAGTTACGTATAACTGCGATTTTCTAAAACTCGTAGAATGTAGACGCAACAATGAACTGTACACTATATAGAACTCTACAACTGCAAAGGCGAAAGACCCAACCCTAGTTTTGAATAGGTATGTATATACAGGGCAACACACTGGCATCGTTGTTCCTCGGAATAATTGGTCTGTTTCAGCTACGGCGGAGCACAAAGACCAATTATTCTATTTGTAGACACGGTGGTGCCTCCAGACTAGAGGGCTGCAGGAGAAGTGGTGCTTGGAGATCACAGACATGAATCTAGCTCAGCGATCCTCAACCTGTGAAGCGCTAGTGGCTAGTCGAACCGAGTGATTGGAATGAATTACTTGAGTTTAACAACAACAGGCGCTGATAGTGTATATGAGGCGCGTTAATTTTATTTATAAGTCTAAACGAAATCTCGATTTGATTTCTCCAAACGTTTTGGTTCGTTTAAATAAAGACCAAACTACGTTTGTATAGGAATTGCTCCCCGAGGAGGCGCTTTAATTAATTCTGGCCGGGATGATGTGAGGTGGCCCCAGCCACAAACGAGAAAAGAGCCCTTTGCCCAGCAGTGGGACACAAAAGAGGCTTATTAATTCATTCATTCCTTCGTTTTTTATTCAACCAACCGACCCACCGACCGACCGACCGACCGACCGATCCATCAATCAATCAACCATTACTGGAAGTGCTTGCAGATGGACGTGGTACCGGTTTTATAAAAAAATTACGTCGATCACGTGTAAACATGTTTGTTAATAAGAAGTAATTCATTTAGTGACTAATGTTTTAATTTTAAGCAACTAACCAAACTGTGTATGTTGTGCCTACTAATGAAATGCATCAATTGATTATCGTATTCATTCAGTCCTTTACCCTGTTATCTGATAGTTAACAAGTATTTATAATCTGTGTCTCGCGTTGATTTTACTAGTTATTCATTCATTATAAATTATTTTCTTGAGTCCAATAAAAAATAGTCATATCTTATCTTGTATCGCCAATAAATTGCCCTTTGTCGTAAAGACAAAAACAGGAATGCGTTTTATCTGTGCATCAGTGATTTCATTCAGTTTATTCACTAATATAAAAGTTATCAGTTAATAAATTGGAATGTAGTAAATACCCTGAGAAATATCAATACCGTTATCTTGTAAGTAAATACTAGGTACAATGTTCTGCTTCCTTTTGAAGTTGCTGTATTAATTTCGATATGAACATCTGTGTTAGTTAACAAACTATAATTGGGAAAAATATCTCTGAATTCGCTCGTAGCCTAGCCAAACCGAGTGATTGGAATCAATCACTTGAGTTAAGCTACAACAGGCGGGGTCAGGTGCAGGATGTGTCAGAGTCCGTAAATACCGCTAGTGGCATTTTTCCGAGCGCTTCCGTGCTTCACAAGGCACGCTAAGTCATTGGTGCCGGTTGTAATTTAACGGCAGTTGTTAAGCCATGTAGAGGCTTTATGGGCGGCTCGATAACTTCTGACAGTAAGGCCCGCTCCTGTCTTACAATCCTCAACCAACCCGGACTTAACCCCTGTGGTGGATTATGGCCTAACCTTCCTGCGATGCAGGCAGATACAGGTGCCCCAGCAGTGGGGACATACGAGGGTTGATATCGATTTCTGAATTCGAACCCGCGCCTTTAGCTGACAGTGCCGCCGCTATAGACCAACGTTTCATAAAGTGGGTTCCACGAATCACATTTTTCGCCGAATCGTGGAATTTCGAAGGGACCAAAAAGAGGACGTTCTAAGCCGTCAGGATGGTATTGGTCCTGTGGCAGTTTGTAGTGAAGTCAAATCTTGAATTTGATACGGAGTTTCGTAAAATAAAAGAGTGTTAGTGTCCCTTAACTTTAAAGTTTGGGAGCCGCTGCGAAACAGGCGAGAGAGGTCTGTCAACCTACCCCTACGGGATAGAGACGTGAGCTTATTTAGCGTTATCTGCTGCTCTAATCAACCGCCAAGCCACGCCAAGCCATTCGTACCCTTTAGAGATTTGAATAACTTCCTGATGGAGCTTCGATGTAGGTTTACTCTACTTTTTCTATAAAATCAGGGTCAAAAGAAGCATGGGCTACTTCTTTATTTATGTATGGTTGAAGTAAGCTTAAATAAATCTTCAACTTAATATTCAAATAAAACGTAAATAAAGCCGCCATTTTTACGATATTATTTTTTTTATATAATTTCTGCTACTGTATATAGATTTTCTTTGTACAATAAAGAATATCTTATCTATGTATCTATTGAGAACAATTTGTACAAAAAAACAACAATGGAAAAACAAAAGCAAGTGACCGGAACCAAGCAATCAGGCGACCAACGTCACAGATTAGATAATAGTTACTACGTAACAGATACATCACTCCCATACTAAAGCGAAAATACCTACGCTATAATAGCCTACAAAATCTTAATAATAATAACTACTGTTCACAGCGAAGAGAAATATACCATAAGTACCCGCTCAAAGAGTCGAGATTGTGTTGCCCACCGTGCGACTCACGTGCAAGCGCGTCATCGCACGAATGCGCTAGGGTTACCTATGATGATTATTACTGTAATAAAACGAATGTTGTGAAAGAACCATATTTATTTATTTGTCAGAAATATGTAATATAAAATGACAAACTGACTTTGTTTGAGTTGTTATTACATCAGGCTGCCCTATTATCGCAAGCCAATTGCGGCGGCGTATGAAAAGCAAACATTAAGGTATCAAACTTAATTTTTCGTCATTGTGGGCGATTTTGACCGCCACGTTTATCCTGAAATTGGAATGGTTTCTATTTGTCCCTCTCTATTCCTAGACAAATATCTAAAAAGAAGGGAACAGACAAAACTGATTTTAGTTTTTGGATTGGGCGTGGCGGTCAGAGTCGACCACATTATATTGGTTTGAATTCGAGAAATACGTAAATATTTGACATCCATGTTTGTTGTACATGTTTTGTTTCTAATGTTTACTACGAAACACTAAAAAGCCAATTTAGTTGATCCTAAATTAAATTAACATTAAAAACAAATACAGGCACGACAAAGATGGATAACTACCCATCTTTGTCGTGCACGACTCCACGACTTTTAGCAACTGCTAAAAGTCGTGGAGCGAACTATTATAAAATTGTTACTTTTGGCATTTTCCATCAATTAAAACTGTTTTTATACGGATTTATGCTCGTTTATTAAATTTTTTACAATTTTCCAACGTTTCGGCACTTTTTCAGGTGCCGTGGTCCCGGATGACGGTCATCTGTTGTTTTTATACGGATTTATGTTTTTATACGGATAAAAACTTAAATCCGTATAAAAACGGAACGGATTTATACGGATTTATGCTCGTAAAAAATGTAATAAACGAGCATAAATCCGTATAAAACAGTTTTAATTATGTCTGCTAGTGTTAACCTTAGAAAATACTATTTTACATCAATTTACGACTATAAATTGTTGTGCATTTTTAAAAAAAAAAGACAGAGACACTTACGCATAATAATGTTAGAACGGATGTAGTTATTTAGAATCAAAATTAACAAGTCCACGAAAAATCACGTGTCGTCACGGCACCTGAAAAAGTGCCGAAACATTGGAAAATTGTAAAAAATATAATAAACGAGCATAAATCCGTATAAAACAGTTTTAATTATGTCTACTGCTAGTGTTAACCTTAGAAAATACTATTTTACATCAATTTACGACTATAAATTGTTGTGCATTTTTAAAATTTTTCGGTATAGCCACAGTACAGCCGTGAAAACGTGACAGACAGAGACACTTACGCATAATAATGTTAGAACGTATGTAGATATTTAGAATCAAAATTAACAAGTCCACAAAAAAAAAGCAGTTACCTTTATGTATTTATTTTACTTTTATAGTACCTACCTACCTAAATGTTTAAAGAAATAAATATAAGATTTAAAATACTACTTACCTTTCTTCATCTCTCGGCAGTGAAAAAAATGATAATAATTCATTTGTTTTTTTTACTTTTACACCCATCCACTGCACAATAATTACTTACGTGGTTTCGCGGCATTTCGAGTACTTAGTAAACGCGGGAAACATGCGGTGCGAGCGCTCAGGCAGGCGTAGCGCCCCTTTGTCGGTTGTATCGTGGACGATACGCCGAGCGGTAGGTATATAACGCGTGACCTTGAGCGAGTGACGGACGCCTGCCAACGTGACGAATGAAACCACTGCAGTTGTAGAAGGTAAGTTTAGTGATGTTTTGTTAGAAAACGGTTATTATATTATCGCGTTTCGCCTCTAACATCTGGTGATGCCTCGTGTTAGAGGCGAAACGCGTCGCGTATTTTCTCTCAAAAGTATTGGTCTCGGTGGTTGAAAAAGTGGGAGGGAGGGCGGTGCATTAACTAACCGCATAGTGTTTGTGGGACTTTTGGCGTAATTTCGCAAAGTAATTTTTACATTTTAATGCTATTATGGATCTCCGCAAAGTAACGCCTGATTCCATACAATATTATATTATCTTATCACTAGCTGAGCTCGCAAACGTTTTTTACCACATTAATTAGCCTAGGACCGGGGGGCTAGTCTCTAATATGCATAGTTGATCAATAGAGTCACGTTAGTCCGGTAATGGTCGTTTCATTCACACAATTGGCAGTCTAGTAACCAATCGCATTGCAATGGTATAACCCGTGCTACTTAGCTCGGCGCCTCACGCCATTCGATCCTCTTCGGGAGAGATGCCTATTTAATTTGCGTGGGTTATACCCATGATGTCGTACTGCTATGCTTTGTAGACTACCGAATACAATTCTATTGAAAAACTATGTAAGTATTAGGCTCTAGGGCCAGGGCGGGTGCTCCTCCCTAGATCTGGGCCTGATTAGTATATTTACTAACCAGGCCTACTCTAGGGCCTATTCTTGGACCTAACAGGCCACAGGGGACCGGACACTGTCTTTGTACACTTTTAGGACAATAAAGTTTTTTGTATTATTTTACGTTTGTTTTTTCCTGTTGTACAATAAAGAATATTCTTATGTTATAGAAACCTTAGGACTTATAAAGACCAAGCGGTCTACCACCCGACTGACAACAGCTGTATCTGTATCTAAAGCGAATGCAGCAATTGTCCAATTACGTCGAATCAAGTTGCGACAACGTTCGTCCCTTTTAGACTTGTCTCATTTGAGACAATTTTTGTGTCCAACACCGCTGTTAGAGCTTCCGGTGCTGGATTTATCGCTTGATGTGAAGCGGTGGTAAAACAGTTGTCTAATCTTGAAGCCCTAGTTCGAGTTCTGGCGTTCTTTAAGGGGTAACGGAGTGATAGAAAGCTAGATTCTCAATCAGAGTCCGTGGCTCTGTTTCGTTTTCAAAGTTATGTACTCTTTTTAAAACCTCTTTAGAGACAAAACATTCCACCCATGCCGGGATTCGATCCCGCGACCCTCGGCTATTACGTACTTACAGTAAAATTTTACGTACGTAAAATTGTCCTTAGCACGAGTTAGTGCATTAAAAAGAATATAATTATGTACTTTTGTTAAGTTATAGTAGTAATAGCACTCGCTTGTGTCTTTAGCTTTCGTTATCAACCCTTGTATGTCCCCACTGCTGGGGCACGGGTCTCTTCCTGCACCGCAGGAAGGTTAGGCCATACTCCACGATTGGGGCCAAGTCCGGGTTGGTGAAGTATTGTTAGACAGTGGCGGGCCTTACTGTCAGAAGTTATCAAGCCGCCCATAATGCCTCTGACATGGCTTAACGACTGCCATTACATGACAGCCGGCACCAAAGGCTTAACGTGCCTTGCGAAACATGGATGCGCCCGGATTTTGGCATTTTCACTTGCGGTAGTCACGGGACCGTCATGCACCTGGCCGCGTCTGTTGTTGCTTAACTCAAGTGATTGATTCCAATCACTCGGTTCGCCTAGCCCACGAGCGCTTCCACAACCATTGTCCTACTAATATCACTCTGTTGAACAACTTACCATTTAAAACTAAGCGCTAACAAGCTTTATACGGTGTCAGACATTCCTTTGGTCGTTACCGGCCGGGTCGACAACCCACTGCCGTTTAAGTCGTGGGAAAGTGCCCTCCACAGACCCTATATGCCGTGCTATGTACAATTGCATAGTCGTGGACTATAAACTAGCAGCTTTTTGTTACAAAGGTCTTTGCACTTACGTTGCGCACTTATTTCAACGCGTTGTGAGATCCCTTGTCCTGTGGTTAATGACTCGCGATGCTTTTACACAGTCAGGTATTGTTAAACGGATTTAATCGCGATTATTAGTGATTATTAGTGATGAAGGAAGAAAGATTGACGAAACAAATATATATTGTGAATGTGAGTGGAAGGGCTGGTAAGGGACGTCCCAGACGGACTTAGATCGTCCAAATAGGGGATGTATTAGCAAAGGGAAAGATAAAAAGTACTCTGAACCGGCGTGCGTGCATGCAGCGACTTATGAACGTTGATGAAGCGAAGGTGATCTGTCAGGATCGTGGCAAGTGGCAGTCCCTGGTCTCTGTCTACCCCTCTGGGATACAGGCGGGAGGTTATGTATGTATGTAGGTATTAGTGATTCGAATCAAACACTTAAGCAACCACAGGCGCGATAAGCAACAACAGGTTCTGGATGGTTGACCATCCCGTGACTACCGTTAGATGCCGTTAGTGGCATTTTTCCGAGCGCTTCCGTGCTTCGCGAGGCACGTTGAGCCGTTGGTGTCGGCTGTCATGTAATGGCAGTCCTTAAGCCACGTCAGAGGCCTTATGGGCGGCTTGATGAGTTCTGACAGTAAGGCCCGCCGCTGTCTTACAATCCTCCACCAACCCGAACTTGGCTTCCATGGTGGAGTACGGCCGAACCTTCCCACGATGCAGGAAGATACTGCCGCAGTAGGGACATACAAAGGGTTGGTATCACACAATCGCTATTATTGGTTAGCGTGTGGTATTGCTACTACAAAGTTGCGAACAAGCTGTCAGGGTGGCTTAGGTCCTGTCCAACCCTACTACATCAAAAAACAATGTCCCAGGCACTGCAGCAACTAAGCAGTCCCTTCACCCATGTAGTGTGAGTGTAAATACCAGTCGACGCTGTATAAATCGTCTCATACGTAGATGCAAAGGCCAAAGGTTTATTTTGAAACCAAAAGTGTTAGCTGTCTCATACATTCGCTACAAAAACTAAGCGCCGCACCACAGTTATGGATATGGAGATGTATTAAACGGGGCGAATCGCGATTATTTATTAAGTAAAACGTAATTATACTCTTTTTTTTTTTAGTGCACTAATCCGTGCTAAGGACAATTTTAAAAACCTATTTACCTACTCGTAATACAGAGAATATTGTAAAGAGGTTCGAAATTTCACTCATGCCGGTTAGTCGCCCATTAGCTCAGTTGAAAGAGCGCTGGCACGGATAGCCAGAGGTCGCGGGTTCGAATCCCGGCACTGGTGGAATTTTTAGCCTCTAAATAGGTTTTTAAAAACGTAATTATCTTGATTTCCGACGGTTCGGGTCCGCAGTTGCCGTGTTCACGGGCAGACAGAAGTGGCGAGTATAGTCAATTATTGTAAAGGGCTTGTGGTCTACCCTTAAGTTACTTTCATTTTTTCGCGATTAATCGCGATAATCGCGAATAGATCCGTTTAATATACAGCTACGTATGAGCATTGCGAGTAATTAGGAATTTCGACTGCTTCGTTGGTCTAGCCGTTAAGGCACTTGGGTACAATAACAGAGGTCGTGGGTTCGATTCCTACTAGGGGCCGCTGTACATTTGTACAATTGGCCTCAGTCTGGGTGTATTTTCATGTTTGTGACGTCCTTGCCTGGTTTCCATAGTACAGGATATCCTAGTTTAGGACCAGTTCATTGGGTTGTGTGAAAAGTTAAGTTATATGGATATATCCAACATATACGTATAAATTACTAATTGACCCAGCGAACTTCGTACCGGCAGTCGATTCTTTATTTTTATCCTCCGTAAGAACCATCCTCGTACTTCGAGGAATATTCTAAAAAAAGAATTAGCGAAATCGGTTCAGCTGCTCTCGAGATTTGCGCTTACCAACACATTCAGCGATTCATTTTCATATCATAGAAGATTACGCTATCAATACATCTGGTTAAATAGCCAGTTCATTTCGTCTTGACCTTCTTCCTATAACAAAGTCTTTAAATAGTAAATGCATAAACAGACTGATGATTCATTATGACTATTGCATTCCAACTATGTAAATACTACCGTATTTGATTTTAAACGCTAGTGTGAGTAATCATTGGCTCTTGGGTAGAATTACCCTGAATTGGCAAGGCATTACGAATCTATCTATCTATCTATCAATAATCAGCCCACATCAAGCCACTGCTGGTCATAGGCCTCCTTTTTATTGCGCCATTCCTCACGGTCCTGTGCTAATCTGATCCCTCTCTGGTCGCAATCCTCACGATGTCGTCTGACCATCGTGTCGGTGGTCTGCCTACCAACCTCCTTCCCTCCCTTGGTTGGCCACCACTCCGATACTGCCCTGGTCCACCGGCCGTCTTCCCTTCTAGCCAAGTTATGTATTACATATAAAAGTCTCGCGTCACAGTGTTTGTTATCGAAGTCTCTCGAAATGGCTTCACTGATTTTTATCAACTTTTTTCTCTACCCTAACAAATAGGTCTGAAAATAGGTAATAGGCTAATTAATAATAGTAATTATTATTATTTATTTATTACACATGAAACATTAAATAGGACATTACATAAGAAATAACATGTACAAAGGCGAGCTTATCTCTATAAGAGATTTCTTCCAGCAAACCTTAATATAGCCAAATGACCTTAGCGTCAGCTAGTAGTACCTATATAGTTTAATTTGTTCACCGGCCTACTGAGATATCGAACGAATCACGTAAAAGTAATTTAGTATGTATCTAAGTTCATGACTGTAAGATAACTTTTATTGTTGGCAATATATTGTTATTCATTCAGAAATGAGTAAAAAATATACTTTATTTGTACGAAACATTTCATTGAAAAGTTGCGATCTAGTTCATATCATTAAAAGAAAGTAGTTCGTAGTTCCTATTAGTAGTTCATAGTTCAGTAGCTCATCGGCTCATGTTTTATTCCAGCTCTCTAGTCTCTTTCAATTAGCGTTAGTTCGCAAATGCCAATGAATGAATTAGTTGTTAAATAAATGACTAATTAGAACAATTACCCATATTCTTTTTAATGCACTAACCAGTGCTAAGGATAATTTTAAAAACCTATTTAGAGGCAAAAAAACCACCCACGCCGGGACGCGAACCCGCGACCTCTGGCATTTTAACTCATTACATTACATTAAAAAATATGAGTTACAAAATAGTACACTTTGTGCCAAAAGGGCTACTATAACATAAAGGACTATTTAGATGACAATGATGTCTGGAATTAAAGCCAGTACAATGCAAGAGTTCTATGTTTTATAATAATTATGTAAACTCTGTTAATTAAGGACTTTGAAAAAACTAAGTTTGGAGTTCTTTTGTCAATTTTTTCTCCAAATTAATCTACATTTTGAAATAGACACCTAGTTTTTATTGTAACATTCATTAAGCCGCAGTAGTTTCTACGCTACTTTGAATAAAACCTTTTCATTTCATTTATTCACGTCGAAGTCGGTCATTTAAATGTCAATTGTCGCATTTATTTTATTTTGTTATTCTTTCCGATACATTTATTTTATTTTGTATATTAGGCATGGAAAACAGGAAGCAATCTGAGTAGAATATAATTGTAGTACAGAACGATTAAAATCAGTTAACGATTCGGCCAACCTCGGTAATTGTCGTGAATCCCTCATCTCTTACATAGAGTTCTCAATTTACAGATTATGACCTTTAATTATATTACTCGGTGTCTTATTGAATGCAATACAAGAACGATATGAGCAACAAAAACTCCTTTGTAGCTCACAACTAACACAACTGAATCGTTAACTGATTTTAATCGTATTGTATATTGTTGTCAAAATATCAAATTCTGACATTTTAGCGCAACAAAACGCGTGACTCGTGCCATCGGACAACCCAGGCTGGTGTCTCTAGAAGGACTAAAGGTCTGCGCAGACAAGAGACTTTTATCCCCGAGGGACAAAAGTCCCTGAATAGTAAAAAATGTCCTCCGAGTACTTGTCGCGGACTCAACGCCTACGGCGTGCGGTCATTTTGTTCCCCGGAAATTGAGTGAAGCGTACGCTATGGAAGCAAATATTCTAAGATTACATTGTGTTGTAATTTACATAAAGTTAAAAAAAGAAAAGGTGTTTTAAAAGAAAACACCGAACTTTTGTCCAGTCGGGTCTCTTGTTGTCCTCGGTAACTTGAGGTACTTTTTGTACGGGGTACTTTTAGTACCCCGTAATTTATAAGAGATCCATATCGACGGACAAAAAAGTACCCTCGGGATAGTCCCTCACCTGCGCAGGCCTTAAGGAAACTGGATATTTGTATACGACTGTCACGCGAGTCGAGTCGCAGGCTAAGTATAAAGTATAAGATAAGAACGTAATGAAATTACACTAATGGCTATATTTGCGTCAGTGCTTACGCGACTAAACAAGACCGTGGGAATATTGACTCATCGGGGACAGTGACTAAATAAATGAGATTATCTCGTTATGTGGCACTGAAGCAATAGTATCTGGAAAGAGAACCCAACTTAGAGTATTAATAGACGATCGAAATAGGTTGGACAGCTCGTTTAAAGTAATTAAAATTAAAAATGCTACTAAAATATTATAAACGCGAAAATTTGTAAGTATGGAGCTAGGTAGTAGGTACGGGTTGGACAGCTCGTTTAAAGTAATTAAAATTAAAAATGCTACTAAAATATTACAAACACGAAAGTTTGTAAGTATGGATGGATGTTTGTTGAAAAAAATTTATTGTTTATTTCCTAAAAATAATCCAAAAAATATTCTAGCTCTGGAAGCTAAGAATCTTCTACATAAGATTAAAGTGCTTCCAGAGGTTGCTCTAAATTAAGATAAAATTTGACAATCATTCCACTCCGTTTTTTCCATTCATTGTTACTCTTTCACGTAAAAACTACCAAATGGATTTCAATTAAACTTTACAATAATATAGTGTGAGACGAGCAACCGACGACGCGAGCTCCGTCTCTGCTCACCATGATTAAGCTCTGCGAATCGGAGCGAGACCTGGTCGGACTTTTCCGATATAACAACACCCGTAAGTAGATCCGGACTAAAAGTCTACAATGTGTTGTGCTTACGAAAGTTTTAGTTCAAAAATATAGCTTGTACATCATAATAACACAGGCTACAATTTATAAGGACATTGTGTGATATTTTCCAAATGCGACCCAAAAATTTGTTATGTGATAATTTGAATGTTACAATGTTAATTCTTTTCTCCGCCACGCTAAAATAAGCTACTCGAAGTACCAATCCTTCGCAGACGAAATCGCGGGCAGCATCTAGTTATTTATTTTTCAACCAACAAGGACCATACAAACAATGACAATACCGTAGACTTAGCCAGTTAAGCCGTGTCAGGCCTTATGGGCGGCTTGATAACTTCTAACAGTAAGGCCCGCCACTGTCTTACAATCCTCCACCAACCCGGACTTGGACCCCGTGGTGGAGTATGACCTAACCTTCCTGCGATGCAGGAAGAGACCCGTGCCCCAGCAGTGGGGACATACAAGGGTTGATATCGTATCGCAAGTAGAGTTAGTAGGTGAAATATTCTTAAAACTATTGTTAGTAATACAGGCAGACAATCACATATATATTTTTATTATGCGGTAATGGACTATTGAGCAGTGATTCATGCAAATCGAACACGCTCGCAAACACATTCAGCATGAATAAGATAGGCTTAAACGTACTATAGAGCTAAAGAACTCATCTGTTAGAATACCAGCGTCACGAGTTGTCTATATACTGACAGCACAGGACGTATGCTGAGTCTAGAACCTTTTCTGGTACCACGACGCACTGCGCTTCCACCAGCTAAGCTCACTTTGCCACGGCTACGGCTGTATGATGTTTTACAATTGCTTTAATTATTGGTATTTCTCACCTTCAGTGTGTTCTGTAAATGGCCATGCTATACTTTTTTCAATTTTATGTGTGTTGTGGCATTTGAATTATGTGGTATAAATGTTTTCCTATTCTATTTCTATTTTAAAGCCCAGGTTCACAGATCGATCGGACCTACCGATAATTCAAAGCACATAACTCACTCCCGCCACTCGTCTAATTTGTCACGAGCTCTGACGTCATACTATAGAAAGTCCCCCATCGCTAGGGTCAGCCCATGGAAGTTCATTCACATTTTCATCGCAATGACGTCATCGCGCCACCCAGTCTTATGGTTAGTGTCAACGGTCCGACCTTTGCATTTTTATGTACAATAATAAATTGTTTCTATCACAATATTGTAAAGACGAAAGTTTGTGCGTGTGTATGTTTATACTCTTTTTGTTGCACTAACCCGTGCTAAGGACAATTTTTAAAACCCTTGTATTAGTTTGTTACTTCTTCAGGTCTTGACGGTTGAAGCGACTTAAATAAAATTTGGTATGGAGTTAGCTGACACCAATTAACACATAGCCTAAGTTTTACTGCGGGAAAACATCCTACTCCCATGGGAAAATCAATATACCGCGGGAAATAGCTAGTTTATCTATCTTTGCGTACTGTTATTATCACGGTTCGCAAGTCGTTTTAAAAATATACATATTATATTACTGTTCGCTGCACAGCACAGGGACTATAATTCTGAATAAACAGGTATGTCCGACGGAGGTAATCAGCTGAATCTGTTGGAAACAGTTGTGCAAATAGTTTTATAACAAATCAATTAGCTTGCTTCAGGATTTACTGCAATCTAGGATTGATTACAAGAGTACCTGCACTCTATCGATAAAAATCCTTGGTATCCAGACTTAAGGACAAATTTAGGGATTTATTTGATAAACCGTAATTAAACGTAACCACAATTTGTCCCGCAGATTTAAATGATTTTTCGTCCTATTAATGCGCTCGTGCATCGCAAATAAATATTTTTGTCTTCGACGTTAATAAGTTACTTTTTTTTAAGAATTCACCTCTTTCGGAAATAAACAGGCTCCTTTGTTATACAATAGCAATATTACAATACTACAAATAATATTAATTTCTTCATCCAAAAATTAGGTACAAAACTAGTGGTACAACATGGTACAATGGAAGTGATTTGTGGACTACAATATTGACATCGAGTGCATACATACGGGTAATTTAATATTTACCTCCTGTTTCTCGTTCATGAATAAACTGTTAACAGCGCCAGTTGGCCAAAGTGCATAAAAAAGATCAATGAACAGATTGTTACTGTAATACGTGAAACCGGGGGTCAGACTTTAATAGAATAAATTGAGCGTGAAACATTGATTTCAGGCCATCAATGCAACGCTTCAAGTCCAGAAACATCGTGGTTGTCAAGCGTCGAAGTATGTTAATTGAAACACCCAAGTGTGTGGTAAATGGCCGATGCATTGTTTCAAGAACGAAAATTTGCAAGTGGTTTTCCTGTGTCTTTTTGTATGCTTGTTTAAATTGGCATATGTAGTTATACAAGGTGGAAATACTATAATATTAAGGATTACCTATTTAGATGACAATGATGTCTGAATTCAAAGACAGTACAATGTGTGAGTTCTATGTTTTACGAGTTAAATAATTATTTTGCGATTGCAACCCTGTGTGTCCCCACACAAAATTATTTAACCTCTGTCAATTAAGGACTTTGAAATGACTTTGTTTGGAGTTTTCTGTCCGTATATTCTCCAAAATTATCAATTTTGAAATGGACACCTAGTATATTTTGTAACGTTCAATAGTATATTTTGTAAAGCCACAGTTTCTGTGCAATTTAAAATAAAATACTTTGTTTTGTTTTTGAAATAAATGCAGTTTCTTGTACCGAACGACGATTCCCAGGGAATCGTCGTTCGGTACTAAGTTTAAAAATATTGGATACTAAGTTTAAAAATATATTTTTATTCATGTAAAGTCGTGTCAACTCGAACAAATAGTGTCAAATTAATTGGAAGGCGCTGTAACTGTACAGTTTTCAAGTAGTAATTCCTCTCTGCTAGTACGAGGTACCTAAGACCCCATACTTTATTATAAGCATATAAATTGATTAAATTAAGCTAAGTCCTTGTGTAAACTCTTTTTATGGATAATAAACATTTTAATTCATTAATATTTTAACACCATTGTATCTTGTAATAAAAAAATATCGTTTAGTATGAAACCGCCTGCAAGGAATTTATACGCACTTGATAGAGTTGAAAGATTTTGTCATGGACCCCACAGAATACAGATCTTTATCTTAACGTGGGATCTTAACCACCTTGATACACTCCTTTCCAAATAAATTTAATCTAAAAAGAAATATTAAGTTTTTATTTTATAATACAGTGTAATATGCAAAAAAATGCCAAACTGAGTAGCAGTTTCTTGGCAGTCAGTTGCGCTATTATAACAGATGTACTTATCTAGTTTTAGTTTATGTACCTAAAAAATATGCTAATAATACTTTTGTACTGGTTTACGATAAAGCTACCACACCTACCATACAAATTTTGCCAACCAAAAAATAATAAAAGGTTTCTAATTTTGATTTGTACAGTTAAGTCTAAAAGTGGTTAAGTGTAAAGACTCAATGTGATGATAAGTAATGATTTTATTAAAAAAAAAGATAAAACAATCACAAATTAAGTTGTGTTGGTATAAAATAAAATCACAGCTTGATTAATTTAAAAACCTATTTAGAGGCTAAAAATTTCACCCATGCCGGGATTCGAACCCGCAACCTCTGGCTATCCGTGCCAGCGCTCTATCCAACTGAGCTAATGGGCGACTCACCGGCATCAGTGAAATTTCGAACCTCTTTACACTATTCTCTGTATTACGTACAGGTAGCGACATCTGGCTTAAGCAAATTGCATCACTTACAGCCCCGACTACCTACTTTGCAGTTAGGTTTTTACATCGGAATGATATCTATCAATGTATCCACATGATTATACTATTTATATTTTTAATGCACTAACCCGTGCTAAGGACAATTGCGCCAAGTAAATACAGTCTGTGAGCTTTTAGAATATTCCTCGGGCTCTTGAGTAGGCTTCGGTTTTCGCCGAAAGCACGCGAGTTTAATACTACTTCCTGCTCTGTATAAAACTTTTCTTATTAGGTTTATTTAATTAAGTGTCATATTAGTCCCGATATTTCTATTGCACGAATATATCCGATTATATCCGATAGTAATAAATATTCATGGACATATTACACAGATCTCGTTAGCCCCATACTAAGTACAACTAAATGACATGTGTTACAGTGCTAACTCGACGATAGATTTAATACTATAAATACATATATAACATCCAAGACACGAGACAAACTAGAAAAGTTTGTTTCCTAATTTGACCCGGCCGGGGATCGAACCCGAGACTTTTGGTTTTACAGTCAGCGTGCCAAACCGCTGCGCCACCGAGGCCGCATAGTAGCCGAGGTATATTCTAAAAGCTAACAGACTGTTGTTAACTGTAGTCATGTCACTTCGAAATTGTCAGAAAAAAGCGTGACAGACGCTACTTAAGATAAGATATCCTTTATTGTGCACTGGAGAAACAACAAATACGAAATAATTACAATTGCTAAAAGCAAGTTCTTCCAGACAACCTTACGATGGAAAGTTGCTGAAGGAAATTAGAAACAACTACATAAGTATTTACTTAGTGAAATTCTCAAATCAGGCCATATGGTTAGCAATTGACTGCCACTACCAAGGTGCTTAGTGCGAGTTTGACAGATCCAATCGAATAACTTTACTACCGCGTTAATCGAGCATTGAGTAGTGAGTATGAGTAAGTTAACCGTTCGAACTGGCAAAACGCTGTCACAGTACAACTCGCACTCGCGTTTATTCGTGTTTTGGCTGGTAAACGTGTTCACTTTCCAACGTAAACCATTACAACTCGCACTCAGCAATTTTAGTTTCCATACTTGTCGCTAGGTGGCGCTTGCTCGATTCCATAGAAATATGAGTTTACGTTAACGCGATCGAGTAGTTAAAAACTCGCACTAAGCACTCAGATTGTGATGATAATGATGATGAATAGATATGAAATCAAAATCGACGTGTTTCTATTCAGTGTGAGTTAGCTCTTGAATGCACACGAATGTGTAGGACTAGCGCTGCTCACACCCTTTCAATGAAAGAAGGCATCCGTCTTTCTTTTACATCCTCGTTTCTATTCTATTCAAGTTTTTATTCAAACTAATAACGCAGGTCTCTGGCGGCTTTAAGAGTGGACCGGTGTTAAAACCACGGAGGAGCCGTTCAGAATTGCACTGAACAGAGACCGCTGTAAAGACTGCCAACCTCCAGTGACAGAGGCTCGACTTGGGCAAAGTGTGTCCTTAGAGGGAGTTGTTATATCTCATATCTTTGCTCACCCAGACACACTATATCTCTATCATATCTCGCTCACCACTTGTGTCCTAGCTCATACGACGTCCAATCAACTAAGTGCGTGTGGAAACAAGAGACACAAGTGGTGAGTCAGTCTAGTCTACCTATTCCCTACTTTATCCAGATCACACGTTTCTTTTGGTGAACTTTCTCTCATAGCTCGTTGGTTACGACGAGAAATGCGGCCGAATGTAACCGATGTCAGACGATGTTGATCTCGCTCTCGCGCATTGTGTGTGAGCTGGATAAAGTAGCAGGAGATGACTACCGTACTGAGTTGAAAGTATGTGCGAGGGAGCCAGATATAGTTGACATCTCTGGGATATGAATGGGACACACTTGACGGGGAGGGAGTTGTGTGTCCAATCATATCTAGCTCTTGAGTTACCCAAGGCTAACAGAGGCACTTTGATAAGAAGAATAACAAAGAAAATGCGGTGGTAGCGCAGCAGTAAAACGGCGGCCTTACATTCGGGAGGTACTGGATTCTAATCCCGGTGCACCAATGACTTTGTTTTCCGTACATTTGTAGGCAACAGTGTTGACACTGGCTTAAAAGATAATTAACATTTCTTAATGACTCGTCATGCTCGTAAATTAAACGGGTCTAATCGCGATTATTGATTAAGAATTATGATAATTACGATTTACCTTATAAATAATTAGACCCGTATTATATATAACCAAAAAAATTTATTAGCCTTTGCTAAATAAAAAAACTTGCTGTGTGGTGTCGGCCTGGAGAATAGCACCAACCCAAATTCTTACCGCGGGTGTCGTAAAAGGCGACTAAGGGACACAAACCTTGGGGTGGGCAGCAGCGCCCCTGCAGTACAATTCCACCAATCTGCGATCCCCAACCCGCATGCCCAGCGTGGGGATTATGGGCATTACCCCCCAATGATGGCACAACTTGTGCTATGGCACTCATTAGGGGAGGGCTATGTCCAGCAGTGGACTAATATAGCCTGAAGAAGAAATAAAAATACACAACAATCCAGATACAAGATGAGACCGTTAGGATTGATTGAAAACGCAAATTTGAAAATCGAATCATGATTAAATTTGGATTGGACCGACTTAAATGAGGATTTAAAAACCTATTTAGAGGCTAAAAATTTCACCCATGCTGGGATTCGAACCCGCAACCTCTGGCTATCCGTACCAGCGCTCTACCAATTGAGCCAATGGGCGACTCACGGCATCAGTGAAATTTCGAACCTCTTTACAATATTCTCTGTATTACGTACAGGCAGCGACATCTGACTTAAGCAAATTGCATTACTTACAGCCCCGACTACCTACTTTGCAGTTAGGTTTTAACATCGGAACGATATCACTGTACCCACATGATTACACTATTTTTATTTTTAATGCACTAACCCGTGCTAAGGAACAAATTTAAAAACCTATTTAGAGGCTAAAAATTTCACCCATGCTGGGATTCGAACCCGCAACCTCTGGCTATCCGTACCAGCGCTCTACCAATTGAATGAGGATGTTTAAATTTGGAATGGACCTACTTAAATTGTATTAATAAGACCAAGACCCGTTTATTTAGACTAAAATTATATCAGTATGTTAAGGGGAGATGCATTTTTTGTAGTATTGACAACAATATTTTATAACTGGCAAGGTATGGCAAAGTTGTTTGTATTGTGATAAAGTGATGTATTAATTAATGTTACGCGTATAAATGAGAAAGTTTGTATGGATGTTTCTCAATAACGCCATAACGGATGGGATGAAATTCTGGAAAAGAGATACCTAGATGTAGTCTGGAATAGCACGTAGGCTACTTTTTATAACGGAAAAATACATATCAAAATTTCTTCGTGAACGAAGTCGCAGGCAGCAGATAGTGTTTGTTATCGAACTCCTCCGAAACGGCTTCAAGTTTTTGTGATTTCTTTGTGTATATTTGATAAGTCTGAGGTCGCGGTCACGAGCTAGTATTATCATAAATGCATTGGTTTCTTTAAAGCAACTAACAACGTAACATTAACTGTTAAGTTGTTACTTTCTTTTAAGAAATATCTTGCGGTCTTAGTCATAAGAACAGGATTTCTTAAATACTCCTCAGAGACAATTTCAATAGTCTGGTAAAGGAAAGGTGTAACCACCGACTATATAACCTCTGAGGAGTGTTTTAGAGCAATCGTCTTTTATAAAAAAAAACGCGGATTTCCTCACGATGTTTTCCTTCACAGTTGCATGTGGGATTGCGATTAGAAATATTTATCTTATTATCTATTAATATGGCATGACAACGTTTGTGTTTGTATAAAAATTTGTCATAAAAAATATTGTATATACTGTATTTGCTGGATGCGGCAAGCTGATGAATAGGGCGCTATGGTGTTCATCAGGGGAGGGCTATGTCCTGCAGTGGACTAGATGATGATGATGATGATAGTGACATTTTTTTTGTGATACAAAAATATTACAAATGGTGAGCTAAAACTAAAAAGTATTTTGAAAACCTATTTAGAAGCTAAAAATTTCACCCATGCCGGGATTCGAACCCGCGACCTCTGGCTATCCGTGCCAGCGCGTTTTCCAACTGTCGCCCATTAGCTCAGTTGGAAAGAGCGCTGGCACGGATAGCCAGAGGTCGCGGGTTCGAATCCCGGCATGGGTGGAATTTTTAGCCTCTAAATAGGTTTTTAAAATTGTCCTTAGCACGGGTTAGTGCATTAAAAATAAAAATAGTATAAAAAGTATTTTATTCCAGCAAACCAAAGAGCAATGGAAAGAGAGATTTTCTGCGAGTTTAAGCTTTAAAGTGCATTATTAAACTTTATTTACAAATGTTTTCAGAATTTTTCCTGTATTTCTAGTACACCACGATATTGCTTGCCAAATATTATAGTTTTATGTAAACGGGAAGTACTGTATGAATTTAGATTCCCTTGAGTGAGCAAATTTGTTTTTTTTTTTCGGCATAAATGTTCGTAATTATACTATTTTTATTTTTAATGCAGTAACCCGTGCTAAGGACAATTTTAAAAACCTATTTAGAGGCTAAAAATTCCACCCATGCCGGGATTCGAACCCGCGACCTCTGGCTATCCGTGCCAGCGCTCTTTCCAACTGAGCTAATGGGCGACTCATCGGCATCAGTGAAATTTCGAACCTCTTTACACTATTCTCTGTATTACTCTCTGTAGTACAGGCAGCGACATCTGGCTGAAGTAAATTGCATCACTTACAGCCCCGAGTACCTACTTTGCAGTTAGGTTTTTACATCGGGATGATATCGCAGTACCCACATGATTATACTATTTTTATTTTTAATGCACTAACCCGTGCTAAGGACAATTTTAAAAAACCTATTTAGAGGCTAAAAATTCCACCCATGCCGGGATTCTCGGGGCTGTAAGTGATGCAATTTACTTCAGCCAGATGTCGCTGCCTGTACGTTATACAGGAATAGTGTAAAGAAGTTCGAAATTTCACTAATGCCGGTGAGTCGCCCATTAGCTCAGTTGGAAAGAGCGCTGGCACGGATAGCCAGAGGTCGCGTGTTCGAATCCCGGCATGGGTGGAATTTTTAGCCTCAAAATAGGTTTATAAATGTTCGTAACCTTTTTAGCGTACATTTAAATGTATGATTTTTTGAAAATTTAAAGGGTCTGTTGATCTGAGCAACCAGTTTTAATTTTAACATGATACCTACCGCCTCATTTGTAAAAAAAAATACGGCGGCCTCCAGAAGGAATCGTACCCACAAACTCCGGCATGGTAAGCAGACGTTATACCGCGAGACCAACGAGGCAGACATACTCGTAGGTCTAACTCTCACAACGACATTTTGTAAGCTAAACGCGTTAATCTGTGGCTAAAGTAACTGCTACTAAAATTAATAATATTCCCCTTAATCGGGGATGTGGTTTCAAACTGTCGCAAACGTGGGATCCGGTCATCAAGAAGTGTTCGATTGGAAAAATGTCGCATGGCTTATCGTCCGACATTGTCAGTGTTGAGTGTCGCAACCCTAATAGTGCTTTGTGATAGCTGATTGAGGGTAGTCTGAACCCTTGTCAGCCGAAGATGCGAACGGGTGTCAGCCATAAGTCTTCTCGTGACCATCACGATGACTGTAACGTCGTCGAAACGTCGAGGTAAAATAGCAATAAATTACTACACGATTAAGCCCCGAAAATATTATAACTATGTATTCCCCTTAACACTCATACATACCTATATTTAAAATGAAACAGGTCTTCATGTCAACGCAACCCAAATAGCCTCATCATCAAACGAAAAGCATTATAACCCCGATAAATAAAGGAGGTCACAAGACCGGGCGCGGCGATAAATCTGCTGATTATTTTCAATTTGGCACAATTTGAATAACGTCTGAGTCTGGCTGTAAATATTAATGCAGCTCAAAGCTAACGTCAGTCGTGGCCTCAGTCCGGAATGCATGAGCATGAACTCATTTCTGCGCCACAAATAAAAAAACAGCCATTCCATAATTTCTGTTATTTCGTTATAATTCTTTGTACTTAGTACTAAGAAAGTATAAGATAAATCTTTGCAGTGCAATACCACACGCTAACTGTGAAGGAAAACATCGTGAGGAAATCCGCGGCTTTTTTTTATAAAAGACGATTGCTCTAAAACACTCATCAGAGTTTATATGATAGGTGGTTACACCTTTCCCTTTACCATATTTTACCAGACTATTAAAATTGCCTCTGAGGAGTATTTTAAGAAATCCTGTTCTTATAACTAGTCTTAGTTATATGGACAGGATTTCTTAAGAGATTTAAGAGAACAGTAATGTTACGATGTTAGTTGATTTAAAGAAACCAATGCATTTATGATAATACTAGCTTGTGGCCGCGACTTCGTCCGCGTGGCCTTCAGAATTTTTTTCAGTGAAATTTACCGATATTTAATAAGCAATCACGTTTTACTTAATAAATAGTCGCGATCAGACAGGTTTAATATAACTATGTATGAGCACCGCGAAACATTAAGAAATACTAGTTTCATCACTATCACTACTATAAAACAAAGTCGCTGTCGCAGTCTGTCCGTCCCATGTATGCCTAAATCTTTAAAACTACGCAACGGATTGTGAAGCGGTTTTTTTTAATAGATAGAGTGATTTAAGAGGAAGGTTTATATGTATAATACATGCATAATATTGTAGAGAAACACTGGTAAGAGGTTTCTAATGTGATGATGTCGTAAATAAACACATTTTTTTGCGCTTACATTGCAAACGCTTGCTGATCCCCACGAGATAAATGAAAATAATGTTCTACATCATTGTACACCTTCAAAAGGTCAACAAAAAAGTCTGCGATAGTATGTATATGTCTATCACTTAAGGATAACCCTCAATAACCATTTTTTATCCTTACATTTTACGGGAAAAATGGCTCATTTAAGAAGTGATTGTAGGCAATACAGCATTAATTAGCTTTTAGAATATACCTCGGCCACTATCGGCTATATTCGTGTAATAGAAATATCGGAACTAATATATGACACATAATCAAATGTTCAAATAACATTTCAAAATAGTGAAGAAAAGTTTTATACAGACCAGGAAGTAGTATTACACTCGTGTGCTTTCGGCGAAAACCAAAGCCTACTCTAGAACCCGAGGTAAATTCTAAAGGCTAACAAAGGCTAACTACCTTAAATACATTGTCCATTTAATATAGTGATCTATATTAAATGGACAATGTATTTAAGGTACTATTTTTAATTCTGAATATTTCGTGAGGAAACCTGAATGTTTACATACGCTAGCTCTTGAGATTGCCAATGCTTTCTTTCTCTTTCTGAGAGAGGGCCTGTGCCCTTTGGTAAATAGGCTGCATTATCATAAAACAAAATAAGCCTTCCGTGCTTCGCAAGGGACGTTAAGCCGTTGGTGCCGGCTGTCATGTAATGCCAGTCGCTAAGCCATGTCAGAGGCCTCATGGGCGGCTTGATAACTTCTGACAGTAATACCTGCCACTGTCTTACAATCCTCCACCAATACGGACTTGGCCCCGTGGTGGAGTATGGCCTAACCTTCCTGCGATGCAGGAGGAGACCCCTGTCCCAGCAGTGGGGACATACAAGTGTTGATATCGAAACGTACTCAATGCGCCGGAAAATTTATAATAAATTCTGTACTTAATTGCTGGAAATTGCTTGAAACCTTTAGTGTTTTTTTTAACAATTTGGCAGCCTTCCGGGGCAGGCACCCGGCTTGCCCTTCCCTAGATCCAGGCCTGGACTCACATGAGCAAGAGTAATGCGTAATTTGGGATGTTTATTACGCAATTCAGAGTCGGACAGACTAGTAAATCTTCACAATAACAACGGGTGAAACGGTAGTAACGTGGTTACGGAAATAACCCGGCTTCTTTCCGGTATTAGCATTGCAAGTTGTTGATTGTACTCATGGGATCTTGATAGTAGGTACGCGTACCATCTATTGTATTAATTAGGCTTGATGATTTGAGAAAATATGGACCGACTGGTGTCTTTCTTCACTGCAAACTTGACCCGAAGATAGCGGCTATTTAATGTACATTCAATTCCTTAAGTTTTTATTCTACTGTACATTCAATTAATTTATGTTATTTTGCATGCATGCAATGTTTGTGTTGTACTTTCTTATTTGTTTATAAATAATTATATAATTATTCAAAATTATTAGGTAATACTTCAATTAATTTCAGTTCCTTTAGTCTGGTTTTCCCTTCGGTGACGTGTGTGTGTTAAAAAATACAAATAAAGGATTATCTATCTACAGTGACATTAAACTAACAGATTGATATTTTTTCTTTACGTAGCCTCTATGTTTGTATCCTACTGTTGGGCAAAGGCCTCCCCCAAATTCAGTCCGGAGTTTTCTGTCCTGGGCCGCCTCAGACCACGCCGGCAGATGCTGGTCGAGGTCGTCTTTCCACAGACTTCTAGGCCGGCCTATAATATAAAAATAAATTGCTAAATGTGTTGGTAAGCGCAAATCTCGATAGCAGCTAATCCGATTTCGCTATTTTTTTTTTTGTTCTTACGGAGAGAAAAAAAATTTAAAGAATCGCCTGTCAGGCGGTATGAAGTTCGCCGGGTCAGCTAGTATTGAATATATTTTTGAAAGGCAAATAGAAATAGGGGATGTAGGTATTACTAATAATAAGAATCCGGAAAAGGCGTGCATGCATGCGACTACTATTCAATGTTGATGAAACGAAGGAGGTATTCCATTTTGTGGCAAGTGGCAAACTCTAATCTTGTCTACCCCTCCGGGATACAGGCGTGAGTTTACGCAATGTCAGTAAATTTTTATACCGGATTTCTGTAAGCCGTGAGGGCTATGTACAGTGTGAACGAAACAGCTAGGCGTGAACCGACAAAACATGCGTACAAAAATAACAGGCACTGCGTGAATGAAGAGGCGTGCGTACAGTAGGCCGCGAGGCTTTCAGCACACATCCTAACGGCGGATATAATAGTGCCTGAACTCGATAGTATTATTAATAACTAGCTGACCCAGCGAACTTCGAACCGCCGAAGAGTGGATTCTTAATAAAAAAAAAATCTGCCCGTAAGAACCATCCTCGTACTTCAAGGAATATCCTTAAAAAAAGAATTAGCGAAATTGGTAGTCTAGTAACCAGCGAAATCGGTTCAGCTGCTCTCGAGATTTGCGCTTACAAACAAATTCAACTATTATTTTTTATATAACTAGCTGAACTTCGTACCGCCTATCAGTCGATTCTTTAATTTTTCTTTTATTTTTCTCTCCGTAAGTACCATCCTCGTATTTCAAAGAATATTCTAAAAAAAGAATTAGCGAAATCGGTAGTCTAGTAACCAATCGCATTGCAACGGTATAACCCGTGCTACTTAACTCGGCGCGGGTTATACCCCTGGTATGACAATGTGCTGCTATTGTCAATCCTGGGGCCCCTGCTCTTTGCATTGTATAGTGCAGACATCGTCAACAATGTGAAGAGTAGTAGCTATCATCTCTACGCTGACGATGTGCAGCTGTATGCCTCCGTCACTCCTAACGGTGCGGCGGAGTGTGTACGCTGTATCAATGACGAGCTTGAACGGATTGCGAGCTGGTCAGACAGGAGCTGTCTGGTGCTTAACCCAAGCAAGTCCAAGTACATGGTACTTGGTACTAAATGTCAAATTCGTAGTACACTGGAAACTCTGACTACCGAGAATGTAGCCATCAGGGGCAAACACGTAGAACGGGTGGTAGAGGCTAAAAACCTGGGCGTTCTGATGGATGGTGAGCTACGCTTCGAGAAACACATTGCTGGAGTGGTGAGCAACTGCTTCTATCGCCTCAAAGTACTTTATAATGTGCGTGATTACCTTAGTGTGGATTTGCGTATCCACCTATGTGAATCACTCATATTATCAAGGTTGAACTACTGTGACGTTGTCTATGGTGGTTGCATTCTTGGTCGTACACAGAGGTTGATACAACGAGTTCAGAACGCTTGCGCTCGTTTCTGTTTCCGCATCCCTCCTCGATCCCATGTCAGTCCATACTTGGACGAAGCAAACCTCTTAAACATGCAGGCGCGTAGGCAGCTGCACTTTGCAACGTTGCTGTTCGGTGTCGTCCGGTGGAAAGCCCCCGCCTACCTTTACGATAAACTCAATTGGTCAGGACGCGATCAAAGGTATGGGGCGAGGGCTGTCATGCCGGCGTACCGGACCGCAGCGTTTCGAGGAAGTTTTAGGTTTGCGGCGTCTAAGTGTTGGAATGATCTCCCTCCCCCTCTCCGCAGTGTGACTAGTAGGAATACATTTAAGCGAAAGCTGAAAATGTGCCTGCTATCCCTGCGGAAACACCCTCCTTAACCGAATCCCCCTGCAGTTCGCCTTTTAAGTATATATATATATATATATGGTTTTTCTACTTTATGTTATGTTAACTTTAATTACATTAAGCTATCTTAACAATTCCAATATGTACTTATTTGTTATTTCTTTGCTTATAATTTTTTATTGCTACATATTTTTATTATCATATTATGTGCATTGTTACTTAGATATTCTATATTTAGTATATTTCACAGCATATTCTATTCTATTGACATTGTTTTATAAATATTATTTTTATGTAAGATCTGTATGTAGGTATATTCTATACGTTATGTATAAATTGAAGAATAGGTACTGACTGAAAATCAGTGTTGCAGGCCCAGCCTGCAGCAAATGCTGAGTCAGCTACCTGTTTGTGGCTGCGGAGATACAATGCCCTTCTAAATTGTAAATGTTTGTTTTATATCGTATTCTTTGTTATATAATATTTTTCTTTTCTTATTTGTCTGTATTATTTTAATATCGTTATGTGTGTTATGTGTATTGTATCTTTGTGGCTTCAAATAAATGTCTCTCTCTCTCTCTCTATTGCTTTGTAGACAACCAAATTGAGGCAAATATCGATCATTGTCGTGCTTATTTCATTCTATTGTAAAACTACGTAAGTATTAAGCTCTAGGGCCAGGGCGGGTGCCATTTCTCCTCGCCTCTTTAGATCCGGGCCTGGTAAGCATATTTGCTATCTGAACAGGTACGTTTTCCAGTGGCGACCAGTACGTCCCAAGTCTAAATATAGCCGCGCAAGGATGAACTGCTACAATAAAATGTTAGAATCATCGGCGCGCGGCGCGTTAGAACATTCCTGCGCTGAATTTCTTTTAAAACAAAATAAATCCGACGAAACGAAATAAAGGCGTAAAAAGATCTGTGTTTTTAAGGTAATATTCGCATACGTCCGCGCTTGAAATCGGCAGTCCGCTTAAGAGAAACTTAAGAAGTCTTCACTTAAGCATCCGCATAGAAAACATAGGAAAATATAGAGAACACTTTATTGCACAACTAGAAAAGAATTACATTTTCATTGATTGATATTAAATTCATACTATTTTTATTTTTAATGCACTAACCCGTGCTAAGGACAATTTTAAAAAAACCTATTTAGAGGCTAAAAATTCCACTCATGTCGGGATTCGAGCCAGAGGTCGCGGGTTCGAATCTCGGCATGGGTGGAATTTTTAACCTCTTAATAGGTTTTTTGATATTCAATTCAATGTAATAAAAACATTGTCATTCATAGATTGGCAATTTCAAGCGCCGAGGTATGTAAACACTTCAGACGATCTAGTTTATTCACGATCTTTTCTTTCACCAGATCCACCAGCCCCAATCACCGGCTTTTTTCAGATTTATCTTTTCTATTTTTATAAAAGTTAATTGAATCATTACATTTACAAAAGTTAAAATCGAGTTAAAAACCCTTCCCATTGAAATGCTAACGAGGTTGATCAACGATACAGGGAAAAAAATTCTTTTACCTAACACAATTATTATTGTCGTCTTGACTACCTAACAGTGCAGATTGACAAAGCTATTTTGAGCCCTAAGCCTTAGGCTAAGAGTGCATTTTGCTTGGAAGACCATACCTACATTGTTTATCAAAGAACATTCCCCACGTTAACAATATCATCATCGATGCAATGGATTTATTAGAGCCGGTAAAACATCACTAAGCACAAGCGATGATGTCAGTTGAAAACAAATGTATTGCTGTTAGTTTTGTAAACTGCCGGAGTTCATTAACACAATCAATGAAAAAAAATATCAAAATCTTCGGGGGAGAATTCGTTTTACAAAGATTGTATTGTGCGTTCACGTTAACTTGACACGTGAGAGAATTGGTAACAATGAGATGTTTACTGTTACCATGTTAAATAAGAAATAATTCCCATTACTTGGGGAAAATAAAAGGATTGAGGGTTTGTTTAACCATCTTCCGATTAGGTCCAAAAGCTAATTCACATGTTATGTCGTTGTTACCAATTCTCTCACGCGTCAAGTTAATGTGAACGCACTGTAGACACGATTTTACAACAATATTTTTTTAATTCTGTACAAACGTCATCTTTTTTTAAAGAAATGGACCATAGTAAAATCTTTTATTCACATCCGTGAGTAAAATGTATTCTGTGGTTTACTAACTTGACCAGAACCAACTAGAACTAGTACCTACTGTGTCTCATTCTCTGTAAAACTTTTTTTAATATGATATCTACGTACTCTGTGTCATATTTTGTAATGTTGTCAAATAAAGTTTGTCGTTATTAAATATATCTTCAGCGCCGAGTTTCACTAAACATTCATTGCGTAGCAGTGCTATTAATATTATTAATTCTTTATTGCACAAAATATAATGTAAAAAGGTGGGCTTAATGGTCCTTGCATTTTTTACCAGTCAACCCGCCGGAGGTACAGTGTCCCTTATGTCAATCTGTGGCTTAGTCGACTTTGCAATGTACATACTGTCATAGTGCAACACGAATTCTAGTTTTATGAAACAGGCTGGCGCAATTTACATCAAAATGAAAATAAAACAGTATAACTATGCAGTATAGTATAGTATATGTATGTATGTACTGTAATCAGAAATCAAAAAGTATATCTTAATGATTCGCGATACTCATTCATAGTTATACATTAAACGGATCTAACCGCGATTATTTAAAATAAGGTAATTACGTTTTACCTAATAATAAATACCTATGAAGCGGTGGTAGCTCAGTGGGTAGAACCATGGACTGGCAAGCGAGAGCCCCAGGTTCGATCCCGAGTGCGGGCATGTACCAATGACTTTGTTTAATTTCAAAGTTACGTACATTTGCGAATTTGTTGTCGCAATACCACACGCTAACGGTTAAGGAAAACATCGTGAGGAAACCCGCGGCTTGGTTGGCTTCACACGTATTGACTAGTCTTTCCTGTGGGCTAGGCCGACTAAGCTGTCAGGATGGTATAGGTGCTGGGCAAGCCTACACCATCTATAAAACCATGTCCCAGGCACTACAGCGTCGGAGTGGTCCCTTCAACCGTCTAGTGTGCGTCAAGATGCCACTGGACGCTGTATAAATCATCTCATTAAGTAGATGCAAAAAGGCCAATATCGCGATTAGACCCGTTTAAGATATAATTATTACTGAAAAGAAAGTTAAAGTATAATGATTTGAAAAAATATATATACATAAAAAGGGACGTTTTTGTCCGTTTTTTCTCCAAAATTATCTAATTTTTGAACTGGACACCTAGCTTAACTTGTTACGTTTAAAAAGTCATAGTTTCTGTATTCGTTATCAACCCTTGTATGTCCCCACTGTTGGGGCACGGGTCTTTTCCTGCATCGCAGGAAGATTAGGCAAGACTCCACCACGGGGGCCAAGTCCGGGTTGGTATAATTATGAGTTTCTGTATAATGTATAAAACACTTTGATTTTATTCTTTTTAATGCACTAACCCGTGCTAAGGACTATTTTAAAAACCTATTTAGAGGCTAAAAATTCCACCCATACCGGGATTCGAACCCGCGATCTGACACTAACCCGTCCTAAGGACAATTTTAAAAACCTGCCACCCATGCCGGGATTCGTACGTACGTAATACAGAGAGTATTGTAAAGAGGTTCGAAATTTCACTGATGCCGATGAGTCGCCCATTAGCTCAGTTGGAAAGAGCGCTGGCACGGATAGCCAGAGGTCGCGGGTTCGGATCCCGGCATGGGTGGAATTTTTGCCTCTAAATAGGTTTTTAACACTTTGATTTGTTTTATTTCGTAAAGAATTGGCACTCTGTTGTGTGCTGTTGTGTGATCTGTAATTGTTTTCTTGTGTATACAATAAAGAATATCCTTAACCTTTCTTATGCCACACTACCATAATAAAGCTAACTTCTTTCATAATTCAGTCTCGTTTGGGTGAATGACACTATTAAGTGTTGTTGGGGCACAATAAAGCTAATTTGAGACTCTTTAACATGATGGATGACGTTAAACAAGCCATCACTGAGTGGGTACATGCAGCTGCGCCCCGGGTACTACGTCTTTGTTTGATTATAGCATTTATTCCGAAGGCAATAGAGAGGCAGAGAGCTAGTGTCACCAACGTATTGTCAACAGCTGATTAAGCTTTACGTGTTAGTTCGTCGCTCGTAATCTAACAGAGTAAACATAATAGTAGATGATTAGATAGATAGAGAACACTTTATTGTACATAAAAATGGAAATAACACAGATATTTCTTAACCTAAGAGTACAGACGGTGGCCTTATCACTAAAAGTGATCTCTTCCCGACAACCTTGGGATGGACTGGAGTAATTATATTATTCAGATGACAATGATGTACGGAATCAGTGCACGAGTTCTACGTATTAGGGAAAATAAATTGTGTATCAACAGTAAAAGATATTTTAAAAACCTATTTAGAGGCTAAAAATTCGACCCATGCCGGGATTCGGGCTGCCTGTACGTAATACAGAGAACAGTGTAAAGAGGTTCGAAACACTGATGCTGGTGAGTCGCCCATTAGCTCAGTTGGAAAGAGCGCTGGCACGGATAGCCAGAGGTCGCGGGTTCGAATCCCGGCATGGGTGGAATTTTTAGCCTCTAAATAGGTTTTTAAAATTGTCCTTAGCACGGGTTAGTGCAATAAAAATAAAAAAAGTATAATTTTATTACTAATTTACAGTCATAAATCAGCAATCTGAGAATTAGCAAATTAGCAGCAATCGCTATAGCGCAGAAACTGCGGCTTAATGAACGTTACAATTCAAACTAGGTGTCCATTTCAAAATCTTGATCATTTTGGAGAAAAAATGGACAAAAAAACTCCAAACTTAAGTCTTTTCAAAGTCCTTAATTAACAGAGTTTACATAATTATTATAAAACATAGAACTCATACATTGTACTGGCTTTAATTCCAGACCTACATCTAAACAATCCTTTCTGTTATAGTAGCCCTTTTGGCACAAAGTGTGCTTAAGATATTTTTTTGAACCGCGATTCAGGCAAGCTAATCTTCAGGGATTTTATTATAGAAGCGTATACATTGCCCCACGAAGGATGTATTAACCTTTGCCAGCCTAAATAGTGGGAACAAAAGTTTATATTTATTTCTAGTATTTACATTGTGTTGGCTATCTAAAGTTTTTAAGTTACTGATCTTTTTCCTGACGTACAAAACGTAGCTTTCCTCATGATGTTTACCTTCACAGTTAGCGAGCGGCATTGCTAGTGACTGAAGCGTTCAAATACCTCGGCGTTTGAAATTGTCCATTCGCGGTGGGCACGCGTGTTAATTAAGCCCATAATCTGTCTCTGAGAGAAGGCCTGTGCCCTGCAGTGGAAGTTTATAGGCGACTTAAAAAATAAGGTAAATTAGACCCGTTTAAGATAGACCTACTAACTTTAACCCGCGGCCTCGCCCGCGTTAAAAAATATCCCACGCAGTCGCATTACGGGAATGTCAATACTGTATAATCAAATCAGACAAGAAGAAGAGCGAGCCGATTCTTGTCTATTCGAATGGAAAACGTGGACGCAAATTATTCGAAGTATTAGACGACCGGCGTGCGTGCATGCAACGACTTATGAACGATGATGAAGCGAAGGTAATCTGTCAGGATCGTGGCAAGTGGCAGTCCCTGGTCTCTGCCTACACCTCTGGGATACAGGCGTGAGGTTATGTATGTATTAGATATTTGTCGCATGAAATCAGTTTCATGTATTGTCACAAAGTCGCAGCGCATTTCATAAATTTCTTCGCATTGAGGTGTCATAATGTCGCATGGTAATTACCATGCGACTGTCAAAAGGCGTATGAATTTTTTTAATCTTCAAGTCAAACGCCTTAAGTCGTATACGAATTATTTGCTAATGAAGTGAGGATTGGCTCGCCAACCCTTCTGCCGACCTATTATGTGAACTGTTTTGTGGGCAGCAGCGCCCCCTGGAATACAATTCCACCGAACTGCAATCCCCAACCCGCAAGACCAACGTGGGGATTATGGGCATTACCCGCTATGATAGCACAACGTGGCGCTGTTAAAAAACTTACCAGCAAGTTGTCAACGGAGTTATATCCGCAAATCATGTATCCCATCACTCGATTCGCCATGTTGTCCAGTACAGTACAGCGATGTCCAAGACCGGTGCACTCGCGATCACTTTTCACACAATTTGCGTGTTGAACACAACTTTTCGGACATTTTCACCGCAATTTTCATCAATTTCCCTTTCAGGATCTCGAATAAAACACCGACGTCCAATTAGCTAGTGTTCATTGCACGTAAAGCATTTCGTCTGACTGAGAAATTCGCACTTGTCTCTGACCGATCTAAAAGCACCTCTAAGGCCATGGACTTAAGGACCTAATTGGTCAAAACACGTACAGACACGTGAGCAAGAACACTGCCTCGCAGGAATTTCACGAATCTCCCAAGTTTTCAAACACAATCCACGTGAAATTTGCATACATTCTCAATTAAGACTGCTTTGTACAGCGATCGAGACACATTGAATTTTATCGCTTAGCAGCTAAACAACACTTTGTAATCCCGATTTGCTATAACTGCACTGAAATACTGCATCGAAATCTTAATGAAACTTTCAAGAATTTTCACGTAAGAGGGGAATATTTTCAAGCGGAACTCCGCAGGACGTCCGTCCCCGGGCACGGATCGTGAAGACTGAATTAGTATTAGTTGTAGGTAGGTATTTACTACGGTTGACGGTCGGTACATCCTCGTTTTCACTGGGCCATTGTTCTGTACAGTTGGATGCGGATTTTTGTGCTCTGATTCAGTTCCTGAAGCTCAGACTTACTGGGGGAAGTCTTTTTTTTACAAATCTACACACTTTCCTCAGTTTTTGGTGAGATTTGACAAGATCTAATGGAATTATATAAATAAAAAAAAAAATATTTAAAAAAATAAAAGAACCCGACTGCAGTGATAAATCAACTGAAAGGGAAAAAATAAGATAATTTTATTTTCAAATGCTAATGTCGAATCAGAAGAGTTCATGCTGCTTTACTTGAGGTACCAAATAATATAACTTTGTAAGCATTATTTGCTCAAACTGTTGCATTTATTATTTTATATAAAACGATGCAGTCGGGACCCATTACTGTTTGTTTAAAGTTCTCTAATGGGTCCCGACTGCATCATTTTATATACAATAATAAATGCATCAGTTTGAGCAAATAATGCTTACAAAGTTATATTATTTGGTACCTCAAGTAAAGCAGCATGAACTCTTCTGATTCGACATTAGCATTTGAAAATAAAATTATCTTATTTTTTCCCTTTCAGTTGATTTATCACTGCAGTCGGGTTCTTTTATTTTTTTAAATATTTTTTTTATTTTTGACCTTTTAGTGACTCAGTAAAACGATAAAATTTAAAGGTCCATCTGTTCTGCTTACATGCTTTAAATCGTTATATTATTTTATTTCCTAAATGAATTTTAGTTTATTGCTTTATTTTCTTTTGTTCGACAATGGACATGTCGCGGCAAATCATAAATATTTTTACTGATATACTTGTTTGATATAGTCATAGGTACCACCTGCCTGCATTAAAAATTTATGTCGTACGATATTTTTTAGCTAGTATAATGAATATGGTCTAATGGTGTTAAACAATCTAGAATATTTGCAAAGGAAACGACAGATTTTTTTTCTTTATTATCCTTACATAAATTGTCTGTTTTTTATGTAGCCTAAAAAAGCTCCACTGCACCTAGTTATTTAATGTTAACGATTGTAGGTGGGGACTGGAATAGTCACGAATTATGTCCTCGACCTGAACGGCGCTCAGCTTTCGACATCTCCAGAGTAGAATTCTTCGTGCTTGCATTGCTGGGTCTCGCTAATTACTTAGAATAAGGACTTGTAAATGGGAACATAAATGGTCTGAGCCTTCAGCCGCGGCCTGTACAAAGGCGCGACAGGTTTCCTCCTAACAGCAACTTTTAGTAACAGTCGCGGCTTTCGGCCGACTATTCCGAGACTATTCTCTGCATTTGGCATCAGCGTAAATAGAGCTCAGCATTTAGAATCGCCGTGGGAGTATTCCTCTAGCCCGCTTCACAGCCTTCGGCCGTGCCGCGACCTGTATTGAGCTGAGCTCGGCCTTCAACCTCGTCGCGGCAAGTTTCCTCGCACCCGCATGATGGGGCTCGGCCTTCGGCCTGGCGTAGTTATTAGAGTTGTGGCATGGGCGTGGGAGACATACAAAATCTTGGTTTTCTGAATGCCAAAATATTACCGGAATTAAAATGAAACTATAACAAATTCATCTTGAGGTGGCCCCCTAAAGCATTGAAAAATTTTACTGAATATTTAGGTAGGTATAGATAAGCGAAGCAGAGCGGTGGTAGCTCAGTGGGTAGGACCATAGACTGGCAAGCGAGAGCCCCAGGTTCGATCCCGAGTGCGGGCATGTACCAATGACTTTGTTTAATTTCAAAGTTACGTACATTTGCGAATTTGTAGTCGCAATACCACACGCTAACGGTGAAGGAAAACATCGTGAGGAAACCCGCAGCTTGGTTGGCTCCGCACGTATTGACTAGTCTTTCCTGTGGGCTAGGCCGACTAGGCTGTCAGGATGGTATAGGTGCTGGGCAAGCCTACACCATCTATAAAAACCATGACCCAGGCACTACAGCGTCGGAGTGGTCCCTCCACCCATCTAGTGTGAGTGAAGATACCACTGGACGCTGTATAAATCATCTCATTAAGTAGATGCAAAAAGGCCAATATTAGATAAGCAATCTTTGGTCTCACAAGTGAACAGGAAACCTAACACAAAATCATAATCTTATTTTCGGAGGAAACGAGATAAAATTCGTTAAGATGAATAGACCTAGATTTTTTTTACATTTCATGGGTCCTACGATACGAGGTCACGGAGGATCCGTCTTCGGTTACCAGTGAGAGCAATCAAATATTTTTTTTTATCATTTATTGTTTCTTCTTTGAACCCAGCTTGTCTGACTATGACCGCACAGGGGAAAAGGAGTTACATGCTACACTTTATATATTTTGTTTAGTTAGTTTTGGTCTAAGTGTTAGTAGGAAATTCATATCAGAGTTAAGAAATTAATTATTTTGACCCCCTATGAGGTTGATATTTTTTAAATTAATGAGATAAACGAATGGTGTAGAAAGAAATAAACACTTTATAGGCATTTTTTCTTTCAGCACTTATACCGTTTCTATAAACGGTTTGTTTACATGTAGAGCAAAGCTTATATTATGTAAATTTATACATGTAATAGAATAAATATATGCCAGCGCCATATAGTGGCTAAAAGTGGTACTGTAGGACAGGTTTTCAGCAGACAAGAAGAGAAACGTTGTTTCAGCACGACAGCACGTACTTAGGGATCTATTTATTGAAGCAATATGAAACTAATGATTACAGTAACTGTACTACTCGTAGTACGAGTAGTACAATACTACGTACGTAGTAAGAGTCTCGTACCACAGCGCGGAATACTACCTACGTCACCAGTTGTCCCAATATTGGTGGACAGTCAGTATTGGTCGAAGTGATTCGCAAGCGGTCCAATACTAACCAATTTCTAATTAATCATAAAAATGGTGTTTGTTTAATAATATTATCTAGGGCCTTCGGACAAAACCATACCGCAATTTAGAACACAAACAGCGCCATCTGTGGTTGGGTAGAGGAACTAATACAGTAATTTACAGTACTGCTACAGTACTTTAATTACTTAGAAGTGAATATTATTTGTGTTGCGTTTGTTCTCTATTAATGCTGATTTTATGTAGACTACGACACCCGCAAAATTCTCTTTTAAATACTTTACACGTGTTAGGCGTAGTTAAACTAAATTATATTTTTTAATTAAATGAATGATCTAGAAGGATCAAACCACTTAATAGGAATTATTTCTTTCCGTATTTGTACCGATTCTATAAATGGTTTGTTTACATGTAGACCAAAGCCGAAATTATGTATACACCATGTATTGGAATAAATAAAATATAGCAGCGCCATCTAGTAGCTAAAGGTGGTACTTTAATTACTTAGAAGTTAATGTTATTTTTTGTTCCGTTGGAATATTAATCTATTAATGCTGATTTTATGTAACCTACGTCATCCGCAAAATTCTGTTTTAAATATTTCACACCTGTTAGGGGTAGTTCAATAAAATTAGTATTCGAATTCAATAAACTAAATATAACAGCGCCATCTAGTGGCTCCTAGCTGTACTTTAACGAAGCTTCTTAACGAATTTTATTTTTCGTCACGGTTCTGATCGCATAATTATTATTTTATATAGCCTATGACACCCGCGCAAGGATGCCGAATCGAATGACACCTTGTTTAACAAAATCTGACCATTGGTTAAGGAGTTATGAGGGAACATAGAATCGGACATACTTACATACATACATACATACATACATACATACGAACTAAACACATTACCCTCCTTTTGGGCTTCGCCGCAGTCGGGTAAAAAATATTCATGGACATATTACACAGATCTCGTTGCCCTATATTAAGTACAAGTAAATTACTTGTGTCACAGGTGCTGACTCGACGATAGATTTAATACATAGATAACATCCAAGACCCGAGACAAACTGAAAAAAATCGTTTCCTAGTTTGACCCGGCCGGGGATCGAACCCGAGACCATCGGTTTTACAGTCAGCGTGGTAAACCGCTGCGCCTTTAGATGGGGTAGGCTTGCCCAGCGCTTATACCATACAGCTACGTCACGATAAAGGTTTTATATCACTATCGACTAGCGCCATCTTGCTTTATTTCACCACGTAAAGCGAGACGCCACTATCCGATAGTGGGATAAAACTTTTATCTTGTTTTATCCCACTATCCATGTCCATGAATATCTATATCTATCTATATGTCTAAAAACAATGTCTTGCCGCAGCATTAGTGTATTCCTGTTTTTGTAAGAGGAATGAGTTATGTTTTAGGGCTAGTTCTGAATTGAGAATTTCACTAAGTACATACAAAACTGTTGTGCTGTCTCTTCTCGGCAAAGAGAGTGACAGAACATTACATAAGTATTTAGTCAAATTCTCAAATCAGAAACTGACTCTGACCCCTGGTTTCTGGTACACTAACAATTTGTTAACCTACTGTTAACAGCTGTCAAATCTTTTTTTTGTATGCACTTTGGCCAACTGACAGCTGTTAACAGTAGATTAACGGCTTGTTAGTGTACCAGAAACCGGGGGTTAGTATTGCAAGTTGTCGATTGTACTCAAGGGATATTGTTGATTTAACTAATATAAGTAACATTACACCGATTTGAGAAAAAATTATCACAGTGGAGTTTTTTCGCCAACTGATCAGCAGGCAGATGCTAACATTGAACGTTGACATCATACAGACTTAATGAAAATTCTTTACATTGCCTTTTTTAATGTATGAACCATGAGGCTGATTTTTAAGGTTTTTAATTCCATAAAGTCCACTTTCCGCCCCCTCGTGTGAACCGGCGTGAGGCGCGGCGACCAACCTCGCCGCTTTCGGTTTTGATAAAAGTCTCCATTTTGTTCCCACGAGTAGCTAGGGAAAGGTTTGTCCATCCCGGATCGTGGCAAGTGGCAGTCACTGGTCTCTGCGTACCCCTCTGGGATACAGGCGTGAGGTTATGTATGTATGTAAGTTAATTCCATAAATGTTTAAGAGCGGCGGTAGCCCAGTGGGTGAAACGATGGACTCAGAAGCGATAGACCAGGTTCGATTCCTAGTACAGGAATGTACCAATGACTTTGTTTTTCAAGTTAGGAATGTACCAATGACTTTGTTTTTCAAATTCCACTCGTGCCAGCGCTCTTCTAACTGAGCTACTGGGCGACTCACCGGCACCAGTGAAATTTCGATTTTAAAATTGTGTTTAGCATTAAAAAAAAATAACGCGTGGTAATTTTATCGCGCTTCAGAGAATTGACCAGATAACATACAATTATCTGGTCAATTCTCAATATTTGATTATTTAAGTCTTTTTTTGTTTCAATAAATATATTTTAAATAATTAATTAGGTAAGCTTTCTCTTTCAAAAACTTCGAACAAATATATATATTCAAATAAGCAATTAAGCTTTCTATTTAAAAAAATTCGAACAAATTCAAATTGCTGTGTGGTGTCGGCCTAGAGATAAGCACCAACTCAATTCTTCCCGCGGGTGTCGTAAAAGGCGACTAAGGGACACAAACCGGGGGGTGGGCAGTAGCGCCCCCTGCAGTACAATTCCACCGAACTGCGATTTACAACCCGCATGCCCAGCGTGGGGATTATGGGCATTACCACCAACGTGGTAATGCCCATAATCCCCAACAGCACAACGTGGCGCTCTTTAGGGGAGGGCTATGTCCAGCAATGGACCTGACGACGACGACGACCCGTTTTTTACTGCTGCTCTGACTCTCCAAGGTTTGCTGGAAGAAATCTCTTACAGAGATAAGCTCGCCTTTGTACATGTTATTTCTTATGTAATGTCCTTTTTAATGTTTCGTGTGAAATCAAGTATAATAGTAATAATATCCCGGCATGGGTGGAATATTTAGCCTCTAAATAGGTTTTTAAAATTGTCCTTAGCACGGGTTAGTGCATTACAAAAAAAAAATATAATAATGATACAGTTATAACATATTTTAAACTTTCGCGACTTGTACACATAGTTAGAACATTTTCGGGGCTTAATCGCGTAGCAATTTGTTGCTATTTTACCTCGACGTTTCGACGACGTTACAGTCATCGTGGTCACGAGATGTCTGATGGCTGGCACCCGTTCGCATCTTCGGCCGATGAGGTTTCAGACTACCCTCAATCAGCTATCACAAAGCACTATTAGGGTTGCGACACACTGCACTGACAATGTCGGACGATAAGCCATGCGACATTTTTCCACTCGAACACATCTTGATGACCGGATCCCAGGTTTGCGACAGTTTGAAACCACATTCCCGATTAAATAATAATACAGTTTCAGTCCGCCTAGCTCTCAGGAAAGACAAGCAAATACGTGCGGAGCCAACCAGGCAGCGGGTTTCCTCGCGATGTTTTCCTTCTCGTAATACTACTGAAGCCGGAATTAGGTCGAACTAACTTGATGAGCGGCCCAGATCTGTCTTCCAGAGCAATCGATCGCGGATTGCGCAGGCAATAACGCAAATAGAACGTAAGACATCGAACGATTCATTTAGTAGGTCGACTGATTGGCCGTTTTCAACCAAACATCTATCAAAAAGTTCCACGAGCCATTGACCACGCGTCTGCTTCACGAATTATGTGAGAACCTATTTAGAGGCTAAAAATTCCACCCATGCCGGGATACCAACCCGCGACCTCTGGCTATGCGTGCCAGCGCTCTTTCCAACTGAGCTACTGGCGACTCACCGGCACCAGTGAAATTTCGAACCTCTTTACACTATTTAAAAACTTATTTAGAGGCTAAAAATAGCTCTTTACACTATTATTATTATTATTTATTAGTTACTCCAACAGTATTTTCACATTTCATTTAAAAACTACTTATTCTAAGGTACAATTCCGTGTGAAACACCTTTACAGGAGTATACAACTTTCTATTATATTCTATTAATTCTATTCTCTGTATTACGTAAATTGTCCTTAGCACGGGTTAGTACATTAAAAATAAAAATAGTAGAATTATATTTTATTTAATTATATCATTCTTTTACGTTTTTATCGTTATCAAACCTTGTATGTCCCCACTGCTAGGGCACGGGTCTCTTCCTGCATCACAGGAAGGTTAGGCCATACTCCACCACGGGGGCCAAGTCCGGGCTGGTGGAGAAGTGTAAGACAGTGGTGGGCCTTACTGTCAGGATGTTATCAAGCCGCCCATAAGGCCTCTGACATGGCTTAACGACTGCCATTACATGACAGCCGGCACTAACGCCTAAACGTGCCTTGCGAAGCACGGCAGCGCTCGGAAAAATGCCACTAGCGGTAGGCACGGGACGGTCACCCATCCTGCACCTTACCGCGCCTGTTATTGCTTAACTCAAGTGATTGATTTCAATCACTCGGTTCGCCTAGGCCGCGAGCGCTTCTTTACGAGCGTTTTTATCTACCAACCCCATTTCTTCAACCAGGCACTCCTTTATTTCTTCGGCCTTCACTGACTGAGAAAGAATATTCCTCGAGAAGGTACCCGTAATGGTGAGCGGTGGTAGTTTCTCAATCTGGAGGTCGTGAGTTCGAGTCCCGGCATGTACCATTGACTTGTTTTCTAAGTTATGTACATTTGTTAAGGTAAAGTAGCAATAACTGTGAATGAAAACGTTGTGAGGAAACCTAAGTAGATATCAGAGGTTTTCAAATACCTCATCGCTTGAAATTGCCAATCCGCGGTGGGCACACGAGGTAATTAAGCCCGTACTCCCTGTCCCTGAGAAAAGTCACTGCCTATTTAACCTATATAGGCAACATAAAAACTACTTTTATCAACCCATAGTTCACATCAAGAGACGATAAACACACACGGGATAGATATAAATAGGTTACAAATCCTCAAAATAGACGTGCAAAGAATGCTGAGCGTCCCATTCAACCATTGACTGTTGATACATGAATCTGATAAGCGATTCATGGAAATACGATGGATCGTTCGTGTTATTTTAAGACACCTCTTAGACTGGCCTATAAATAGGACTTTTTGTGATAAATCATTGAGCAATTCACTCAATCATTACTAGGATATTTCCGGCAAAAGTACGATAATAACGATAACTATAACACGACATAATCATTTGTTCTACCTGCGTAGTATGATGACACGAGCCAAGCGTTTTTCATAACATAACCCCACGCCTGCATGCCAGAGGGGTAGGCAGAGACCAGGGACTGCCACTTGCCACGATCCTGACAGATCACCTTCGCTTCATCAACCTTTATTAGTCGCTGCATGCATGCACGCCGGTTCCGGGTACTTTTGATCATTTCCTTTGCCTCTATTTGATCATCATCAATCAATCAATCAAATCAATTTATTTCAACGTAAAGAATTTACATTCTGTTTGCTGAATGTCAATATACAATGTAAAATATAAGCCGCTGCCTTCGGGCCGTATTGTAGTGGAGAAAAAGGCAGCGGAAAAAAAACTCCACTCTGACCATCTTTTCTCAAGTCATCTTAAACCAAATACATCAGTTGCCATACGTAAACCTAATAAGATTTCATGATTGCCATTCACAACCCTAAGTGCCAGAGCATTAGTCAAATGTCTCACAATAGTAGGGGAAAACATAAGTGCTGCGGCCAGACACACGAACAGCACTCGTTCACGAGCATAACGCAGTGGTCAGCCATCATCAGTCTCAACCATTTTTGAGGGAGATAGGTGACCCGAACCCACAGAACATTATGTTCTGTGCCCGAACCCCACGCTACTATTCGAATGACCTTTAGCAAACCTGCAGTTAACTTTTTGTCAGTTAACTCTGCTAGCTCTGTCACACTCTTTGCTGAGACATTCGAAGAGACAACACTATAGTGAAGTATCTACTTAGAGAAATTCTCAATTCAGAAACTGGCCCGTGGTCACACAAACAACATCACTAACGCAGCTGCCTATGGAATGGATGAGTGACGAGAGTCACTCACTTTTCCCACGTCAAAGAGAAAATATATACGTTTGCTGTTGATTTGAAATTATATTATTTGCATTAGTCCACTATTATTCTGCACCTAAGTAGGTACCCTTCACACAGCATAACCGATATTACTGCCGCATGGACTGCCAAGCAGTCAATCGCGCACGAACACGCGACCCCAGACTAACGAGAATCGAGGCATGCGCGCCCGCAGCGAATCTCAATTGACATAGCCGTAATGTTGAGCTGTATAGTGGAGACGGGATGGAATGCGCACTGTTGTGGCTAGATAAGATCAGATTTTTTATGCACTTTTTGTACCGGAGTATTCACCTCAACGCTCGTACTCGTTACCTAGTGGAACCGCGTGATTGGAAACAATCACTTGGGTTAAGCAACAACAGGCGCGGTCAGGGTGACAGAAGGGTGACCAACCCGTGCCTGCCGCTAGTGGCATTTTTTCTACCCGCTTCCGTGCTTCGCAAGGCACGTTGAACCGTTGGTGCCGGCTGTCATGTAACGGCAGTCGTTAAGCCATGTAAAAGGCTTCATGGGCGGCTTGATAACTTCTGACAGTAAGGCCCGCCACTGTCTTACAATCCTCCACCAACCCAGACTTGGCTTCCGTGGTGAAGTATGGCGTAACCTTTTTGAGATGCAGGAAGAGACCCGTGCCCCAGCAGTGGGGACATAAAAAGGGTCGATATCAAAAATTCACCCTAACTATTCTTATAGTGAAAGAGATATGGTGGAGGGATATTCTTATGGCCCCATGTTGGGCCATAAGAATAATTATAATAAAGACTTCAAAAAGTGTTAAGTTTAAAATTGTAGAAATAAAACTGATCTGAATAAACAGAAAAGTAGATAATGCCAAGGAATTATTGTATTATGTCGTTTGAGGTGAAGTAACAAGTCAAAATCCAAAAGAAATTTAGAAAGAGTGACGTAATTTTCAAACATGTTTAAGTAAAAATGATGGGACAGAATGGCAGAATAGTGTAAAAAGGTTTGTCACAATAGCTAGGCGTTGCCACAATAAATTTAAGTTCTACAGTATTAAAAAAACATTCTTCTAAAACACTTCTCAAATGTACTTCAAACTGCAATTGATCAACATGCAATTTAAACTGCATTTGAGGAATATACCAAGGATCTATTTGATTATATATATTTTTTTATAAATCCTGTGTAGTTTTTTTATGTAGCCTATTTATACATCAGACTGCAAGATATAGTGAGGACTGAGAGAATACGGGCTTAATTATCACCTGTGCCCATTGCTGAGGTGAACACATCAAACACTCAGGTTATTTCACGATATTTTCTTTCGCCTCAAATTATTATAGTAGGAAATTTTCTTATTTTTTTTTTTATTTTTCTTCGCGCTGTGATTGGTGTGTGTTATGTGAATAAATGATTTATCTATCTAAACACTGCATAAACTCAATGTAATAACATTATAGTGTTCAGATCTCTAAAAAAAAAACTATCCTTCCCAACAAGCAGCCAATCCACTTCAACCCACCAGAACTGACATTCGTCAATTAGATCTAAATTAATCGTGCGGGCGCGCAGCGTTCCTCGCGTTACATACCCACATACAAGCTTATAAGCACACATATGTAGAATGAGTTCATTGATTAGACCTACACGATAATATGACGGCCTCGGTGGCGCAGCGGTTTGGCACGCTGACTGTAGTTTTTCTCGGCTCTTGGATGTTATCTATGTAAGTATTTATTGTATTAAATCTATCGTCGAGTAAGCACCTATAACACATGTCATTTAGTTGTACTTAGTATAGGGCTAGCGTGAAATGAAATGAAATGAAATGAAAAGGTTTTATTCAAAGTAGCGCAGATACTGCGGCTTAATGAACGTTACAAGTTAAACTAGGTGTCCATTTCAAAATCTGGATCATTTTGGAGAAAAAATGGACAAAAAAACTCCAAACTTAGTCTTTTCAAATTCCTTAATTAACAGAATTTACACAGATACTACAAAACTCGTGAATTTTACATGCTTGAATTCCAGACATCATTGTCATCTAAATAATCCTTAATATTATAGTAGCTCTTTTGGCACAAAGTGTACTTTACACATTTTTTGAACCGCGCTTCAGTCAAACTTAATATATCTTCAGGGATTTTATTGTAGAAGCGTATACAATGCCCCATGAAGGATGTATTAACTTTTGCCAGCCTAAATCTTGGGATCAAAAGTTTATGTTTATTTCTAGTATTTACATTATGTTGGCTACCTGCAGTTTTAAAGTTGCTAATATTTTTCCTGACATACATAATATTTTCATAGATATACTGACTGGCAACTGTCAGGATGTTTGTTTCTTTAAAGAATTCTCTTAACGAGTCTCTACTGCCTAGCTTATAGATGAATCTGATCGCTCTTTTCTGCAAGACGAAGATGGTCTCAATGTCCGCTGCCCGTCCCCACAGTAGTATGCCGTAGGACATGATACTATGGAAGTAACTAAAATAAACGAGCCTGGCAGTTGCGACGTCAGTTAGTTCCCTAATTCTTTTAACAGCATATGCTGCAGAGCTAAGCCTATTTGCCAATTTTTCTATATGAGGACCCCATTGAAGCTTTGCATCAATTGTGATACCTAAAAATACAGTATCTTCGACAAGGTCTAGTTTGTCCCTTCCCAATATAACTTTGCTGTCAACTACTTTGACATTTGGTAGAGTGAACTTTATACATTTTGTCTTTTTTGAATTTAACAATAAGTTATTAGACGTAAACCAGTTTAGTACCTGAGAGAGAGCAGCATTAGTATTGTCAAGGTCATCTTCTTGTCTCTTAATTTTGAAAATAAGTGACGTGTCATCTGCAAATAGTACTATCTCTGACATATTTTGAACCATGAACGGCAAATCATTTACATATACGAGGAAGAGGAACGGCCCCAAAATCGATCCCTGTGGTACTCCTATCCTGACCTCTGACCCTGAAGATTTAGTTCTATTTATATCAGCTCTTTGAATTCTTCCTTCTAAATATGATGTCATAAGTTTTAGGCTATTCCCGTTTATACCATAGTGCTTTAATTTTAAAAGAAGTGTTTTATGGTCAACGCAATCAAATGCTTTTGACAAGTCACAGAATACGCCTATAGCATCCTTGCGATCTTCCCATGCACTAAATATATGTTTAACTAACATGACGCCGGCGTCCGTTGTAGAGCGCCCTTGCGTAAAGCCGAATTGCTGACCATGGAGAAGTTGATAGTCATTGAAGTGTGTAAGCAGTTGACCTAGAACTATCTTCTCGAATATTTTACTCAAAACAGGTAGAACCGAGACTGGTCTGAAATTTGAAGGATCTTGCTTATCACCACTTTTAAATAAAGGAACGAGCCTACTATATTTCATTAGATCTGGGAATATACCCTCATCTAGACATTTGTTAAAGATTCTGGCTAAATAGGGTGCTAGGGTGTCGATTACTGAGCTAACTACTGTTACTGACATACCCCACAAATCTTCAGTTTTTTTAAGCTTTAGCTTTTTAAACGATTTAATCACGGTATGAGTTTCAATATAATCAAACGAAAAATCGTGATCGCATGGGGGGACATTGTCTTTCAAAATAGTTTCTGCAAGAGCTGGAGAAGAGTCTAAAGGAGCTGTCGTTATAATTGGAACATTTGTAAAGAACTGTTCAAAAGCCGCAGCAATGTCTTCATTTGAGGTTATTAATTTATTATTTATTTTAAGTGCAAATTCGCGATCTCCCAATTTGGATTTACCAGTTTCCTTATTTATAATAGCCCAAATTGTTTTAGATTTATTAGAAGATTGAAGGATTTTTGATTTTATATACTCGCATTTTGCTTTGTGGCAGACGGCCTTAAATAATTTTGAATATAGTTTTACATACTGTATAAAACTGGGGTTGTATGTATATGTTTTTTTCTCATACAGTGAATAAAGTGTGTCCCTACTTTTTCGGATGCCGGCAGTGGCCCATTCACTAAACGTGAAATGTGTAATATGTCCATGAATATTTATTTATTTTATTTAGCGGTGTACTTCCCTTTTTTACGTACAATAAAGTGTCTATCTAGATATAGATAATGAGATGATTTATACAGAGTCCAGTGGCACCTTCGCTCACACTAAATGGGCGAAGGGACCACTCGGATGCTGTAGTGCCTGGGACGTGGTTTTTAGATGGTGTAGGCTTGCCCAGCACCTATACCACAGAACATAAATTTATGTTCTGTGACCTATACCATCCTGACAGCTTAGTCGGTCTAGCCCACAGGAAAGAATAGTAAATACCAGCGGAAAAATTGAAAGTAGGTAACTACCCATAATAGAGAGTTAGAGATAGTGATAGAGAATAATTGGCTGTACCCGCCACTTCAGTCTACCCGAAACCACGGCAACTGTGAAGCAGCCGAAACAAGGTAAGTATTAACTAATAAATAATCCCGTTTACTATATAACTTATTGCTTACCAAATCTCGGAAATCGGGCTCGTTGTTGGTGCCAATACTCCTGCGTATACTCTTACTTCTAAGACTGATCGCAGATTAAAGAATCATAAAGAACAGCAAACAGACTTAAACTTCAATTCAGAATCTCTTGGCTTAAAAAAGTGATAAAAATGTATTATTTAGTTTCTCGTATGTAAGGCATATAGAGTTATTTTTAAGGATATGTATTTTTGTTAGTTGCGTACAATAACGAGCTCTAATCTGAGACTGATTGCAGAGCGACGACTAACACTAAAAAGTTGATCCGGAAATCAGAATCACTCGCTTTCAAAAGTGGTTAAAGCTTATCACTAATTAAAATAGTAAAATGACCAAAACATATCACAAAGATATGTTAAACTTTTAATGTTATCTTATCTAATCTAAGTACTTACCGCATCTCGCAAATCGGGCTCGCTGCTGGTCCCAACAACTGAATCGTCAGTCCTCGCTTCAGCGCCGACGCTGGCCGCCCGTCGACCGGCCGAGGACCGTCGCTCGTCCGGGGATTGTCGCCCGTCCGGCGACTGTCGACGGGGCGAGGAGCGGCGCCCGTCGGAGGAGCTGCGCTTGCGCCGCAGGTCCTTGCCCGTGAGCGTCCTTGCGATGTGCTTCGTCTTCGAGAGTAGGTTGAAGGGTTTACTTTTGCGGACCTGTAGATGCGATTACCAGCTTTATCTTTGCTAGTAGCGGTGGTAGCGTATGGGTAAAACGGTAGCCTCGCATTCGAGAGGTCATAAGTTCGTTACCAGCATGTACCAATGATTTTGTTTTCTAAGTTACACTTGTGAATTTTAGTAGCATTTAGTAGCACTATCTCATTCATTCAATAAACATCGAGCCAAGAGCAATTTTTGAGTTAGTTTAAAACTAAGTAAAAATACTTTACAACCAGGAAATAGCGATTGTAATCACTCTAATCACATATTAAATGAAATGGTTCCGAAGGATGACTTTTCTATTGAAACTCAAACTTAGCACAGTGGGGTTTTAATACGACTTTAGAACGTAATAATTATTTTAATAACAAACAATTTCATGCAATCTTAGGCCCAGCACGCAGCGTGCTAGGCCCATAACCTATTGAAACTCAATCTTAGCACAGTGAGTTTTTCTTGAGTGATAAAAGTGTCAACAGAAAATTGTTTGTTATTAAAATAATTTATTTGTATTTGTATTACGTTATAAATTTATATTAAAACCCTACTGTGCTAAGTTTGAGTTTCAATATTTTCAACTGAAGCTTTTAGGCCTTGTTTAAGGCTCTTAACTTCGACCCACCATGAATGCAAATGACAGTTACTATTCAAGTAACAAAAGAGACCCAACCCACCTTGCACTTAACACTGGCAGGGTGCACGAAGTTATCTTCGTCCCGCTTCTTCTGCTGATCGTCCCGCATACCCAGCACCAACATATCGTCCAGCGAAGCCTGCAGGTGCCTCAGCCTCGCCGGCCGGGCCTCCTCGTGACTCCTTGACGAGTACACCGACACAGAGTCCATACTCGCCTTGCTGGCAGTCCCAGAGATCACCGTCACGTTTTCAACGGACTCCGCCTCGTTGGACTGACACGAATCAAGGTTTTGATGGCGCTCCTCGTAGATTTCTACCGAGTTGAGCGATTCGGTTACGCGATCGATTTCAGCGTTATTGGGTATGTCATAGTGGCTCTCTTGCTCTTGGTAGTCGAAGCCGTTGGAACGCGAGCTCGAGGGAATGTTGCTGTAGTGGACATTATTGTAGTTATACGTGTCGGAGGGGCGCTCCTCGGTCCTCGCGCTGATGGGATACCTGCCTTGTAGATGTTGCAAGTCGTTCGGATTCAACATGACGTCTTCGAGGGCGTTCAACGGACGCCCCTGGCCGCCGAAACCGTCGACGACGGGCGTCGTGTTAGAAAGAAAGGAGCCGTCTTCGAAGTTGCACCCGACCAAGCCTAAAGGCCTGCGCGGAACCTCCGCTCTGTACCTATTGACGGGCTGCTGATGGGCAAAGTCGACGACTAGAATTCGCTCGGCGATGTTTCGCCCGTCGTTGTGGAACCCTATGCCGGAGTCACTGTTACTGGACGTCGTAGTCACTTCGCTATGGTTACTCGGCTGAGGGGAGTTGGCCACGAATTCCTGACCCTCTATTCTGTTCTCTTCCTGTCTGCAATTCGGTCGGCGAGCGATCCGAGGCATGCGCAGCGCTGCCCTGTTCCTAGAGAAGTTGGCTAAGGCCGGGCTGTCGCCTTTGACCGCTAATTTAGAGAGCTGTTGCAAGGCAGGGCTAGAACAGTCATCAGCTGGAAGTGAGTACATGCCCTTTATGACGCCGACCACGTACTCAGCTGACGGCGGGAACTCAAGGCACCTTTCTGCGACAGGGTCCCTCGTGCACGCAATTTGGAACTCTCTCGCCCTGTTAATATGGGCTTCGTGCTCGGCCAGGCGGGAATCGACGGCGAAGACATGACAGCTGTAGGAGACCTCAGTTTCGTTCTCCGCTAACTCAGCGGCTGTTACGAGCCCGAAGTATCTTCGGTCTGCGTCTGAGCTGCTCCCAGCATACACAATTCTTTCTCTAGCATACTGGGCTAGCGTCTGCCCGGTGTGGCGCCTCAGTATTAGCACGTTTGGGAGTACAGAAAGAAGAATATTTGCCGCTGGTCTTCGCTCTTGCCTCAATCGTCGCACAGCGGTCTTAACGCTTCCTGGAGGGGTCTCTGAGGCGGCCCGGGGTGTTTCTATGGTGCCCAGATACCCGACGACGGCTCTGCACTCGAGCCTGGCTGCATGGGTCGCGGGGCCCAGCTGGGCGCGGCTTAGGTTGTGCAGGATCTCGTTCATCGTTGACGAACTCGGGGCGGCATGGCAACCTGGAAACAATTGGCAGGACTGGATAATTATGTACTTTTTGAGATTTTTCTGGTGTACTTAGTGGAGGTTTGCGTCAATTTACATAGGACCAAATTAATAACCTAATACAGTGTACAGGGTTATCTATGTATTGGATTGTGAAAGCCTATGTTGGTATAATTTAACTGCACATAATAAACGAAATAGATTGTAGACTTTATGTTTGTTTCATATTTACCATCTTTGTGAGTTACAAACATGGTTGATGGATATTTGAGGTAGGTACATTTTGGTTAGTAAAAGAGTCCAAGCAACTGAAGATAGCTAGAACAAGACACATTTATGTTGTGACATAACTGACGCAAAAGATGTGAAATTTATTTGTGTTTTCAATGAATTTGGGTTGATCAAATGAGATTAAAATTATATCTGATTACAACAAAAACACAACACAGGTACACAAAAAGCAGATATGGTGAAAAAACAAAAAGTTACACACAAAAATTAAACAAAAACAACAACAGAGTTAAGACAATCAGATGATAATTGCAGAATCAGGCAGTGCAAAAAGAATAACACACACAATGCTGCTCCTCTGGACTGATATTTCACTGAGTTCATACTTAATTGTTATAATGTCTCACACTATTTTCTATTTATTGTCTCAAAATATCTCTAAAAATTCAAAGAGATATACCATTGCTTAAGTATTTACATGAAATTCTCAATTCAGAAACCGGCAGTTAGTGTGACTTGTCATACCTCTCATTGAACTTCCCATCTGCAAAAGAACAACTGGATTCAGTAAACAAAAACTTTACAATGAACTTTTGCCAATACAATGTTTGACTAAAACCATTGTTTTTACAATTTAGAATAATTTATTGCACTAATTTAATAATAATTATTATTTGTAATTCAGGCAGGCAGTTATAGAACTGGTGAAGCCTGTATCCAGATGTACATTTGTGTTTAACTCCTTGTCTGTTTTGTTTCCTTTAGATATAATAATTAAATTCAATAAAGCCTAATATTTCAATCAGTATTATCGTGAGTGGGCCGGGATGGTAAGTGCTGCCAAGTTTTTCCACCTTGGAAGAGATGAAGATAAATAGGCAGAGCTGACCGCCAACTTTCGCTAGTCAGAGAGGCACCATAAGAATTAAAGAAGTCCCATCAGCATTATCTTCCAGACAACTTTTGCTTCATACTATAACAAGACATTTATAAACATAACATAACCTCACTCCTGTATCCCAGAGAGGTAAGCAGAGACCAGGGACGGCCACTTGAAATTATTCTGACAGAACCTTTGCTCCATCAATGTTCATAAGTCATTGACATACTTTTAATTATATTTTCATGATAATAATTTCATTATATTTTATTTAGGTAAACAACAGAAATCTTGTAGGGGTGGTCTACACTTGAAATAATTGTACAATACCCACATTGGCATAGATAATTGGGGTAACAGGTGGACAGTCCCCCATCCCTTAAATTTGTCTAGTGGCCATTCCAGGATGTTAGATTAGGCTCTGTACACAACACATTATTTGTGAATCAGTTTGATAGCCACGATTTTTCAGGGGCCAGGCCTTTCCTGAATAATAACTCTAAATATAATAATAATAGTAATGGTTACACTGCATTCAAATAAAACATGGACATACCTGGATGATGCACCAATGGTAGCTGATGCGGTCTACGTCTCGGCGGAGGGTGTCTGCGCCTCGTGCGAGCCCTCTCGTCGGGCTCCGTGTCTTCAGTGTCCGTTGGCGGTGCCTCCCTCGGGGCCACACTCAAAGCGATCGCCTGAGGAGCAGCGGCCACCAACCGCGCAACGGCGGCGTGCGGAGCCCTGGACACACTCGCGCCGTCCACAGCGAGTAGGGCGTCACCGGCCCGGAGCCCCGCGCGCTCTGCAGGCCCGCCCACGGCTACCGCAGACACCACACACGGCCTTTGTCCCGCAATGGTGAATCCAAATCCTCCAGCCCCTCTAGCCACAACCACACGCCTCTCCGAGGTCCTCGGCAAGGCCGCGCGCCGTCTTCGGCGGCGTTGCTGCTGTGGCACCATTGTTTTTGCAAGATTAGTTCACTGGTTTGTGGACACTTCACTGGCGCCCTAAGAACTGAGGTTTACAGGTGGATCCATGATATTGACAGGCGAGGGCGGTTTTGTGGAATATTTGGGAGGTCCAAGAGCAATTTTTAGAGTGGAAACTGAGTTGTTTGGAAGGAATTTTATGTGAGAAACTAGAAATAGAAAGTTTAGAAGTTGTTTCATCTGACGTTTAGAAAGTTTGAGTGCGTTCGTAACATGCAACTCATCGATGTATTATTATTTTGCCAATTATTTTCTCATCTTTTACGAATATAATTGTGACTTTTTCCAACGAAAAAATAATGAATTATTTTACTCATTTAATAAACCATATAAACCGATTATTGAACACTCTAAAACTATCTTTCAAGCTTTTAGTTAATTGTGAGCTTGGAAGATATTTACTTAGATCCTAAACGTTAGCAAGTGTTGCCATGTGTGTATGACAGGAATTAAAAAAATTTATAAACCGGTTTTTGAGCTGAGAATCGATTTTTTTTAAATGAAATCGAGTATGTTTTGGAGGCAAAACACAGAAAAAACTTAAATACCTGCACTGCATCATAAAAACCGTTTTACATTTTGTTTATCCCCTTAATTTTGTAGCTACATTCACAGCGATGGTCTCAACCCCAGGTACACAGGTAATCTTATCGTAGTAGCTATCTAAATACCTACGCACATCAACCTTTACATTTTATATGCAAAATACTCGTAATACGTGGATAAACGTAACTGGGCAGAATGCATGGGATGTAAAGATTGATGTGATGGCGACTGTAGGTACTGAGAACGTAATGAAACCTAAAATAATAATAACTACCACACCACTCAATCATATTTCCTGATCCAAAACTAGGTAACCTATGCTATGGTAAACAGGCGAGGACATCACAAACATGAAAATATACCAGATCGATGCTAAAAGTAAGGTTATGTTTAACATTCTTTTAAACTGTTTCAGAATATTGTTCCATTTCCATCGATAAGCTGATGCAATGGCGTGCCAATAACTGGGTTAGTTATTTCAATACACCATCCAATTTAGTTTTCACTGTGCACTACGATCAAGCCGTAATATATTCGGGTCAAAAAGTGGTTGAAACGCTTAGTTTGACTGGAAAAATCAAAGGATTTTTCAAAAACGATGTTTTCATAATAATTTCAAATGACAGCATCCATGGAGTAAGTAACTTTATAATTTATTTAAAATACGGACAAATTTTATTAAAGTAGTCCGCGTTATCACTTTCATAAATATAAACCTAAGCCATATTACTTTCTTTTTTATAGCTCCACAAAATTAAATTCCAAATGAAGTTTAATCCTGCGCAATGTATTGAAATATTAAGAAAATATTTCCCTGTACTAAGCCATGACTCTAGATCTTCAAAAACTATTTCACGATATCATAGGATTGACGACTTCCTAAAAAGAGCTGTAAATACGAATGGTAAGTAGCTTTTGAAATTAATGTTTACGCTACGAATAAACTACACAAGCTATTGCATACTAAAGGTACTAAATCCCAACTATAGAATTTACAAGATACATTATACTGATTTGGTTAGTCTAGCCTGAAAACGTTTCAAACTATGGTTTCTTATGCACCTTTACTGTGATGTGGTGTTACCAAATTGTTAAATTTATTTTGTAATAAAGAACTTTAAAAACAAATAACTAACCATATACGTGTTGCCTAGTAAAATTTACAGAATTTATGTATTACGTAGTTAAGTAGAATAATGGTCTACTTAGTGCATAATTAATTTTACATAAAATGAGCACGTATTCAAAACTTAGAGTATAATGACATAAAATTGCTAGATCTCAATATAAAAAAAATCTCTGAACTTTTAAATGAATCCTCCGTACTATCTCTCCTCTTAAGTAACTGTCCACTTTATTGGTTTAACCATTTTGAGGATTCCAGAGTGTCCAAATGTAATGTAAATACGACAGTTCAAAGTAGGTTAAAATGGACAACCCTATAAAGTGGAGACCAGCCCTCCTATTACATAGCACTCCACTCTAACGAGTGAAGCATTTAGACGACTTCTAAGTGTTAAAAATATATGCATTTGACAGCCGGAACAGCTTAAAAAAGTAAAAATCAACGTCACTCAACTCAGTGGACACTTACGTAATAATTCCCCAGCCCAGCACTCCAATCTATCGAGTGAAGCATTTAGACGACTCCTAAGTGTCAAAAATGTATGCATTTGACAGCCGAAGTAGCTTAAAAGAAGTAAAAATCAACGTCACTCGACTCAGTAGATATTTACGTAATAATGCCCCTGACGTACCCATGCCTCAGGATCCTTTTAATAGGTCCTTCTGACTTTTTACAACAACCCAGACTTTGAACTGTTTTAATGCAAACTAATAATATAATATCATTCTGCACTTTATAATTACAGAGAGTATCAGCTGTCTTTCTAATCTACCTACTGATTACGGAAAATTTGTGAAACTATGCCTGATGGACCCCTCATTTCCTCAATTTGTCCAAGAGACTCAAAAAATTATCGAAACTTTGTCGAATGACGAGAAATAGAATCGAACCATTTTTGTAACTACATCCCTATGTGTGTCACTGAGTGGTGACAGTTCAATCAATGACTTCAATGACAGATTTTTAAAAATTTCAACGAACTTTGTTGTTTGTTTTTAGTTTAGAGGAATAAAGTGGTTTCTTTGTAATTATCAGTATTTTTACTCAACTATTGAAGTGACAAGTTCCCTAAAAAATGATTCCCAACCGGTTCACTACCGGACAATCGTCTGCTATGCGGAAATCACGGTAAGTCCATCTCCAATAATTTCGACTCTGAATAAAAATAAAGTGATACCGAGCTAATATTTTTATCTCTGTCGTACCCAAAACAATGTGTCAGCTTGATCGAAACCCTCATGCAAAGCCTTGCATAGGTTCTCCTGCGTCAAGTCACAAACTGAACTCGTATCCTCCTCGTATTTTCCAGTCATAAAAAAAATCATACCCAGCGAGATACTGGTAAATTCAAGGAATGATTTATATTTGGTTGGTGGGTAAAGTTGTTTAAATAATTCTGCATTGATAAACAATAAAAATATTTGACTGACTTCAAATATAAAATTCAGGTTGGAAGGCAAGCAGTCTTTCCTTCCCAAGCCACGCCCGGCGTCCATCGACCGTCTCTCCAGTGACCTACGGAAGCCCACCGGCCCGCGGTCCAGCTCAGCCGAGCCCCAGAGAGGCACTGTTGGTGCTGGCAGGCTCAGTCGAGAGGCCTCCGCTAGCAAAATCCCTCTGAACAGGGTAAGTTGAGGGCCTTGGTTTGTGTTATTAAAATTAAAAGATAATTAACCTGTGATTTGTTAATTATCCTTTAAAGAATGAAAGGAGCATGCTGGGAATCAGACTTCGTGATAAAATCTTAGTGAAAACAAAACGGAAAGGTGACATATGCCTTACCTTGTGACCATACTGGACCAGAGTAGCAGAGAATGGAGTTCAGTGGAAAGGCACGCCAATTTGCGAGACCTACCATAATTATATGTTGTAGCTAATTCGGAACAAAAAAGGCTTTATTATTATAACCTGTGAGTGATACCCTTAAAATAATTCTTTAGGTTCTTTTGTCCAAACATTACTGCAAAGAATCTACAGGACAACTTTTAAGAAATAAAATCTCAGTGTTCTTCTTTTTGTGTCAGTGATTCGACCATTCAACACCATCTCAGTGTTGCCTCAATGTTGTTTTCCTATTTATACAAAAGGTTCCTAGCTTCTTTTGGAATATGTTGTTAATTGTGCTTCCTACTGCATCATCACAATGTCAGCTACCTGCAAATACTCTTATCAATGGCACAGAAATGTCACTATCCATAAAATATATTTACCTACTGTCAGCTCAGGGTCTTGTTGTCGAGATAAATAAGCAAGTAGACTGTATACATAAATCGATGGTTTAACTGGAAATAAAAGAATTCAAAAATATAATTTTTCGACACGCTGGTGAGAATTTGTGAAGTGGCGCGGTGCGTTCCGCCCGACTTGCTTGCAAGTAGTATGGCCGGTCTCATCTTCATGCTAGGATTACACAACTTACCTAAACTCCCACCTTCTATATTGCAAGATTTAATTGTCACTAAGTCACTAACTTGTGGTGCCCACAGAGATCCCGATCGCAACAGAATGAGGGTGGCCGATACGGACAGGCTCCCATCACTCCCAAACGCAGCAACCAATACTCCAGAGGAACAACCACTCCACAGGTATGTAATGAAGACAAAGCTATTGAATTGTGAGACTCATTAAAGAAGTTCTAAGAAATATCTCGGTTTCATCAAACTGAATGTACAAAAATATTTTTAAGTTCTGCAAATATTATACACAAAAGCCTTAAAGTACGAATTAAAACTGAAATAATATAGATAAACGTTTGTAGTACCAACTATAGGCTGTTATTATTGTTAATTATACGTTTCATTTTAATTTTCAGCAGGCAATTGCTTTTCATTTTAATTTTAATTTTCAGCAGGCATTTTATTTTATTGAAATTTGATTCATTAACACATGATGTTGAAGTTGTCACATACATTTTTTCTCTCTTTTTCATCAGAATCTAGGATATCCTCTTATTATTCTTTATTATCCCAGCAGTGGGACACTAAACTGGCTATCCAGAGAATAAGCTTTATCCTGTAAATTTTTTATGACAGCTTATAATTGACTATTTAGTTTTTACTGTTAGATTTTATTTATACTTAATGAAAATAGAAATAAACACGTTTATTTGGTACCATTATAAAAAATAAAACATATAATCTAGATAATATTTAATGTGTGACATAATATTTTATACGGTTTAGAAAGTAATGCTGATTGATTTTGGTCTTCCTGTAAATACAGTGTATGTTATGATAGATAATCTATAATATATAATCTATAATATAAAAATGAATCTCTGAATGTGTTGGTAAGCGCAAATCTCGAGAGCAGCTGAACCGATTTTGCAAATTCTTTTTTTAGAATATTCCTTGAAGTACGAGGATGGTTCTTACGGAGAAAAATAAAAAAAGATAAAGAATCGACTGTTAGGCGGTACGAAGTTGGCTGGGCAGCTAGTGTGTTATATAGAGTCGCGTTTCTTTATTAGGTTAAGCGTAATTACCGTAAACGTAATTGACTTTGTAGAAACATGGCCAGTTATTAACAAGCAAGTATGTTCATGTCATGGTTTCATGATCACTTTCCGTTGATACACAATAAAGATAATAAAAATGTTATGGAGTAATTTTATAATATTTTTTTTCCACATACTCAGTGTGCTTTAGATTTAATGTGTTGTAGTAGTCCGTCAACCCTAGAATACTCTATCTAGTATAATATAAAAATGAATCGCTGAATGTGTTAGTAAGCGCAAATCTCGAGAGCAGCTGAACCGATTTCGCAAATTCTTTTTTTAGAACTTTCCTTGAAGTATGAGGATGGTTCTTACAGAGAGAAAAAATTTAAAGAATCAATGGTAGGCGGTACGAAGTTCGCTGGAACAGCTAGTAAATAATAATAATTATTATTATATTCCAGAGAACACCATCTGAAGACAGATTAAACCGCAACTGGCAGACTTCTCTTGATAGAGCACTGGCTTTCGTCACAGTAAAGGATCAAAGGTAACTTAGTCCTAGTTAAACCTTGAAATTTTTGCACTCAGTCTCGTAATTGGGCCATTGTATAACAAGCGTTGAGTTATGTTAACACCACAGATACCTCAGGTTTTCTCGTTTAGAGTACACAGATCGCGGTTTGATCGTGCTTGGAATTGGAAATAAATTATGTTGCCTTGAGAAAAGTCTTATAAGGCTATAATTTCATTTTTACACATAACATGACCTCACGCCTGTATCGTATCCCAGAGGGGTAGGCAGAGACCAGGGACTGCCATTTGCCACTATCCCGACAGATCACCTTCCGTTCATCAACGTTCATAAGTTGTTGCATGCGCGCACGCCGGTTCCGGGTACTTTTTATCTTTATTTTTATATTTGAATTTCATTTTTATTCTGTTACTAGCTGTCCCGCGCATACTTCGTACCGCCAAAGTTTTCGTAGTATAACTATCCGTATTTTCTCACCATTCAAACCTTGCCTGGAGTTCCACGAAAGTAAAAAACCAAAAAATAAGCCAAATCGGTCCAGCGGTTCTCGAGTTTTAGTGAGACTAACGAACAACAATCCATTTTTATTCTAAGTACGTTCAAACCTCCATTGGTGTCCTCTCGTATTGGCAAAGCTTAAGTACGATCATGAGGTTTGTAAATAAAAACAAAACTACGTTTCAGTGCTCCTTGAAAGAGACTCTCAAGAAATATTGTCCTCAGAGCAATCACGAACGCCGTGTGGCAGCGCACGGAGTTCCGGCGCGTGCAGGAGACCCTGGAGGCGCGCGGAGGATGCGCGGCGCTCATGCGACCGCTCACCATCACCACCTTCGTTGACATCACCGGCAGCCTGCTTCACGCCGTCGTGCATAGCACCAGCCGGCTTAGCAACGACAATTACGTCACCAAGGTAAGCCTTACCTCGGAAACGGCCTGATTGAAAGAAATAATTGCTTATTACTTTCGGCCTATATCATAGAAGACATTGTAAAATTGCTAAGAAAAAAATCTCTGCTTAGCGCAGAGTTTACGTTCTAACCTTGAGACTCTAAGGAGTTCGGCATTCCTTATCGCTAAGGTAGTCGGGTAAAAATGGATCTATCTGTATTAAGTTATACATTTAACGAGTCAAATAGCAATTTGACTGTATGAGCATGAGTGGACAGGTGATTGAACAGGTGTGGTAAGATGCAGAATGGGTGACCATCCCGTGACAACCGCTAGTGGCATTTTTCCGACAGTTTTCGCGCTTCGTTAGGCACGTTAAGCCGTTGGTGCCGGCTGTCATATAATGGCAGTCGTTAAGCCATGTCAGAGGCCTCATGGGCGGCTTGATAACTTCTGACGGTAAAGCCCGCCACTGTGTTACAATTCTCCACCAATCCGGAATTGGCCCTGGAATATTACATGGATGTTTACATGTTGGTGATGTCGTTGTTTCTGGTTCCCACAATACAGGGTATCCCTATAGTGTGGGGCCAGAAGCAATGTATGTGCCTGTATGTAAATGTTATACTATGTTATATGGGTGGAGTATGGCCTAACCTTCCTACGATGCATTAAGAGACCCGTGCCCCAGCACCGGGGATACATTAGGGTTGATATTGATTTATGACGAGTCAAAAAACTGTTTTTCCCCACAGGTGCCGCACATGGCGAAGATGCTCCTGTATCCGGGCATCATCTCAAAGTCCTGGCTGAAGGCCGTGAATACTCTGCATGCGTTCCCGCACGCGCTAGCGCTTATAGCGTATTTACTGGACCTGGCCATGAGGATTGTGAGTAGCATTTGTTTTTAATGAATCATCCGTGGTCGTGGTAGTGGTCAAGCGCTCGAGGCTTAGGCGAACCAATCACTCGATTGGAATCAATCACTTGAGTTAAGCAACAGCAGGCGCGTTCGGGTGCAGGATGGTTGACCGCCCCGTGACTACCGCTAGTGGCAATTTTCCGAGCGCTTCCGTGCTTCGCAAGGCACGTTAAGCCGTTGGTGCCGGCTATCATGTAATGCCAGTCGTTAAGCCAAGGCCTTATGGGCGGCTTAATAACTTCTGACGGTAAGGCCCGCCGCTGTCTTACAATCCTCCCCGAACCCGGACTTGGCCCCTGTGGTGGAGTATGGCCTAACCTTCCTGCGATGCAGGAAGAGACCCGTACCACAGCAGTGGGAACATGCAAGGGCTGATAAAGAACCTGCCCACTTCCACGTCCACTTCGTTCACTGCTGGACGTAGCCTTGCCCCTCGGCATGTCAGTGCTCTCCTCGGCCATCCTTACCCAGACACTGCCAGCAATCTATCTCATATCGTCGGTCCAGTGAGCCGGTGGGCGTCCTACGCTGCTTGTGTTTGATATATAATTTATTCTGATGTAATAAAAACTGTTTTTACACGGAATTTACTCGTTTATTTTAAATTTTTACAATTTTAAGATCCGCCGGCATCCATTCAATAGAGATCGTGGTTGGAACATGCCGGCAGCATGAAAACCAGTGCTTAAGTGCATGAGACCCCCGGCTAGAAGTGTGACTGTAGAGTTAATTTTAATTTCAATAAGTTAATAATCAATATCTTTGAGTTCATGTATAATAACTGGTTTATAGATTTAATTTTAACTTCAATTACTAATAATGAATATTAGATTAGAAAATTCTTTGTTGCACAATAAGCATATTTGTACAAAGGCGAGCTTAATACTAATGAGTATTTTCTTCCAGCTAACCTTGGGTTATGATGTTTATATAACAACAATATTGTTGACTTTATATAAAATAGCCTGACTTTATATAAAATATTGGAATGTAACATCATAATTCACTTTTGTAATTTTTGCCGAGGGTAGTAAACTAACAGTTAATGCTTTAAAAAAAAGGCTGTCACCTCAGTCTTCCCAGACACGGCACTTGAAAAGGTGGAAAACGTCGGAAAATTGTAAAAATGTAATAAACGAGTGAAATCCGTATAAAAACAATTTTAATTATGTCTAGTGCTCGTGTTAACCTTAGAAAATATACGAGTGTCCGTCTTATGTAAATAAATGATTTATCAATCAATCAATTAAAAAAATACTAAATATTTTATTTCCATGGGAAAATCGATAAACCGCGGGAAAGACCGCGGGGCACAGCCTAACAGCACAGACTAAATGCCAGTCCGCCTTTCAGGAGCAAGAAGTGTTAGACGAGTGGCTCTACCTCGAGAAGGACGAGCTGGCGCTGCTGCGGCGCGAGTACCTGCACAAGTGCTGGCTGCGCTTCCAGGAGGCCGAGTACCAGTTCGAGGACCTCGACCACGAGTACCTGCAGCACCTGCGGCAGCTCCTCGGGGACGACGAGGCCAAGATCGCGGAGCTGATGCACGGGATCAAGAGTGAGTGGCTTTTATTTTATTTTTTATTTTCTTTTTAGGAAAACCAACCAGTACAACAAATTTATAATAATTATTATCATTATTATTTGTAATTCAGGCAGGCAGTTATAGAACTGGTGAAGCCTGTATCCAGATGTACATTTGTGTTTAACTCCTTGTCTTTTTTGTTTCCTTTAGATATTTATCCAGTTTGTTTTTAAACATATTAATGCTTGTGGCTGTCACTATTTCTTCAGGGAGTTTGTTCCATTCTTTAACTACTCTATTGGAGAGAAAGTTCTTGTGTGGGTTATTATTTGATGAGGTCGTTTGTAGTTTCAAGCAGTGTCCTCTCAGATGGGTATTAGTGTTCCGCTCAAACATCACTTTGTCAAAGTTATTGAGGTCATAATGTGCATGCATAATCTTATATGTCTCAATCAGATCTCCACGTAATTTACATTGGTAATTGAACAGAATACTTGAATAACGAATTATAGGTTTCCACAACTTAAATACGTAAATCAAAAGAGCAGTCGTAAGGCCCTGAAACACAGAATTGCCCCAAAAAAAAAATTGGCAGGGAAAAAAATATAATAACATGTTTCCTCAAAGTCCAAAGTGCAGGGTAAACAGTTAGGGCCAATTTCAAAATTGACAATCTCGCTAAGTACATAGTTAAAGGTAGTGCTTTCTCTCCGAATTTCTCAGCAAAGAGCGGGACAGGACGTTATTTAAATATTTACTTAGTGAAATTCTCAATTCAGAAACCGGCCCTGTTTTATTTATGTTCTATCTGATCTGGAATGCTTACCCTTTAATTTGACTGTTAGAGAAAGCTTGTAGCATTAAGTCCGCAACACTGTCTTTCTATTTTTTTACTTATTATGTGCAATGAAAGGAAGGATAACATCGTGAGGAATCCTCAATGTTTGGGTTGTTCAAATACCTCAGCGCTTCAGGGATAAAGACTTTCCCTTTACCACATCATATTTAATTTCATTTAAGGGCTGTCTTAAAAAAAGTGTTTGTTCGCTTTCTTTCTTTCTTTCACTAGGATACCCTGTGTCGTGGGAGCCAGAAACAACGACATCAAAAACATGTAAACATCCAAGACATGCGGCTTTTTTTTTTGTCCTCAGCCGGGTATCGAACCCTCTTGCAAGGCAGGCAGATGCGCTACCGCTGCGCCACAGGGGCCGTCACAATTATTGACTGTGACTTACAGTTATTCCCCTACCTGCAGAATACGAGCTGTACCTCGAGGACGAGGCGGAGAGGGCCGCGCGCGAGGACGAGGCCCGCCGCGAGGAGAGGCGCGCCTCGCAGCTGGCGGCGCTGCGGGAGGCGCGCGCCGCCAGGCTGGCGCTGCACGCCCGGCGGGAGGACGCCGGCGCCTGCGCCAGGGACATCGGGGCGGAGCAGGCCGCGAGGGAGCAGGAGATCGCTGCTCTACAGTGAGTATACTCTCTTAATGTACCACAATTATGTATTGGACAAACGCAACTCATTTTTTTAAAAACCTATTTAGAGGCTAAAAATTCCACCCATGCCGGGATTCCAACCCGCGACCTCTGGCTATCCGTGCCAGCGCTCCATCCAACCGAGCTAATGGGCGACTCACCGGCGTCAGTGAAATTTCGAACCTCTTTACACTATTCTCTGTATTACGTACAGGCAGCGACATCTGGCTTAAGTAAATTACATCACTTAGCACAGGTTAGTGCATTAAGAGTATAATCAAAGTCAATTCATGTATAAAGAATAAAAGTACTCTGATAAAATACGTTTCTGGTGTGTGATACATTTCTAGACAGTCTAGCCAATGTTGGCTCACCGGTGGATTCAAGGGCAACATAGAAAAAATCAATTTGCTTTAGACCTTTACTTGTTCAGTGGAGAAACTGAACACTGCCTTGGCGTTAAGCAAAAGCCGTGCCTCGCTATTGGCTACTTCAAAGGAGGCCCGCGCCTCGCGGGTGGCCCTTAACGCGAGGCTGGATGACACGCGCAGGGCAGGATGATTGGAGTGGAGCAAAACGCAAGGGAGCTAGAGATCGCTGCTTTACAGTGTGTAGGTATTATGAAAAATAATAGCAGTACTTTAGTTGTGAAAAGATGTGCCTCAGGACTGTACAATAAACTGCAAGAGAACATTGTGTACCAAACAAAATAAAGTACAATATTTTCAATACTAATGAACTATTAAAGAATTGATTGACTTACAAATGTTACGAATGTTAATTGCTGAATTTATGAAATTTTGGTGTACTTAAGCATTCTAAATATTAATTTAAAATTTCAATAATTTTAAAATTGCTATGCCAAAATCGGTAAAATTACATTAGCACTACAATGTTATCCATGTAACATCATAATGTACTGTCATTTATGCCAATAAATGGTTGAATTGAATGTTACGATTTAGTGAGTGATTAACCAGTGTATGCAGTGCCTTGCTATTCGCTACCTTGAAGTCGGCCCTTGCTTCGAGACTGGTTTTAGACGCGAGGCTTGGTGACACACGCGCGCAGGGTTATGGTCACAAGACCCGCTCCTCACAACTAGCTATGCCCTGATTAGGACATATAAGAGAGCCTGGTTGGACATAAGGCGAGCTGGCGAGCACACAATTTAGGCATAAACTAGAGCACCTGGGCCCTGTTGCATAGAAATAAAATTCATGGTTTATCGTAGCATAGTCTGCTTGTTAATCACCCACAGATTAACAAGCAGACTATGCTACGCAACCTCGAATTGTCATAACAGACTACGAATTGTAGTTTTATGAAACTCGGCCCAAAGGAGCGATCACGAAGTAGGGAGTTATCTGCCTTAGCCTACTCCAATTTGAGCCATTTAAATTCTTAACCCGATTGAGTGGAAAGTTACGTTACACAAGGGCTGGTCTGTCCACCCCTCCGTGATATAGGAGTGTATCAGAATAGTGGAATCAAATATAATTTTCTACCCACAGCGCCGAATGCCAACAGCTTCGCAAGGAGATTGAAGAGCAACCGATGAGTATGGAGGAGCGGGCGCGACTTCTGGACGAGACGGATTACGCCGCTCGCATGCAGGACTCCAAGTGTGCTGCCATCGCACAGATCACTAAGGTAGGACATAACTCATAGGTACACAAGCTAACTCACAGACTGAGAGTCAGTGCACAGCCTAAATCACCAAAGTTGGACTTAGATATAGAAGTACAAACAGACAGACAGACGGACGGTCGGACGGACGGTGGGACGATCGGACGGTCGGAAGACGGACGGTCGGACGGACGGTAGGACGGTCGTACGGACGGACGGTCGGACGTACGGAAGGAAGGACGGACGGACAGAGACGGAAGGACGGTCGGACGGACGGAATACGGACGGACGGTCGGACTTACGGACGGAAGGGCGGGCGGAGGCGATGTTAAGACTATAGTTTGTGATTTTTCCGAACCATCTCCCAACCTTTCAAGCCTGACTTTTAAAGGGCTATGTACATAATCTAAGTTCTGTATTTACAATCTATGCATCTCACGTAATTTTTCGCACCTAGATGCTGTACAGCAAAGAAGCAGAGCTGGCTCTGTGGCAGAAGAAGACGCTTGACAGCTGCGTGGAGTACAATCAGGGCTTAGTCCGACTCGCCGTGCTCTACCCCGCCTTTGGCTCCATGGCCATCAATGAAAAGTAAGCGCTTAGCCCTCATATCGTCAAGTAATTCTAGACTTGTGGTAAAAAAACGCTCTACACAATTTAGCTGTCCTATTACTGTTCACTGGGCTGTCTAAAATAGGATTTTAATAGACCGTAATTGAAGCCTTCGTGGCCTAGTGGAACCGAGCGATTGGAATTAATCAGTCGGGTTAGTCAACAACAGGTGCGGTCAGGTGCTGGATGGCCATCCCGTGACTACCGCTAGTGGCATTTTTTCCGAGCGTTTCCGTTGGCGCCGCCGTGTCAGAGGGCTTAGGGGCGGCTTGATAACTTCTGACACTAAGGCCCGCTATCAACCCGGACTTGGCCCCCGTGGTGGAGTATTTATTTATTTTGTTTTAAAGAAGACTAACAGCACAATATAACAGAACAACAGCAACATAGGAAACAGAAGGCCAATTACAAGTCTCCACTTATAAATACAGTATAGTAAGACAAACAGATAAACACAATCATAAACAACAGATTACAGGTAACACAAACGTCGGAAATACCACAGAATATTGTATGTACCAATTTAGAGACAAATTTGTACAATGTTTCTTGTAGCGGTACCAACCACTTTATACATTTCGATAAAGTTAAAGTTCTAGCCCGAGAAGACCGTTTCTTCCCTAGAATGATACGTGAGGCAATAGAGATCCGCCGGCATCCAAATTTTAATAGAGATCGTGGTTGGAACATACCGGTAGCATGGGAACCAGTGCTTAAGTGCATGAGACCCCCTTGCTAGAAGTGTGACTGTAGAATAAATAATAAAAAAATCAATTTAATTTCAATTAATAATCGGTATCTTTAAGTTCATATAAAGTAATTAGTTTATAAATTAAATTTTAACTTCAATTACAAATAATCAATATTGTTGACTTTATATAAAAAATAATTGGTTTGTCTATTTTGGAACGTAACTTCATAATTAACTTTTGTAATTTTTGCCGAGGGTAGTAAACTAACCGTTAATGATTTCTAAAAGACACCTGTCACCTCAGTCATCCGGGACCACGGCACCTGAAAAAGTGCCGAAACGTTGGAAAATTGTTAAAATGTAATAAACGAGCATAAATCCGTATAAAAACAGTTTTAATTATGTCTACTGCTCGTGTTAACCTTAGAAAATACAATGTTTCTTGTTTTAACATAATGTTGTACTTATGTATACTACGCATATATATTAATCGCTGAAAAAAATCGCATTAAGTCTAGATTTTAGACTAACCAAACATTCCTGCGGTGCATGAAGAGACCCGTGCTTCAGTAGTGGGGACATATACGAGGGTTGATATCGAAACTAAGGCCCGCCATTGTCTTACAATCCTCCAACAACCTGCACTTGACCCTGTGGTGGAGTATGGCATTTCCTAACATAATATACCCTCACGCCTGTATCCCAGAGGGGTAGGCGAAGACCGGGGACTGCCACTCGCCACGGCCCTGACGGATCACCTTCGCTTCATCGACGTCCATAAGTCGTCGCGTGCACGCACGCCAGTTGCGGGTGCTTTTTATTATCGTAGTGGGGTGAATAGGCAATTGGTGTTCCAGGGAGCTGATGGGCCCGGCGTGCGGCGCGGTGGTGGAGGCGGCGGCGGCGGCGCTGCGGCTGCAGGCGCACGCGCACAGCGAGCGCCGCGCGCGGGCCGAGCGGGAGAGCCAGGCGCGCCGCCGGCTGCGCAAGCAGCGGCTGGTGAGACTCCGCGCCGACCCTTCATGTTTTTGAACTAAAACCTTTCGTTAGCACAACGCGTGGTAGACTTTTAGGCTGACATTCAGGGCGAGATAGATAGATAGATAGATAGATAGATAGATAGATAGATAGATAGATAGATAGATAGATAGATAGATAGATAGATAGATAGATAGATAGATAGATAGATAGATAGATAGATAGATAGATAGATAGATAGATAGATAGATAGATAGATAGATAGATAGATAGATAGATAGATAGATAGATAGATAGATAGATAGATAGATAGATAGATAGATAGATAGATAGATAGATAGATAGATAGATAGATAGATAGATAGATAGATAGATAGATAGATAGATAGATAGATAGATAGATAGATAGATAGATAGATACATAGATAGATACATAGATAGATAGATAGATAGATAGATAGATAGATACATAGATAGATACATAGATAGATACATAGATAGATAGATAGATAGATAGAGAACACTTTATTGCACGACCAGAAAAATATTATAGCCATGATTCTTAAATCTAAGTAATGTTATACAATTGGCGGTCTTATCGCTAAGAGCGATCTCTTCCGGACAACCTTTGGATGGAGTGGATTGCATGAAGAGTATAGTCGGTACGTGGTGCATGTACATAAATAATTAAATCGAAAATATATTGATAACAAACAGCAAGGGAGTGCGAGAATATAATTACTTATAATTACCTACTATATAATGTAGACATATTTAAATAATAATATACATAGACACCTAAAACATAAATACATATCCAATTAAATACATATAGGTAAGCAACATATACTTAAATAAATAATATACATACATACCAAAAATAAATACTTATACAATTAACACATATTTAATAAGCAACAGTTTTCCTCTGAGATAGTGGGATTAATAGTCGCTTCTAAGAACTCTTACTCTCTCTTCTTCTAGAACTTCTCTAAGAGTCTTAGCGAAAGCACTCGCTTAAGAATCGATTTGTCTATCATAGACAGTACTTTGGCACTCTCTAACTCGCGAAACCCGGACTTATTCTTAGCATTGGCCTAAGAACATGCTTAGCTAAGCAAAATTTTAGTAGCGCATTGATGCTTAACTAAGTTAGCCTGAAGTAATGCTTAAGGAAGCATGAGTACGGACTTGGGCTCAGCAACGACTATTTATCTCGCCCTAAGACGAAAACTAAGCTAAGACCAGTCTCAGAAATGTCAAAGTCACGTACTTAGAAATATTTCGTATTCAGAATCGAATCTTATCAAGTTGAGTATGAAATGGTACTTAGCTAAGTGTAAGTAGCCAATATTGGTGGCTTTCCGTGAACTTAGAATTGTCATCTGTCATTTGGTTCTCTTCACTTTGAGGTTACCTACCTTTTGGGCGTATTGTTTTGGTTGGAGTTTGTGATAAGCATTGTGTTCGCTACATCACTAAAAAATAATAGACAATATAGATGACTTTCTTAAGACAGGTCTTCTCTTAGCTCATGCTTAACTCCGGCTCCCGATCGAATGTGAATACGAAAATTTTGGCGCTTTACTAAGTATGCCTTTAGTTTACTTTGCTAAGACTGCTCTAAGCGTGAACTTGGGTTTCGTCTCTGAATGTCAGGCTTAGTCTTTCAGTCGGACTTTTCCGATATAACAACACGCGTAAGTAGATCCGGACTAAAAGTCTACAACCCTTCATGTCCCCACTGCTGGAGCACCGGTCTCTTCCCTGAGGAAGGTGTAGGCCATACTCCACCGTGGCGGCCAGGCGCGGGTTGGTGGTGGATTTTAAGACAGTGGCCTCCGACGTGGCTTAACGACTGCCGTTACATGACAGCCAGCACCGACGGCTCAACTTGCGAAGCTCGGAAGCGCTCGGAAAAAATGCCACTAGCTGTAGTCACGGGACTGTCATGAAGCACCTGACCACACCTCATTATCAACCCGTTTATGTCCCCACTGTTTTGGCACAGGTCTCTTCCTGTATGGTACGTAGGTTAGGCCATACTCCACCGCGGAGGCCAAGTCCGGGTTGGTGGAGGATGGTAAGACAGTGGCGGGCCTTACTGTTAGAAGTTATCGAGCCGCCCATAAGTACATCATTTAAATAGTAAAGTAACTTTTATAGTGTAAACAATTATCTGTGTTTGTAACTAACATTTTATTTTTGTATCTTTTTGTTTGTAATATGTATTTGATTTAAAGTCTGAAATAAACGTTATATTATTATGATTATAAGGCCTCCGACATGGCTTAACGACTGCCATTACATGACAGCCGGCACCGACGGCTCAACTTGCGAAGCTCGGAAGCGCTCGGAAAAAATGCCACTAGCGGTAGTCACGGGCCTGTCACCCATCCAGCACCTGACCGCACCTATTGTTGCTTTACTCAAGTGATTGATTCAAATCACTCTGTTCGACTAGGCCACGAGCGCTTCTGGTGAGACACCCCTTACCCTTTTCATAGGGTCCCTCTAAAATTCGTTTTTGAAAAGTGACTTGTACGCGTTTTAGCCCCGTATAGTGTACCTAACCATAACCATAAATTCAATATTAACTGCATGAAGACGCCTATTCAATTTCTTTCAACTTCAACTCTACGCGCGCACTCGTCTCGAAGCTTTCAAGCGTCAATGGTATAATCTTTTATACCTTTAATACACATCACGTGACACGGGGCCCAGATGGGCTTACATGAAGGACAGCCATTGATCGATAGAACGTGCAAATATTGCGATATAGTTTAAAATCTGCATTTGCAGTGTTACGTGGAAATTTAATTGGCTTTATAAAATGCATGTTTTAGTTTTTAAATTATTGTCACACCAGATTGGTAAAATTGTAATGAAACAATGTATTTTTATACCCTGCATTTTTCATTTATGACAATAAACACATGTTCGTGGATAGACCTTGAGGTCCATCAATCAAACAATGTACCATATTTTTGAACTAAAACATTCGTAAGCACAACACATTGAGACGAGTGTGAGACGAGCAACCGACGACGCGAGCTCCGTCTCTGCTCACCATATAGCTCTGCGAATGGGAGCGAAATCTGGTCGGACTCTTCCGATATAACAACACCCGTAAATAGATCCGGACTAAAAGTCTACAATGTATCTTAAATTTCAACCTCCTACCATACCATAGACTGTTCGCGGACTAAAGCTCATCATATCTTCCCCAGGACGAGGCCCGCGCTACATGCGCCGAACTCACGAGCCTCCTTCAGCGCGAGGCCGAGGCCTTCATCGAGGCGCAGACGCTCGAGCAGGCCGAGGCCCAGCGCTGGACCGAGGAGGAGACCGCGCTAAGTAAAGCGCTGGAGGAGGTGCGCGCGAGAGGAGGCCAGTACGCCAAGGTCGCCAGTGAGCTGCAGTTTTGGGAGCAGCAAGAGCAGAGGTCTGTCTTATATTTAGTAATAACTTCCACACAACACAATTACTTTTTCTGGTTCCAAAATTAGGAGCTGTCTACTAGCGCGTCCACTAACGGTAAAATCACGTCCAAAAACGGAGAAATTGCAAAAATGCGTGACTTTCACCGAAAACGAGACTCCGCGAGGCGGCCGAGTTCTTCCCCGAGGCCGAGTTCTTCCACGAGGCGTAATGCTGGGCAAAATGGGGACGGCGCTCAGTTAGCGAGCTGCGGTTTTGGGAGCAGCTGGAGCAGAAGTCTGTCCAATGTTAATAACTTGCACACAACACAATCACTTGTTCTGTTTACAAAATTACGAGCTATTTAATAGCGCGTCCACTAACGGAGAAATCAGCGCAAGTCACGTATTTTCGTGATTCCCGAGCCTCCTGCGGTTCGAGGTTAAGTCCTTCCACGAGGCTGGGCTAAAAGGAGGCAGCGCTCATTAAAGAGGCGGCCAGTACGCCAAAGGCGCTGGCGAGTTGGAGTATAGACATGCAGGCACATACATCGCTTCTCGCCCCACACTAGGATACCCTGGGTGGGGCGAGAGGCAACCCCAAGTTTTGGATGTTTACATCTTGCCGTGGGAACATGTAAACATGTAGATAAAAAAAAAATTTTAACTGTTTATTTCATAGTAAAAAAGTACATTAAAGTTTTCTTGTTCTGGAGGCTAAAAATCTTTCATATAAGATTATAATGCTTCCAGAGGTTGGTCTATATTAGAAAATACATTTTTACATAGTAAAACAAAGTAAAAGTGCTGAAAATACCAAGGAACACTATACAAACAAGTGATTATATTAAGTTTATTATATTCCATATAATGTAGTGAGGTATTAATATTTTAAAAATCTTCAAGTCCTAAGGTATTTTTGTCCCCGGCCGGGGCTCGAGGCCGGGACCTCTCGCACGGTAGGCAGAGCTACCGCTGCACCCCAGAGGTCCTCATAAAGTGCATGTCGTCCGCAGCTGGCTCAGCAAGCTGGGCGCGCTGCGGTCGCACGTGCAGCAGAGCCGCGCGGCCGCCGCACGCGCGCTGCACGCGGCGCGGGGCGCGCGCGCCCGGCTCGCGGCCGACGCCGCGCGCGCCTGGCACGCCGCGCTGGACGCGCTCGGCGACCACGCCGCTTAGACGGGCGCCGGACTGATTAACATCATCTTAAGCTAAAACTTTCGTAAGCACAACACATTGTTGTAGACTTTTAGTCCGGATTTACTTACGGGTGTTAGACAAGCGACCGACGACGCGAGCTCCGTCTCTGCTCACCATGATTAAGCTCTGCGAATCGGAGCGAAACCTGGTCGGACTTTTCCGATATAACAACACCCCTAAGTAAATCCGGACTAAAAGTCTACAATCATCTTAAGCCGCGTTTTCACGGTCTCCGTGGACTCGGACCGAGTGCGCCATCCGAGTAAACTAAAGCTTCTGATTGGCTATTTAGGTGTTGTCACGAAAAACCGTCCAATCAGTGGCATTAGTTTACTCGGATGGGGCACTCGGTCCGAGCGTAGTAAGACCGTGAAAACCTGGCTTTAACTAACGTAGAAATGCATTGGCAAATGGCGCCCGCTGCTTAGACATGCACACTGGAGTGATGATAATTTTACATAATGCATTAGCAATTTGGCAAATGGAATAATTGTGTTTTTTACCTATTTTATTGTGAATAAATAAATTATAAGAATGAGGACCTACACTACTATAATGATAATTGCCTATTAAAGAATAACATAGTAATAAATAAGGATAAAAACTTCATTTGTAATTATTTCCTTGGCGTGTTAGGAGAGAGGTGAATGAAAAAGTATTCTCAATTTTTACTGAATTTTCGCAAAACTGACTCTTTTCTCATTACAGTGGAGACTAAGATATTTGGAACTTTCTACTTACGTTTTCTCATTACACGTTTCGGATTACACTAAATGTTCAAGTAACCTTTAGACTTGCTAAGGTCGAAATTATCCATCCAAAATATTGCTTGGTAAGCAATATTTTGGGTGATAAATTATCTATAAGATAAGAATATTCCTTATTGTACACCTGGAAAAAACAAACAAATAATTACAAAGATACAGTACAATTGGCGACCTTATTGCTTAGAGCAATTTAATAATTATGATTTAATAATTATATAAGGAACCTAGCAGGTATTGCTGGGATGCATCTAAAATTCCTAGATTTCTAAACGAAATTTCTAACTTCACTTCTAGTCTACCCCGTAACATCGACACAATAAATTAGCTTGTCAAAGACACTGGGTGTGGGACTCAACACGTGAATAATAACACAGACTCATTTTACAACATAATTTATTCACCAAGTCACTATCTCGTCCTAACCTTTTTCGGTGGACTCTCAAACACAATTTCAGTCGGCACACTCTCTTCCACCGCCGTGCATTCATCTCGGAGACTGGTCTGCGCCCAGACGTGATTTGCCGAGTATTTTTCTTTGGGAGCGGCGCGTTTGGGCGGCGGTATGGCCGGCTTGAAGGTCATCTGGGAGCCGTCATATTGGTCGAAGATCTGCAGCGGCGATCTGGAAGCGAGATGGATCGTTGATAGTGCGCCGTCTACGTTATTCGTAAATATATAGTCTGTTGGCTTTTAGAATATACCTCGGGCTCTAGAGTAGGCTTCGATTTTCGCCGGTTTTCGTACTGATGATCGAGTTCTGATTTCGAAATTAAGTGTCATATTCCGATTTCAAAATTAAGTGTCATATTTGTTCCGATATTTCTATTACACGAATATATCCGATTCTATCCGATAGTAGCCGAGGTATATTCTAAAATCTAACAGACTATACCGTACACTCTATTGTGAAATCTCGTAGTGGAACGTGATGTAACACAAACTCACGTCTGTGAAAAAAAATCCCGATTAAGATTGGGATTCACCATATACATCCAAAAATGGGCAATCCTGGTGAAGGTTCCACTAATTCCATTGCGGCAGCTCTGGTAATCGGGTGGCAGTGTCTGGTCAACATTGACCGTGTAAAGCGCAGTGATGTACGGGCGACGGCAGTTGGTGTTAGTTACATTTTGATGATATACTGGATGCTTATACGGAACACCTGTTTTTTTCTTCTCTAGTATGTTGCCTCCATAGTGAATCTGTATTGACAAGTACACCAGTATTCACACAGATACACTTACAACCGCGGGACGACCTCAGGACCTTTCCAGATAAAAGCATGGCCTCACCCAGCAGTGGGACCCAACTTAACAAAACTTACAATTTACTGAACTCCATAAGCAATCAAGGATGTATTTTGAACAATTACATCGCGGCAGCTCTGGTGGTCGGGTGATAGTGTCCGTTCGTAAAGGGCTGTCGCTGAGGCGTTGCAAAGTTTGGGCGAGGGCAGGTTAGTTACGTTTTTATGCTATAGTTATACTGATTCTACAGCGTCGGAGTGGTCCCTTCACCCATCTAGTGTAAGTGAAGATGCCACTGGACGCTGTAATCATCTCATTACGTAGATGCAAAAAAAAGGCCAATATTATTAGGCTATGGGAACAGCCGATTTTTTCTTCTGTAAGCTGCCTCCATAGTAAATACAGCTTTTATGGAGAAGTACACCAGTATTCACCCAGATACACTTACAATCGCAGGACCACCTCTTTTCTAGCTAATAGGCTGGCTTTTACCCCGCTGTGGTACAAAATTACCTATACAAAAAACAGAACGCAATGGGAAGATAACTTACAATTTATTGAACTCCTTAGGCAATCCAGGAGGTATTTTGACCAATTCCGTCGCGGCAGCTCTGGTGGTCGGGTGGTAGTGTCTGGTAAGCACTGTGAGCTCGTAAAGGGCTGTCGCAGATGCGTTGCAGTGCTCCGGCGAGGGTAGGTGCGGGTCGTACCGGCCCGAGCCGACAGTCTCGTCCGAAGGCTCGAAGAGCGCTGACACGGGTTTGCTATGCTGCGGACGGTATGGCGAAAATCAGTCGATAGAAATAAATTTGGGACTAAAACATTCGTAAGCAATCAGCTAATTCATTACTGTGACGATCGTCACACCTTTTCGCGCACTCGTTGAAAGCCGCAAATGACGATCGTGACACCTTTTTTCGGGTTATTCCACTAATCCCCATTGAAAATCCCCATTGATGGGGATTTCTGAACTTTTTGTTCATAAATCCCCATTGGTATATAAAACAAATATAAAGAACAACACATTAGTATGAAACAAGTATTTATATTGTATTACTACTAATACATATATTATACAAACACAGTTTATAACAATTTAGTTTTACACTAACGTAAATAACGTTAATATAAAATTAATAGAATGAACTTGTTATTACAACACAATCACATTTTCACCGTCATTAATAAAATCACATATTTATTGTCAATTAAATTCTATAGTATTTCAATCATCTTAATTTTTCCAAGCAATGGCCAATCGTAATTTCGCCATTAACAAGCTCCATTTGGACCTCCCGTATGTAAACATCGCGATTAATACTTTGGATTGATCTTTCTGTAATCCCTATGCTCCCTTGAGTAAGCCGCAATGTAAGCACTTCGTAGTACAATGCATCTTCAGCCAACGAAGTGAGAAGCTTCATAAGATTAGGATTCTTTTTCACCACGCGATGTTTGATTTGTTTGTTCCATCAATCGACCAAATTATTAGTGCGATGGCTCTGACAAAATGCACACCATATTTGAATGAAGTCCTCTTTTACCCATTGAACAAGGCTTCTAAGTAAATAAAGATATACTATTTTTATTTTTATGCCACACCTGGCAATAAAGCGGCTTTTTCCGCACGCTGCGCGTACGGAAAAAGCCGCTTTCTGGCCAAGTGTAGACATAAAAAGATGTACACAACACTGGAGGTAATAAAGAAAGCTCTCGATCGCATATTTACGTCCCTCGCTTGCAGCTCGGGCCGCAAACTTTTGCGATCTCGGCCTTTCTTTGTATTACCACACTAGTTGTGTAATGTACTATTAATGCACTAACCCGTGCTAAGGACAAATTTAAAAAACCTATTTTCAACACACTTGCTCGTAAAGTGACTCTTATAACACCGGTTTAAGAACCATAATGCTGTCCATTATACACGCGTGCGTAATAATATTACAGCACAAGTGCTGTAATGAATATAGTTTTAATTTTATCAACTACAGACAAATAATGACAGCAAAGAGTTTTCATATCTAAAAATAATAATTTAATTTATATTTTATGCACGTTCGTATCAAAATACGATAACTAAACATTTATTTTCATCAAATTGCAATCAAAATAAGAAAAAGATAGACATATCTAAAAGCCAACTTGTAATTCAGAAATATCGATTTATAGGCTGTATGGATGTTGTTACATTTGCCTACATTTGACAGCGCGCAAATTAAAAAAGTAAGCGCGCGCCATTTTCAATCTCAGTTCTCAAGAAATAAAACTTTTCATTGTTTATTGTGAAAATGTCGAGTTCGAGTACTGAAGAGGATATGGTTTTAACTCCGCAAGACATACTTAATGAGGCGCAAAATGCCAATGAAAGTTTGATACCCGAGAAATCTAAGGAAAAATATGTCGCAGCGTATGAAAATTTCCTAACATGGAAAACGGAAAAGAACGCGAACTCTTTTTCTGAGTCAGTATTTTTAGCGTACTTTTTATTTTTATTTACCTGTGCTTGTTTTTTATTTTCCTCACAAGTGTGTTGAAAAACGTCGTATGACACTCGTGAGCATTGGTCATTCATTACAGACTCGGTTCCATAACTGCTCTCGCCTTCGGCTCGAGCAGTAAACCCACTTCGTCTGTAATGACCAACTTAGCTCACTAGTGTCATAATGTACTATTATGGGCGACTCACCCATTGGCTCAATTGGTAGAGCGCTGGCACGGATAGCCAGAGGTTGCGGGTTCGAATCCCGGCATGGGTGAAATTTTTAGCCTCTAAATAGGTTTTTTAAATAAAGATAGTAAAAAAAACTGATTTAGTTTAGTTAATAAGAAACATGTGATTTTATCAATGACAATGAAAATGTGATTTTTATGTAATACCTCCTCTTCCTCTTCAGGCTATATTAGTAAACTGCTGGACATATCCCTCCCCTAATGAGCGCCATAGCGCAAGGTTGTGCCATCATTGGGAGGTAATGCCCATAATAATGTAATACCTAGTTACATAGAATCTGTGATTTACTTAGTAAATGTAAAACTCATGTTCAATTTAGGTAAGGATGTCTGATTCAAAAAATATGTTAAGCACACTTTGTGCCAAAAGGGCTACTAACATAAAGGATTATTTAGATGACAATAAGGTCTGGAATTAAAGCCAGTACAATGTATCACTTCTATGTTTATAATAATTATGGAAACTATGTTAATTAAGGACTTTTTGAAAATACTAAGTTAGGAGTTTTTTTGTCCATTTTTTCTCCTAAATGATCTAGATTTTGAAATGGATACCTAGTCTCAATTGTACGTTCATTAAGCCGCAGTTTCTGTGCTACTTTGAATAAAACCTTTTCATTTCATTTCCTTTTCATTTCATGATTACAACTCTGATTTTATAAATTGTTGAAAAACTGTGTTTGTATAATGTAGGTATTGGTATTACAAAATAAGTACTTTGTGATTCATAATTAATGTGTCCTTTATATTTCGTTTTATACCCCAATGGGGATTTATGAACTTTTTGTCCACAAATCCCCATTGCCAATACTAAGATACGCCAATGGGGATTTACGGACAAAAAGTTCAGAAATCCCCATCAATAGGGATTTTCAATGGGGATTAGTGGAACAACCCCTTTTTTCGACGTCTCGTATCTTTATCTATTTTTTTTTTATTAAGTGAGTACAACATTTTAGTAACTAATAAACTATGTGGCAGAATCATACTACATTAAACTTCATTAAACAAAAGTAGGTACTGTTTACCAGTGTAATATGTCAATAACTTCTACACACGCACAAACTTGTCCTGGTACCAAACTTATCCTAGTTATGGTAACCCCCCGTGCTATGGTAACCAGGCGAGGACATCAAAAAGACTAAAGACCCATGTCGGGACTCGAATCCGCGACCTCTGGCTAACAGTTACAAATTAGCTAAAGGGCGACTACCGACATTAGTGAAATTTCGAACCTCTTTACAATACTCTCTGTATACAAGCAGCAACATCTGGCTAAAGTATTTGCATCACTTGTAGCCTGTACATAATACAGAGAGTATTGTAAAGAGGTTCGAAATTTCACCGATGCCGTTAGTCGCCCATTAGCTCAGTTGGGAGAGCGCTGGCACGGTTAGCCAGAGGTCGCGGGGAGTCCCGGCACGGGTGGAATTTTTAGCCTCTAATTAGGCTTTTTCTAAACAGTAGTTTATACATACATAACCTCACGCCTCTATCCCAGAGGGGTAGGCAGAGACCGGGGACTGCCACTTGTATGTATTTAGGGTTAGTATAATTATTTTCTTAATTAAGCATATTTTATTCAAATGTATCTGAAATACTATTTTTATTTTTAATGCACTAACCCGTGCTAAGGAACAAATTTAAAAACCCATTTAGACCTCTTTACACTATTCTCTATTCGCTGCCTGTACGTAATACAGAGAATAGTGTAAAGAGGTTCGAAATTTCACTGATGCCGTGAGTCGCCCATTGGCTCAATTGGTAGAGCGCTGGCACGGATAGCCAGAGGTTGCGGGTTCGAATCCCGGCATGGGTGAAATTTTTAGCCTCTAAATAGGTTTTTAAGTATCTGAAATATTTTAATTCATTTGTACATCTACTTCCTTCCCCAATAAATTGCTCCAGTCCATCCGAAGGTTGTCTGGAAGAGATCACTTTTAGTGATAAGGCCGCCGTCTGTACTCTTAGGTTGAGAAATATCTGTGTAATTTCCTTTTTTAGTGTGGTATTACACTTATCAAATATTTTTGTCCAATGTACGATTTGATCAAAGAAATTGGACGACTTTATCAAATGTCTTGGAAACACCGATATTTGATCAAATATTAATGACAATTAAATCAAAATGGGTGCAAACAAGATATCGTGGACGATTCCAATGACAAATTATTTAACTAAATACTTTTTTTTGTTTTGACTTTTGGTTTTTCATTAATAACATAACAATAATAATACCACCACTTAAAGACGCAATAGCAGCACGTGAAGACGCTCCATGTTCCTCCATTTTCTTAAGACTATGCAAAAAATATTGGACACAGTTATTGGACAAGTGGAATGGGCTTACCTCAAAGAAATTTTATAAAATATTTGACAGCAAAATTGGACAAAGATTTTTGTTAAGTGTAATATCACCCTTATGTACAATAAAGTGTTCTCTATCTATCTATCACCTTTTGCTTCATCGACGTTCGTAAGTGGTTGCATGCACGCACGCCGCACAGTAGTTTATCTTTGTCTGGTGTCGCGACTGACCTGCGCCAGAGTGTGCAGCAGCGCGAGAGCTGCGCAGGCGCCGCCGTGCCGCAGCTGCGCGGCCAGCGCCGCCAGCCGCTTGGCGCACGCGCACAGCACGGCGCCCGACACGCGGCGCGCGCGCACGCGCACCTGCGCGAGGCACTCTAGAACCAGCTTCGCGTCCGAGTGGTTCGACGCTGCCGAGTGCAATGGAGAATTTGCACAGTGAGGTTAAAAACGCAAAGCTCATTATAGTTGTTTGGTACAGTACTACTTACACATCGTAAAAGTCCCTTCGGGAATCTACGTTCGCGCAGACTAGGAAGAAGTGTGACGAAAGTACCCGAAGCTATAAGTACATTCAACATGATCTTAAACCGATACGGTTAAGGTGCAGAATTGATTGTCGCAGTAAAATTAAACTATCTGATTGGTCGATCAACTTGCCGCACATGCAAAATTTGGTCATCTGCGCAGGTACATCCGCGAGACTTATTTCTTGTGCAGCACTGTATCCCTTTATAAAATGAAAATATAGAGGATACAGCTGTTTTTTTCAATACTTTACGTAGAGATTAATCACTTGTATGTGAATGCGGTCCATAGTAATCTTCAGATTGAAAAAGTACCTACTAGAGCTAGGGAAATAAATGAACTCCCGTATTTTTGCAATCAACGGCTGCAAAAAGAGTCATTGTACAATATTATTCACAAAACAATATGTTACAAAAATACTATAGAGAACTGCCAAATCAATGGTACATACCACAGTAGTGACATCTGTATTAGGCAGTTTTTAAGCCCATTACTTAGCAATAAGGCCGCCGAAGCGCTCGTGGCCTAGGCGAACCGGGTGATTGGAAACGATCACTTAACGGGTTAAGCAATAACAGGCGCGGTCAGGTACAGGATGGGTGACCATCCATGACTTTCGCTAGTGGCATTTTTTAACGTTTGCGTAAGGCTCGCTAAACCGTCGTTGCCGGCTGCCATGTAATGGCAGTCGTTAAGCCATGTCTATCTATCTATATATCTATAATCAGCCCACATCAACCCACTGCTGGGCATAGGCCTCCTTTTTATTGCGCCATTCCTCACGGTCCTGTGCTAACCTGGTCCATCTCTGGCCCGCAACCCTCACGATGTCGTCTGACCATCGTGTCGGTGGTCTGCCTACCAACCTACTTCCCTCCCTTGGCCACCACTCCGATACTGCCCTGGTCCACCGGCCGTCTTCCCTTCTAGCCAAGTGTCCCGCCCATCTCCACTTTAAGTCTGTGATCCGCTCACCAACGTCTTCGACCTTGGTTCTTCGACGAATTTCTACGTTGGATACGCGGTCCACAAGCGATATGCCTAGCATGGCACGCTCCATCGCTCTTTGTGCAACTTTTATTTTGTGCATATTTTGCTTGGTGAGCGTCCATGTTTCCGCACCGTAAGTAAGTATGGGCAGGACACATTGGTTGTAGACCTTGGTCTTAAACCATGTCATAGGACCTATATGCGGCTCGGATAAATTTTGACAGTAAGGCCCGCCACTGTCTTACAATCCTCCAATCCAATCCCGACCTGGATTGCCCCCCGAGGTGGAGTATGGCCGATGCAGGATGACATCTGTGCCCCAGCAGTGGGGAAATATAAAGAATTGATGTCATCAAATTCTCGAATTCTAATAACAATAGAACTGGAATTCGAAGATTGGTAAAGCCAAACAAAAACAGGTCACGTTGGAAGAAAAAAGAGATACACTTAGAATATAATGCAGTGTATGGTATGATTATTATTTCAGACCATTTGAAATTGCAAACAATTTTAAAACCAGACAGTAAACTAACTAAAATAGCTGTAGTCTACGCTCCACTGTGAGTTACTGGCCCTCGGCCTCATAGAGAGGGAGAAGGGTTGATATGATTTTATTCTTTTTAATGCACTAACCTGTGCTAAGGACAATTTTAAAAACCTATTTAGAGGCTAAATCTTCCACCCATGCCGGGACTCGAACCCGCGACCTCTGGCTAACTGTGCCAGGGTGCTATGGCGCTCACTAGGCGAGGGCTATGTCCCGTAGTGGTCTACATAATATAGCCTGAAGAACAAATCGGTTTTAAAAAAAAGGGTTGATATGATTATAATTTACATACATTGCTTCTGGCCCCACACTAGGATACCCTGTGTCGTGGCAACCAGAAACAACGACATCACAAACATGTAAACATCCAAGAGGGTCTTTTTTTGTCCCCAGTCGGGGATCGAACCCGGGACCTCTAGCATGGTAGGCAGATGCGCTGCCGCTGCGCCACAGAGGCCGTCCATTAGGATTAGTGAGTGGACTACATAATATAGACAAAATAAATAAATGAATATTCATGGCCATATTACACAGATCTCAGCCATATACTAAGTACAACTAAATGACTCGTGTTACAGGTGCTAGCTCGACGATAGATTTAATACAATAAATACATAGATAACATCCAAGACCCGAGACAAACTAGCAAAGTTCGTTTCCTAGTTTGACCCGGCCGGGGGTCCAACACAAGACCTTCGGTTTTACAGTCAGCGTGCCAAACCGTTGCGCCTCAGAGGCCGTCTAGGTCCTCAGTGCCTCACCTTCTTGGAGAGGTTGATGATCCGCTTCTTATGCTTCTCCTCGATTGATGATTAGGCCAACTCACCGGCGGTACAGTCCAGCATGTGCTCGTAGAGGTAATGGTGGAACCTGGCCGGATCCACGTTGAGCGCATCGCCGGCGCCGCTCAGCACGGCGAGCGCGGCGCGAGCGCACAGCAGCCGCGAGCGCGCGCTCACCGCCGCGTCACCCAGCAGACCAGCCAGGATGGCCACCAGCTCCGAGTAGAACTCCAGGTTGATCACGTGGGTGAATCTGGAGTTCACACGGACGGATAAAATATTCGTGTGCGTCATCTGCAACTACATACCTACGTGTACAGTCTGTTTACAGCTTTTAGAATATACCTCGGCTACTATCGGATATATTCGTGTAATAGAAACATCGGAGCTAATATTATGACACTTCACTTTACATAATTTTTCGAAATAGCGAAGAAAAGTTTTACACAGAGAAGGAAAAAGTGTTACACTCGTGTGCTTCCGGCGAAAACAGAAGCCTACTCCAGAGCCCGAGGTCTAAAAGCTAACAGACTGTATAACAATAATTACAATAGCACAAATAATATTTCTTAATAATTCGCGATGCCCATTATGCTCATATGAAAATGCGATACGAGTTAGACAACATGTAAATCAGAGTGCTTAGTGCGAGTTTTTTAACTACTCGATCGCGTTAACGTAAACTCATATTTCTATGGCATCGAAGAAGCGCCACCTAGCGACAAGTATGGAAATTAAAATTGCTGAGTGCGAGTTGTAATGGTTTACGTTGAGAAGTGAACACGTTTACAAGCCAAATCACGAATAAACGCGAGTGTTAGTTGTACTGTGACAGCGTTTTGCCAGTTCGAACGGTTAACTTACTCATACTCACTACCTACTCAATGCTCGATTAACGCGGTAGTAAAGTTATTCGATTGGGTCTGTCAAACTCGCACTAAGCACTCTGCAATTGAGGGATATTGATAGACAAAAATGTAAGTCATATTACCAGCTAATGCAGACTACCCGCAGTCTCAAAGATTTAAAGAAACCGATGATAAAAATTAAACTTTTTAGGGGCGAACAAGAATAAACCGACTTTCGCTGCGTCGTCGTGGCTATATAAAAACTTGTCTCTTAGTGAGAAATAGACACTGTACTCACCGGACGGTACTGAGTCAGCAATGGCGAATGGGAGCACTCTTTAGCAGCCGGAAGTAGATGACCAATCCAAGTTATTAATTTTTTTTTTTGAAATGGTAATATATTGACAATTCTGAATTGAAACCCGTATTGTGTCTCATCATCATCAACTTATTATTGTATCTGATATATTGTGTCTTACGACAGGGATTGCTTGGACCTAGTTGTAGCCGGCATAATATTGGCTAAACCTAGTATCAGCCATTAGGGTTTGGTTGGATCTAGTTCTAGCCGGATACCATCTAAACCAGCTAAACCTAGTTTTACCAAGAGCCCAATGGCTACACCTAGTTGTAACCGGCTGAAACTAGGAGTAGCCGCGCTTCTGGTTTTAGCCGTAACATATATAGGGAAGAGCGGGTGATCGTGCTCTTCCACTATAAAGGGAAATTTCCCGCCAGGCAGATCGTATGCCTGGGGACGGCCGGTCCAACTAATATTAGTTGGACATTGTATTTATGGTATGTCATTGAAACACTTTGATTGGGCGATGTAGGAATTAGTAGTGTACGCGCAGCCTTGTCATATAAATATAAATACTCATGGACATATTACACAGATCTCGTTAGCCCTATACTAAGTACAACTAAATGACTTGTGTTATAGGTGCTAACTCGACGATAAATTTAATACAATAAATATATAGATAACATCCAAGACCCGAGACAAACTACAAAAGTTCGTTTCCTAGTTTGACCTGGTCGGGGATCGAACCCGAGACCTTCGGTTTTACAGTCAGCGTGCCAAACCGCTGCGCCACCGAGGCCGACCGACATGTGCTCGCCACACCTATATACTCACTTGGCGAGCCCGGTGAGTACGGCGGCCAGCAGCCGCGAGTGGGGAGCAGTCTTCAGCAGCCGGAAGTAGATGTGGAAGACGGCGCGCGTCACTTCAGCCATGACCTTGTTCCGCGCCGCCGCCGACTCCTGCGCCTGCGTCTCCAGCAGTTCGCGCTCCACCTCCTTGAGCTTCTTCGCGCGCTGCGGACAAGGAGAGGAGCGAGGGGTAGTTACAAATACTCTAAGCCATAACTTCGGAACGTTGTATAACTTTTATAAATAACTAGCTGACCCAGCGAACTTCGTACCGCGTAACAGTCGATTCTTTTTTTTTTATATATATATTTTTTCCTCCGTAAGAACCATCCTCGTGCTTCAAGGTTTATTCTAAAAAAAGAATTAGCGAAATCGGTTCAGCTGCTCTCGAGATTTGCGCTTACCAACACATTCAGCGATTTATTTTTATATTATAGATAATAAACTGGAACGAATTCAGGTGTTGTTTTATTTGTAGATATTTGTAGTAATGTTAAAATAGAAAACTGGATAAAAAAACGGAGAAACAGGTAAAATAGTCAGATCTGGTCAAAAAGTAAAGTAGTAATGATGAAGAATGAGGGAAATCGAAGAATGTGTGACGTACATAATTTAAATATTTGAAAATGATAGATTATAGAAAAAGAAATAAAAATGGTGTGAAGAGGTTTGCACCGTTACACTACCCGGGGGCACCGGTAAAATTTTTTTTTTAAAATATATATTTAAAAAAATATATTTAAAAAAAAAATATTTTTTAATAAACATACTCTATGTCTAAGTCTTCTTCTTTGATCTCTTTAGTCCCCCGTTGAGTCTGGAGCTGACACAAGGGATTTCCTTTTATCTCTGTTCATGTTCCGTCCCAGACCATGAAGACATGCATCCTCTCTGAGACGACAGAGAAGGAAGCAGTAACTTGATTAGCACTACAATCGCTAGCCATAAATCTAAGTAATCGTATTTCATAATGATTCACGATTCTCATTCATACTAAAATAGGTTATTAAAAATTGTCCTTAGCACGTGTTAGTGCACTAAAAAGAATATAAAAAAACAGAATAAACTGAATATAATTGTTTTTTTTTTATGAAACATTTCACAAAAGACAAGGTACAATTGGCACCTTTTGGCAGTGTTATGACTTATGATACACTGAACATGCTGATTTCGTGAAGACAAAGAGGTTTTTTTAACCCCAGAACTTGGCCAGTTTCATTACATTTATATTTTGTTAGGATTTATCAATCAATTAAATAAATATTCATTGACATATTACACAAATCTCGTTAGCCCCATACTAAGTACAACTAAAAGACTTGTGATACAGGTGCTAACTCGATGACAGATTTAATACAATATATACATAGATAACTTTCAAGACCCGAGACAAACTAGAAAAGTTCGTTTCCTAGTTTGACCCGGCCGGGGGTCCAACCCGAGACCTTCGGTTTTGCAGTCAGCGTGCCAAACCGTTGCGCCACCGAGGCCGTCTAGGTCCTCAGTGCCTCACCTTCTTCTCCTTCTTGGAGAGGTTGATGATCCGCTTCTTATGCTTCTCCTCCTGCTTCTGCCGCTGCTTGGCGTCGTCCATCGCGTCAAGCTCCACGTCACGGATGCGCAAGTGCAGGAGGCAGGCGAGCGAGTCGGGGTGTAAACGCTCTCCGCGCTTCTTCACTAGCTGATTGATGAGACGGACGATCTGTCGGGGGGGGGGGGGGGGGGGGCGATAAACGTTGAGACGTCGACGGTAAACGCTCTATGATACACAATTTGGGAAAAGCTTAATCAGCCAGAAAAAAATCCGCCTCCTTCTTCTTATCCTCATAATTTCTTGGTAACTATTTTTCTTTGCCCTCAGCTTGATCAAACATTCATTGAATGTAAAAGAATACATAGAAAATACATGTTTAGTCTAAGAACTCGTCCAAGTTTAGTATTATTGTAACTATGCTGTGTACACACGTTTTGAAGATTAGTCTGGATCTTACGTGTTAATTAATGTTGTTGGTGATATACTGGTGTAATATCTGATTTGTGTGCCTCACAAATAAAATAAAAATTTAAGAGGTTCGTTAAAATTCAGATTTCAGGTTTCTTCACGATGTTTTCTGCACAGTTAGCGAGTGATTTTGCTACTTATAACTTCACAAATGACTTAGAAAACAATTCCATTCGCACATGCCGGGATTCGAACCCACTATCTCCCGATTGAGAAGCCGGCGTTCTGCCGCACCGCTCTACCACCGCTTCTTAGCACCGTATTTTTTTTAATTTGTATAGCTCAAAACCTTAGTGTCTGAAATGTTACGTATAATGGCCCAACTATGAGGCTAAATGCGGAAAATCTCAGATCTAACTATCACTCTCCAGTGCGCTTCCAGCGGACTAGACTCACCGCCAACGTAATCTCCCCACGATTGTCGGTACGGAAGACTTGGGCGCAGCATTCAGCCACCGTCTCCCTGGGGGCCGCTTGCCGGCAGCCCAGGAAGGGGACGATACTCTGTGCGATATTCACAGAGTAGTTGAACTGCGGCTTGGCGGTTAACAAGCCGCACATGCAGCGGAGGGAGATCAGGGCTAGGCTCTCGGCTGCCGGGTCCGTTTTTCTGGAGTAGGAAATAGGAATTTTTAGTACAGTTTATTATATTGATATCATCCCTTGGCATGCCGCCACTGCTGGGTGGGGCACAGGTCTCTTTCTGGAAGGTCAGGCCATAATCCACCGCGGGGGCCAAGTTCGGGTAGGTGGAGGATTGTAAGACAGTGGCGGGCCTTACTGTCGGAAGTTATCAAGCCGCCCATAAGGCCTCTGGCTTAACGACTGCTATTACATGACAGCCGGCCCCACACTAATATTATAAAGGCGAAAGTTTGTGAGTGTGTGTTTGTTACTTCTTCACGTCTAAATGGATGGAGCAATTTCGAAAAAAAATGTAATTCAGTTACCTGACACCTTGGATTAACACATAGTTATTTAAAAACCTATTTAGAAGGTTAAATAGGTTTTTAAATTTGTTCCTTAGCACGGGTTAGTGCATTAAAAATAAAAATAGTATAACATAGTTATTTGTTCACCCCCACACGTTTATGTCACCTGCTTTGCTCACTTAATAAGGCCGCCAATTGTACTATGTATATTTGCAATTGTTTTGTATTTGTTGTTTTTCCAGTGTAACAATAAAGAATATTCTTATCTTATCTTAATAAATAAAATAAGTACCTGTTATCGCCTTTCTTCGGTCGCAGCACTGCGGTGACCTTCTCGAGCCGCTGCAAGTATCTCTTGTAGAACTCCAGTAGCTCCTTCTCGTATTTGTACATAGTGAGGGTCTCTTTCTTCACTGTGGATAGAAAAATATCGTTCTTGGAGAAATTGTTCCCATAAGATAATAATATTCTTTATTGCGCACCAGAGCACATTATTTAAATCATGTAAAGACGCAGAGTACAATTGGCGGCCTCATTGCTAAAAACAATTTGTTCCAGACAACCCCAGACTTCCAAAGAGTTTTAAAAACCTATTTAGAGCCTAAAAATTCCACCCATGCCGGGATTTGAACCCGCGACCTCTGGTTATCCGTGCCAGCGCTCTTTCCAACTTAGCTAATGGGCGACTCACCGGCATAAGTGAAATTTCGAACCTTTTACAATATTCTCTGTGTTACGTACAGAGAGTTCCTATTTAAAATTTTATATTTATGCCCATATCTATGGTGGCAGCATATTGCTAGAATACTATTGGAAAGCGATTACATTGAAGAGGACCGTGGTTAATTGCGGAGTGTACCAATATCCTAGATTTCTAGGTTTTTGTTTTGCATCCGTAACTTCGCTGTAAGGGTGGTCCTGATTAATTTTGGGATGCAATCTTTTTTATCCTCTACATCTCTGGTATAATTGGGTTGGTCGTTCAAAAACAGTATGTGTGTAGAAAGACCAGTTTTCAAATTAGGGGTTCATTTATTAATTTTAATATTTAGAAATATAAAATTTTCAGAGTAGAGCGTAAAACTGGGTAAACGGTTGATTGGAGAAAGGTAGCACATAAAAGAAACTTAGACTAAAACAATCACGACTTTGTAGGCTTAAAAGTTAACGAGTTATAGGGGACCAACTTATAAAAGGAAAACTTGAAAAATACTTTGATAATTACACTATTTTTATTTTTAATGCACTAACCCGTGCTAAGGAACAAATTTAAAAACCTATTTAGAGGCTAAAAATTTCACCCATAAATAGGTTTTTAAATTTGTTCCTTAGCACGGGTTAGTGCATTAAAAATAAAAATAGTATAATCATGTGGGTACAGTGATATCGTTCCGATGTTAAAACCCACAGAACATAAAAAAAGAGTAGAAGTAGTGACCTGACACATTAGTACGAAAACCAGTGTAACCAAACTGATACACATAAACCAAACGCATACTACGAATGCCAAGCTGCCATTGGTAAATAAAGTCAATGCCGAAAAGGTGTACATCATAAAAGTTTCGAGTAAAATATGCACCTTTTCACAATGTTAACAATGATCAAAGTCAAATGACAGTGATGAAATAAGGGTTGGCATTTTGTAGTATCGCTACTCTACACTAGATGGAACTACCGCCATGTCGGACCGAAAAGAACTTTTACCTAGTAAGACATAAAGTTCAAAATTGAAAAACAAGTACATTCTCAGTTTGGGATGGGAAAATGCGAGTTCTAGTTTGTCGATAGGGAGAACCTATCGACAAATTATACAAATAGTTTAACACATTAACGGCTGAATACGAATACTGATACTCAGAAGTATTTTTGGCTATTTCTTTTTTGCCTGCGGGTTGACTGGTAGAAAATGCATCTTTTTTACATTATGTTATGTGCAATTAATTTATTTATTCATTCATTCATTCGTTCGTTCGTTCGTTCGTTCGTTCGTTCGTTCGTTCGTTCGTTCGTTCGTTCGTTCGTTCGTTCGTTCGTTCGTTCGTTCGTTCGTTCGTTCGTTCGTTCGTTCGTTCGTTCGTTCGTTCGTTCGTTCGTTCGTTCGTTCGTTCGTTCGTTCGTTCATTCATTCATTCATTCATTCATTCATTCATTCATTCATTCATTCATTCATTCATTCATTCATTCATTCATTCATTCATTCATTCATTCATTCATTCATTTATTTATTTATTTATTTATTTATTTATTTACTTATTTATTTATTTACTTATTTACTTATTTACTTATTTACTTATTTACTTATTTACTTATTTACTTATTTACTTATTTACTTATTTACTTATTTACTTATTTACTTATTTACTTATTTACTTATTTACTTATTTACTTATTTACTTATTTACTTATTTATTTATTTATTTATTTATTTATTTAAAAACATCAATATGAGCTTACAGTTTCCCAAAGCGCCCTTATTGCTAAATACACATTAAAGCTTATTAACTTGTTAACGCCTAGCATCTGTGTGCGTTCGTAAAGACTCACCCACACATACGCCTTCCAGCGTGTGACGTATTGGCGGTCGCCGCAACTTTTCGCAATATACCTTTTTTTGGATTCATATTTTGACCGCAATTGAGTGTGCATCGATCCATCTTTTTTATTTATTTAAACTCTGTTTTCGGGATAATAAACCGATATTTAAGAAGTTTTCGCCTTCATCATTCCACTCCAGCTGGGCAATAGTATCCTGATTAGCCATAGTTTTGGCCTTCATCACCGGATCATTGAATCATCGACACGCGACTACAGGCAGAACAAAGGATTTCACTGTTCAAAGGCTGTCATTAGAGTGGATTTCACATTAGAGTTCACAATACGAAGCATACTACGGTCATCACAAGCATCAAATCTTCGAAACCGTCATCGCCGAAGTTCACAATACCTACCTACGTCGTCGTAAGCATTATCGACACAAGGTCAAAGTCAAGTTGGAATTCATCGCAGAAGATATTCACAGGATCCCGTCAGCGCCATAAACATTAGCTGTTGGACAAGAACCTGAGAGGCTACATTACTGTGAGTTCGTTCCAATCATTCGTCCATTTCCCTTCACGATTTCCATTGCAATTTTATGAAAATCATTCCCACCTACTATTATTCAGAATTTCACGTTATTTCGCCTAATATCAATTCAATTAATTACCCATCAAACTTCTATTCCCGTACAGTTACGTAACTAGGTCAATGAACTATAACGGTACTTTATGAAGGTTGCGTTCCCGTAATAATAAAATTTCCTTGTTTGCATTGTTACGCAATCACTTTACAGGTAGAAAAGAGCAACTTTAGTGCAATTTTGTTTGCCCGCTACACTATTTTTGTTTCATGAGAGCTGTGTTCGCGTTACAACATTACAAGTTATTAAAATATTTTCTAAACATTACATTCCAGTGAGATTCCGTTACGCTTCCCTGCGAGCGCAGCGGTTAGTTGCGCAGGGCGCTCCGTGCAACTTACCCTCAACTTAATTCAACTCAGCCACACCATTTAAGTATCACCAATTTTAGTATTTAACCTCTTTCATTGTACCTTTAGGCCTACAATATACATTTAAACTTTGTTTTTGTAGCACTATTTAAATAGGTCTCCTAAAAAACAAGCTTCATTATGGATTACAAAGAATTAGTAAAGAAAAGAGGTAGCCTGAAAGCAAAAGTAACATTGTTTAAATCATTTTTAGAAACGCTTCAAAAGGTTGAAACTATAACCAATCTGCAAACAAACGAAATAAATTTTCGTCTTGCTAAAATGGAGGATCTTTATTCTGACTATGACAACATTCAAAGTGACATAGAAACTCTCTCCGAAATTCCAGATTTGCAGTACAAAGAACGTCAGAATTTCGAGAGCGAGTATTTCGGTGCACTTGCCGCTGCCCGGGAGGTGTTGACCAGGTTCGAGTCTGCTGACGACCGCGCTAGTATGAACGGCGGAGCTTCAGGATCGGTAGCGGGCTCCACTGTCTGCTGCGCTAACAAAGGTCGACTAGCAATCAAATTACCTACCATTCACTTACCTACCTTTTCGGGACAGTATCAAGACTGGTTAGAGTTTCATGACACGTATACGTCACTCATACACTCTGATAATTCTATACCAAAGATAAATAAATTCCATTACCTGCGCGCTGCTTTGAAGGACTCCGCTGCAATCGTAATTCAGTCGCTTGACTTTTCAGCTGAAAATTACGACATTGCATGGTCTCTTCTTTGTGATCGATATCATAACAATCGATTACTAATAAATAATCACATCCATTCTATCTTCAGTATCGAAGCTTTAACAAAAGAGTCCTCCAAAGCTTTGCGTCACATAATTGACACGATCAATAAAAACCTTAGAGCACTTAAAACACTTAAATTACCCACTGAACATTGGGACATTTTGATTATTTACAAAATTTGCAATAAATTGGATTACAAAACAAGTCGCGAATGGGAAACACACCGTAATGCATTAAAAGAATTACCCACTTTATCTGAATTCATTGATTTTCTCAAAAACCGGTCCACTTTACTAGAAACCGTAGATGAAACACAAATAAAACGCAGATATAGTGATGTGACACCTAACAGACAAAAAACATTCATCGCCAATACATTGACGTCACCTATAAATACATATACATGTCCCTTATGCAAGAATAAGCATGCTATTTATCAATGCTATAGATTCAAATCACTTCCTGTTAACGCTCGCATACAAAAGGCTACTGAATTAAAATTGTGCCTCAACTGTCTGCGTAAGGGTCATAATGAACAAAAATGTAGATTAGGTCAGTGCAGATTGTGCTCTGGACAGCACAATACATTACTGCACATCAACCAAGAATCAAGTGTGTCACGTACAGTTGACTTGCCATCGACTTCAATGTCAACAAATAGTGTTGTGCTTCCAGCCACACATCATCCAGTTCAATCATTCAATGAAATTCAACAATCATCGAACAATATTGTTCTTTCTTCTCTCAGCAACGACTGTGTCTTACTCTCCACAGCGTTGATTCAAGTCACAGATTGTGAAGGTAAAAAACATACAGTAAGGGCGTTATTGGACAACGGCAGCACGACCAGCTTCGTTACCCAAACCCTATCCGATAAGCTTAAACTACGAAAGACTTCAACATCAATGGCAGTTGAAGGAATCAACCGCCAAACATCAATAATAACACAAAACTGTGATGTCACTATATCATCACTAACAAACACATTCACAACTGAAACAAATTGTCTTATCGTTCCTCAGATAACTCAATTTATCCCGAGCAAGATCATTAATTGCTCAGACTTAAACATACCGAACTGCATAACATTAGCAGATCCCACATTCCATATACCATCGGAAATTGATATTTTGCTAGGAGCTGATATCTTCTGGACCATCCTTTGTCCAAACAAAATTACACTAGGCAAATACAAACCGACTTTATGTGAAACAAAGCTGGGTTGGTTGATATCAGGAGCATATCAATCAAACAGAAATACACAAAACAATCATAAAAATACAGTCCATTGCAATCACGCATCTATAACTCAAATGCATAATGATGATGAGTTACATAATCAAGTTGAGAGGCTCATCGGTCTTGAAGCTATCAAGTCACACACACCATTGTCTAAAGAGGAGCAAGAGTGTGAACAAACCTTTTCTGATACGACGGAACGAGAAAAAGATGGCCGATTTTTGGTGACAATTCCATTAAAACAAGGTCCAGAAAATCTCGGTAGTTCGTATCAGGGAGCATTGTCTAGATTCTTGTCCCTTGAAGCTCGTTTCAAACGTGATCCAAAATTCAAACTACAATATTCTGAGTTCATAAGGGAATACATAACATTAGGTCACATGACCTTAAACGTAAACCCTGAAAATGACGATCACCAATACATACTTCCGCATCACGGAGTTTTGCGTGAAACAAGCTTAACTACGAAGTTAAGGGTTGTTTTTGATGCATCGGCAGTCACTACGTCTGGGTTGTCATTTAATGACATACAGAAGGTCGGCCCCACAGTTCAGGATGACCTAGTGAGCATATTAATCCGATTTCGACAACACAAACTGGTGGTCACTGCCGACGTAGAAAAAATGTACCGCATGATAAACGTAAACAAAACACAACGCACCTATCAACAAATATTGTGGCGGTTCAGCCCTGTGGAAGAACTGAAACAATATTATCTTAACACCGTTACGTATGGTACGGCATCTGCACCTTACCTTGCCACAAGGTGTCTTCAGCAACTTGGTAAAGATTGTCCTGATAAGTCTGTCTCTGATGTAATAGTTCATGATTTTTATGTGGACGATCTAATCACTGGACATGACTCTGAAGAAAAACTTGTGGCCATCTGTAAGGGTGTCAAAACACAATTAGAGAGTGGTCAACTCCACTTAAGAAAGTGGCACTCCAACAATAAACACATAATACAAACTATAATTGATCAAAATAACTCTGAGGATTATCTTGACCTCAGTAAAAACGAATATTCAAAAACATTAGGTCTTCTTTGGTCCTGTAAAGAAGACTACTTAACTTATTCGATAAATCTCACAGAAAGGGATCACGTAAGCAAGCGAATTGTATTATCAATATTTTCACAGATTTTTGACCCACTTGGCCTTATTGGTCCCTGTACATTGCCAGCAAAATTGCTGATTCAAAAATTGTGGTCATTAAAATTATCATGGGATGAAATAATACCTAATGAGCTCCAAATAATTTGGGACAATTTTCTAAACACATTAACAGACATCAACAATATTAAAATTCCACGACACGTCATTATCGATGCTTACGTCACCATAGAAATGCATGCTTTTAGTGATGCATCCGCACACGCTTACGCTGCCTGCGTTTATATAAAATCTATATCTAAAAGTAATCAGGTCACAGTTCGTTTAATTACAGCAAAATGTCGAGTCGCGCCACTTAAGAATTTAACAATTCCGCGCTTAGAACTGTGTGGTGCATTATTAGCAGCTAATCTAGCTCATAAGGTAAAATCCAGCTTAAGATTAACCATACACAAGACCACATTCTGGTCGGACTCAACCATTGTGCTGGGATGGATCAGATCTTTAAAATTAACCAAACTTAAGTCTTTTGTGTCAAACAGAATTAACTCAATCACTGAAATCACAGATAAAGAGCATTGGCGCTACGTACCTACTAGCCTTAACCCCGCTGATATCGGTTCGAGAGGCATGGAGGTAAGCAAACTTAAAAATTCCTCCCTTTGGTGGACTGGGCCCGATTATTTACTAAATTCAGACAGCCACTGGCCCTCACAGCCTAATTACAAAACTACGGATTTATCAGAAGTTAAGGTACAATGCCATCTATCGGCAGAATTAAAAACAAACGAATATCTTCTTCGATTCTCTGATTTCAGTAAACTGCAACGTATAACAGCCTACATTTTTAGGTTTATATATAATTGTCAACACAAAGATAACAAAATTACGGGATACTTACAAGTTCACGAATTAATTTCCTCACACAATGTGCTGTGTAAATTAGCGCAACAAGAGTCATTCCCACTTGAATGTTCACTTTTGAAAAGCAAAAAAACCCTCTCGCCTAAAAATAAACATCTGAGTCTTAATCCATTTCTTCACAATGACGGTTTAATCCGCGTAGGGGGCAGGATATCAAATTCACATTATGATTACGATACAAAACACCCTATAATGCTTCATGCAAAACATCACATTTCTAAACTAATTTTCAGGCAATATCACAAAATTCTACTACATCCGGGTCCACAGTTATTATTAGCAATTTCTCGACATAAATACTGGATTCTAGCGGGCCGTAACTTAGCCAGACAAACTGTTAACAGTTGCGTCACTTGCTGTCGCTTTTCAGGTAAAACGTTACAGCCGATTATGGGCAACCTGCCAGAGCAGCGTCTTCATGCTGACTATCCATTTTCAAATACTGCTGTTGACTACGCCGGCCCCATAATGATACTGAACCGAAAGGGTAGAGGCTCAAGATTAATAAAGGCATACCTTTGTATATTTGTTTGTCTGACAGTGAGAGCAATCCACATGGAGCTTGTTACTGATCTGAGCAAGGATACATTTCTTTCTGCTCTACATAGATTCATTAGTCGTAGAGGTAAGCCTGTCAACATCTTCTCGGACAACGGTACGTCTTTTGTAGGAGCTTGTAACGAGTTAAAAAGATTTTTAAAAATAAATTCATCCTACATCGGTTCCCACGCTGCAGAATTACAAATTAATTTCAAATTTTCACCGGCTTATAGCCCTCACTTCAATGGAATGGCTGAGAGTTCCGTTAAATCAGTAAAGCACCATTTAAAGAGAGTAGTTTCGCAGACGAATCTCACTTATGAAGAAATGAACACAGTTCTCATTGAAATAGAAGGAATTCTAACTCTCGCCCTATCACTCCCATTTCTTCAGATCCACGTGATCTCTCCGCTTTAACTCCATCGCATTTTCTGATTGGACGAACAATAACAGTATTGCCTTCTCCTCCGGTAAAGGATGTTGTCAGAATGACAACTATGTCCAGATACTTAAGAATACAGCAACTAAAAGCTCATTTCTGGAGCAGATTCTATAGAGAATATATTTCAGAACTTCAAAGAAGGCAAAAATGGCGAAAAGACGGAGAAGACCTACACCTATACGACATGGTGCTCATCAAGGACGAGCGCCTTCCCCCCAATCGCTGGCTGCTTGGGCGTGTAAGCCGCCTTTACCCAGGCACCGACGGCATCTCACGTGTGGCCGACGTCACGACGACTTCGGGAACGGTGCGCCGCGCCTACAACCGACTCTGTCCACTCCCGGTACTGGACCAGCAGGACACCTCTTCTGGCCCGGGAACATGTTAACGCCTAGCATCTGTGTGCGTTCGTAAAGACTCACCCACACATACGCCTTCCAGCGTGTGACGTATTGGCGGTCGCCGCAACTTTTCGCAATATACCTTTTTTTGGATTCATATTTTGACCGCAATTGAGTGTGCATCGATCCATCTTTTTTATTTATTTAAACTCTGTTTTCGGGATAATAAACCGATATTTAAGAAGTTTTCGCCTTCATCATTCCACTCCAGCTGGGCAATAGTATCCTGATTAGCCAAACTACTTACATAAGTATAGTCTTAATTCGAACGCTATTTTGTTAATAGAGTCGACAAAAATGTCGATATGTTGGACCTCGGCAATAAAACCGTTGAGAAGTACAAGAGCCCTAGGCGTCGGCGCGTTGCTAGCGCGGCGCGTGCGCTGCGTGCTCTCCGCGAACAACTGGTGCCGGCGACGCAGACCAGCGCGGGCGTAGTTGTCGGGGACGAATATAGTAATACTACATAGTACAGACGGATTATAAATGATATTACGCATCAACAAGCAGTAATGTACACCTAATTGTAGCTTTCGCCTCAACTCCAAAGTATCAAGACCAACCATGCCATAGACAAACAGGGACGGGTAAAGGAAAGGATAGTATCCGTACATACGCTTGAACAAGTACCTAGCAAACTTCCTTTGTATCCTCTCAATCATCAGAACATGCTTGGCTTCTCGAGGGTCCCAAGTAACTGCACTGTACTCCAGTTTACTACGAACGAAAGCATTATACAGCATAATAGCCACCTTGCTATCTCGAAACTGAGAAGCAGTCCGCATTATGAAGCCCAATATTTTATTGGCATTTTTACAAATAGTTGTCATATGTTCGCGGAAGTTAAGTTCAGAGTCTATAAGCAAACCTAGATCTTTTATGCAGGTTACTCTTTCCAACACTGCACCGTCCAGAGAGTACTTTGTGACAATTGGCTGGCGCGACCTTGTGAAACTGACCACCTTGCATTTATTGACATTGAACGCAAGCCCATTTGCCTGGCTCCACTGCCTCACCCCGTCAATATCCTCCTGCAGTGCTCTACAGTCTGCTTCCTCCTTAACAGGTAGGAAAATTTTTAGATCATCAGCAAACATTACACACCGGGCAATTTTAAGAACCCTAGGGAGGTCATTGATCATTATAAGAAAAAGAGTTGGCCCGAGTGTACTCCCTTGACTTACTCCCGATCTAGTGTAGTATTCTTTTGATTGATAGGATTGGAGCTTCACATATTGCCTACGATCTTTAAGGTAATTCGCGAAAAATTTAAGAAGTCCTGGAGTGGCACCAAACGATGAAAGCTTTTTTAATAAGATATCATTATCTACCATATCAAATGCACGCCGAAAATCCAAAAATACTGCGTCAGTCTGCCGACCATTATCCATCTGGGCCAACGTATAATCAACAAAGTTTATATGATTTGTGGCCGTGGAGCGAGCGGCACGAAACCCATGTTGCGAATCGTCAAAAAGAAAATTTATTTGGCGAGTAATATGAACATTTAAAATAGATTCAAAAATCTTACCAAATGCAGATAATACTGCTATGGGTCTATATGTTGTAATATCTGTTGACGAATCGTCCTTGGGGACTGGAGTCACCCTGGATGAAGAAATAATACTGAAGAAATAATACCTGGCAATGAAGAAATAATACTAATAGAGTGGATACATATACAAATAAAACGATGTGGTATATTTCATAATATTTAAAAATAATATCTCTTATTAAAACTAGCTTTAACCCACTGCTTCGCCGGCGTTAGAAATTATAATTCCGGTTTCCTTAGGAAAACTAAACGAGAACTCACTTCCAAATTGTTTTGATTCCGAGAGGGTTGTTTTATCATTGCCTCGGTTTGCTGTTGTCAAAGGGGTTGAAATATTAAGGGTAAATAACAGAATAATAAAAAAAACATAAATCAAATAACATAACAAAACAAAAATCTGATGCTCGCCAAGAGAACAACCCACTTTACATCTCGGTTGGAATATTTTAAAATGTAAGATTAAAATTACTTTGATAGTTTCTTAAATATTGCAGTCCCTGATAAACTGGTGAAGAAAAACTATATCGCGATCTAGCTGTGCTCATTTCTTGTATGTGCTTATGTCATGTCTTGTATGAAAATAATGTATGACCTCCAATGACAGTTTTTACATGCACAACCACCAGCCGGCGACCGGAGCTCATACATTACTACTTTACCCGGCCCGGCGGCCGGACGGCTACCGGGTGCATATTAAAAGGCACTTAGGAAGTAGATATAAAATAACAATAATTATTTTACCTACTTAGACGAATTGGAATTTACAATACCTAAGTACCGTTAAGTATGTATGACTACTAAGTCATAGACAATTAATTATCGATAGATTTTTATCATGTGTGCCCCCATCCGTAATTGAGTAGAATTCAAATTTTGACAGAAATTTCTAGAGAATGTACACTTTCTTCGATGAAAATTTAACTTTAGTAACCAGTAAATAAAGGTGGTTTCACTTTCTCATTTTCGGGTTGGTTTCCGTGTTCATGTCAATACAAATTTAATTAAAAATCCAATGAAATACGTCTTGCAGATGAAATGTTACGCCATGATCGGTATATTTTGGTGCCCAACTTTTATTTTTACTCTCTAACACAGCATAACAAGGCAGGTTAACAAAGTTTTCACCATTTTTTCTTTACTAGAAGCGCACGGCAACTGAAGTCAACAAAACTGTCACCGACTACGCATAGGCAATACATTGCTAATGTGAGGCACGCGGGCACCGCCCACTTACGACTTCTACTCTTTTTTTATGTTCTGTGTTAAAACCTAACTGCAAAGTAGGTAGTCGGGGCTGTAAGTAATGCAATTTGCTTAAGTCAGATGTCGCTGCCTGTACGTAATACAGAGAATAGTGTAAAGAGGTTCGAAATTTCACTGATGCCGTGAGTCGCCCATTGGCTCAATTGGTAGAGCGCTGGCACGGATAGCCAGAGGTTGCGGGTTCGAATCCCGGCATGGGTGAAATTTTTAGCCTCTAAATAGGTTTTTATACTTTGATAATGTGCTCAGTTCTGTGACGACGATAAATAACCTCTTTTTCTACGGAACCCTACACCACGCGTGGCCCGACATGCACTTGGCCGATTTTTATTTGAGGAAATACGGTAAACATATTTTTTTATAAAAATATTAATAATGAATGTAAATGTGGCCATAGGTCTCATATAATAAACAGCTTTTAATGTCTCACTTCAGACCCTAATTCCGATGAAATAAATACCTCTCATACGAAAGTCATAACCACGGTAGTCAAATGTGTTACTGGTAATGTCAGCTGTTAGTTAATTAGACCTGGGATTTCCACCTTAGCCTGATGTTTGTGCCATTGTTCACACACACAAAAAACACAGACACACACACACACATAAATAGCATGCCGCATGTTAGATATTAGTATATTTTGCCTCACATGTATCTTCTACTAGATTCAATATTCTTTGATAAACATGACATCACCACCCACAGTCTTCCGCCTTTTGCAAGAGGCACGGGCCTACTAACCATAAATACAGGCTACTAGATAGTCTAGTTATGGTGGTAGTCACATAAAATTACGTTTTGTTATGTTGTCAAAATAATTTGTGTCTGCATGCTAGTTTATTTAATTAGATTAAGGGCCTGTTAGCCTGTTTGCTATCCGCAACCAGGGCTGTGATTATCCGAACCAGGATTGTGGGCTAAATGTATGCTGTACTCACACTTGACGTTGGAGTAGTCCTGATGTCTGATCTGGTACTCGGGAAGGATATCGCAGAAGACTTCATAGGCCGATAAGGTGGCGATCTTACGCACTGAGTGCAGGTTCGGTGTGCCGTCCTTCAACTGGTCCTCCATCAGGTACATGATCGGATATAGGTTCTTGAGCTGAAAAGTATTATGCAATTATGTTTTACTTTATCTGTGCAACTGCAAAATTTCAATTCTATTAGACATTAATACCTATTATTGTCTAATAACAGGTATTAATGGGCGGCCTCGGTGGCGCAGCGGTTTAGCACGCTGACTGTAAAACGGAAGGTCTCGGGTTCGATCCCCGGCCGGGTCAAACTAGGAAACGAACTTTTCTAGTTTGTCTCGGGTCTTGGATGTTATCTATGTATTTATTGTATTAAATCTATCGTCGAGTTAGCACCTGTAACACAAGTCATTTAGTTGCACTTAGTATAGGGCTAACGAGATCTGTGTAACATGTCCATGAATATTTATTTATTATTATTATTATTATTATTATTAAGAGGTTGAACGAGAGATATTTAAGAGTTCGAGAAGCGCTCGTGGCCTAGTCGAACCCAGTGATTGGAATCAATCACTTAATAACAGGCGTGGTCAGGTGCCGCATGGGTGACTGTGACTACAGCCAGTGGATTTTTTTCTGAGCGCTTCCGTGCTTCGGAAGGCATGTCAAGCCATTGGCTGTCATGTAATGGCTGTTGTTATACCATGTCAGAGGCCTTATGGGCGGCATGATAACTTCTGAGAGTAAAGTCCGCCACTGTCTTACAATCCTCCACCACCCCAGACATGGCCCCCGTGGTGGAGTATGGACTAACCTGTTGGGGCATACAAAGGGTTGATATCATCATATCATCATCAAGACTTTGAACTGTACAAGAACTCTACCTTTTTATCAGGACTCTCGAGCAAAGAGGAACACAGCGCACCAATCCTCAACTTCTCCTTGTTCAGCATATCCCTTCGTTCAGACATTAGTCGCACAGCTGTCACCATTTCATCTCCATCATCAGCTGGCGGTTCCACATCGGCTTCCTCGCCAGTCCCTTCCATGCCAGAGTCGGACTCTTCTGCATCTTTTGGTGTAGTTTCGCCCTTTCGGGGTTGGTCATCAGTTTCTGATGCCGATTCCGTCTCTGTCAAAAGCACAGAGTAAGCCAAAATGTACTAAATTGGTCATGGAGAGACAAAATGGGGAAAAATGGACAATGTTAAGATGAATATATGAAATGAAAATGAAATGGTTTTATTCAAAGAAGCGTAGAAGCTGCGGCTTAATGAACGCTACAATTCAAACAAGGTGTCCATTTCAAAATCTAGATCATTTTGGAGAAAAAATAGACAAAAAAACTCCAAACTTAGTCTTTATACTGGTTCATGGTCTAAAATAATTGATTATTTTCTAGAAAAAACGATCAGAAGCTATGCCAATCAATAACTACAGTGGAGAAGAAAGTAGGCAGGATATAAAACGAAAAATACTATGCATCATTTCGTAATTGCAAAAAATTTTGTATCAGTATCAGAAAATATTTAATAATGTAGTTCTGAACTTCATAAATGTTTTTTTTCCATGAAAAACAAAGTGTGTAACAATATTATATTGATTACATATTCATATTATTATTTAAATAGTTTTATTTTCCTTTACTTTATGTCCTCTATGTTTATCATAATTTGACTCATTAAATACATACATAAACTCAGATTGAAACCCAGACAGTATACTCTGTTACTCACCATCCACCTCCATTTCTTGCTCCACCACTCCCTGTTTAGTCTTAATTGGCAACAGTGGCTTTGTTTTCTTTACCGGCTTTTCTGATTGTTCCTTTTCATACTTGTCTTCAAGATCTTCCTCGGAACCTGACTCCGAAATTCCTGAGACTGAGCCGTCGGAGTCTGTATCAGCACCACTGTCTTTTGCGTCAGGCTTGGACTTGGGGCGGCTGTGTTTACGTTGTTTGGGTCTGTAAATTGGATTAGTTGTATTAAAACACACTAACGATCCTTACAGATAATAATATAATTCTTTCAATCTTTCTTCCTTTGTCCCCTCTATAAATATTTTCTGGTGTGTACAATAAAGAATATTCTTATCTTATCTTATTATTATGTCAAAACCTTAACATTCCTTTCTCAATTCTAGTCACTGTAACATCTTCCTGTCTGACATTCTCTGATCAAACAATTGCATATGCTGTCATTAACTGCCAACAAACTGTTATGCAGTTTGGCAGAAACCAACTTCTGTATTTTTTTGTATTTTTATTTGAATAAATGTTTACAAAAAAAAAAAGTAACCCCAAATAAGAGTTTTGATTTTTTAAAACTGGGTATTAATATATTTGTTATAATGTATTTGATCTTTTGTATCTGCCGTTTTTGTAACTATTTTTCCGGTATACAATAAAGAATATTCTTATCTTTATCTTATCTTAATATATATCCACGAGAAAGAATATGTGTACTTGGGACAACTTATTGCACCTAAAGACTCAATGAAGAAGGAAATAGAATGCAGATTACCTCTTGGTTGGAAAATAATTGGTCTTTCAAAGAAATCATGAAGAACAAACATGTGCCTATCGCAGAAAGAAGTAAGTTGTACAACACCTTTATCCTCCCAATCACATTACGGATGCCAAACCTGGTCCCTCACCAAATCATTAGAACACAAACTTCAAGTATGTCGAACTCCATGCAAAGAAGTATATTGAATGTTGACTAAATGACAAGCAAAGGATCAGAGATATAGCGGAAATAACTAAAATTACCGACATCATCACCAAAGTTAGAGAGTTAAAGTGGAGATGGACAGGTCACATACTGAGAGATAATACAGAGAAATGGACCAAAAGAAACACAGAATATTACCCAAGAGATGGGATAAGGAGGAGAGGAAGACCACACAAACGATGGTAGGATGATTTGCCATCAAACTTCCAAAGAGCAGCATTGGATAGGGCGATGTGGAAAAACATGTTGTTTCAGTGCTAGTGACAATATGAACTTTTTTTGAACTAAAACTTTCGTAAGCACAACACATTGTAGACTGTTAGTCCGTAGTGTGAGACAAGCAACCGACGACGCGAGCTCCGTCTCTGCTCACCATGATTAAGCTCTGCGAATCGGAGCGAAACCTTTTCCGATATAACAACACCCGTAAGTAAATCCGGACTAACAGTCTACAATATGAACTGTTTAAAACTAGTTTTATAGTAAGCAAACGTCAAGAAATAAAGGCTTATATTATATTATTATTATTAATATATATGTCTCATCTCGTCTCATCAGATCTGTATGGTTGATTATGTCTCATCTTGTTCAGTTACATTCCACAATGCAGGATTTAACTCAAGAAATGTGAAGCCTGCCGGCATTGGCTTTGATAGGGATCCTATCGTCCTCCTGATGTTAATCTTTGTAGCAGGCCTTCTGTGTGTATAATTTAACTAATGTTTGCATTCAAAAGCAAATTCTTTAATTTCTCTTATATTTGTTTATATAAAGCTTTCACTTCATAAAAACAAAATTATTGTATTCAACTTAGTTGTTTTCCCCACTGAGAAAATAACACTAACACAAATAGCTATTCGCCATTTACCTCAAAATGTTAAAAAGCCTTTTGGTCTCTCAATGATCATTATCCTTGCCTCGATTGGATATTATTATTATTTGTAATTCAGGCAGGCAGTTATAGAACTGGTGAAGCCTGTATCCAGATGTATATTTGTTTTTAACTCCTTGTCTGTTTTGTATCAAAACAAGAAACATTGATTTTTGCACTCACTTGATCTCTGCCTTATCTTTGTCTGGTACCGATGACAGTAGACTTGGGTCGTTAGCTAGACGCTTCATGATGTATTTCTGCTCTTCATCATCCAACATGTCTGCCCATTCGTCGGCAGACGCTTCGCTCTCACTGCTATACTCGGTTTGCTGAACAGTTGGTTGCTTCTGCTTCTGAACCTTCGTCCTGTGCCTCTGGAGCTTTAGTTTGCCTTGCTTCTTCATCTTATTCGTAGTCTGGTTGTTGCGCTTTACTTTGCTTATCTTCGCTTTGCCTTTTTTCTGTAAATTTCGAGGTTTTACGTGAGTTTTGCTTAGGTTAGTTTTGTTTCAGTGATTGCTGTTTATCATATAATCATGGAAGTTCATGGGACTTACCGCCATTGTGAGTTGTTACCGTCGTGGTAGATCTTTGTAGTAAAAATTAGTGGGAAAACCTGTGGGGAAAACTCGAGAAAAACAAACGTAACAACAACGTGGATTTGACACTTAAGAATTTTTCACAGACTAAGAGATTTTACTTGCACAACACAGTAGGCGTGATCGTTGCAAAGACGAACCGTTTTATAAGACCGTTTTGTGTTCCGCGACGATAGGACCGTTTTACGTTTCATTCTAAAGCAGTGCCAGCGACTCTAAAGCAGTGCCAGCGTTTGTTCGTCGCGAGACCAGTCCTTAGATTGTTTGACGCGGATATGTCCTTTAGTGCTATATTAATAGAGTCTAGAACGTAATGAGATCATTGCGACGTCGTCGTCGGCTCCTTGCTCGTTCCGTTCGTTTTGGTCTGTGATACAATAAAGTAATCTTTGTGTCTATGAGTATACAGTCGAATATCGTGTAAAACAACTTATTTTTTCCGATATTTCGTGATTTCGTCTCGTTCGCACTCGTTTGACCGTCCTCTGCGCCTTGCTCGTTCGCATACAATGAAACCAGTTGCGAACGAGGAACGTTTCGAGGACCTGTTTTCGTTCCAGAAAAAACGGTTGCGTTTCGTCGTCGAAAAATCGGACAACGACCCACTCCTACAACACAGACTAATTTGAGTCCTTCACATGACAGTTGAGTAATGTTGCCAGATTTTATAGAATCGATTATATAGTTTGACTCGACTCGAACTCGCAATCCAATCCACGCTGGCATTTACGTTCTATGGTATAGAGTACGTTCTGAATTTAGACTAAAAAGCTACTCACCAATAGGCACGAAAGGCACTGACCCGAATATCTCAGCTAAGTTTATTGATGAACTCGATAGTTTTCTAAATTATTAAATTGTTTTATATAGTACCTACATACCTACATAATAAGTCCCAATCATCCCAATTTATGAATTTGACTTTTCCGATATAGATAGATAGATAGAGAACACTTTATTGCACAACCAGAAAAATATTACAACCATGATTCCCAAACATAACAACACCCGTAAGTACATCCGGACTAAAAGTCAATAAAATAGAACTTGTAAACATCTGTTGAATTTACACTTCTTCGGTTTCAGATCGTACGCAATATCCGATGTTTTGATGAAGTTCGTTTGATTTGGTGATGTGGGAAAAAATAAAAATTATACGCTAAAACCCGGAGATAATCATCTAAACATGGCAGGAACGTATTATTTCGTCATCGTTGGACATTCCGACAACCCTATATTCGAGATGGACTTTATCCCAGTCACTAAAGAAGTGAAGGTATGTTTTCAACCAACGCCTCCTTCGATCTTGGTATTTTTATATTAAGCCTTCTCCCTATGAAGCCACAGTCGAAAAACTGCAACAATATAGCAATAGTTTGCAGGATGTCGAAAGTCTGTATGTGAAATCCTTCAACATTTTGTTACGTCTAATGTAACTCAATAATTTTCACAGAAAGAAGACAACCGTCATCTAAACCAGTTCATTGCTCATGCGGCGCTGGATCTCGTGGACGAACACATGTGGAAAGTCACAAACATGTATCTGAAGTCTGTTGATAAGTTCAATCAGTGGTTCGTCTCAGCTTTTGTTACTGCTAGCCAGGTGAGTAACACATTTACATCATCCTTGTAGAATATAGACATAGGCGCGGGCCAAGAAGATGTAAGTTATGACAAGGTGGAGCCATAGGATCTTTTCAATAAAGTATACAAAGATCTGAAGCAACCCACACATAACATGGGGGAGTGTGCAAATTCTATAAAATGGATCGCAACTCTACCTAATACTCACTTCACCTCGTGAGGCATTATGCTAAAAATCATCTCAGTATACCATCCTATTACTAGAGACAACTTTGACTTGTTATAAGATGTTAAAATAACAACTTGTCCTCTTTCAGATGAGGTTCATAATGGTCCATGATTCTCGTAACGAGGATGGCATCAAAGGTTTCTTCACGGACATGTATGAAGCCTATATCAAGCTAATGCTGAATCCATTCTACAAAGAAGACACACAGATTACCTCACCTGCGTTTGAGAAGAAAGCACAGTTTCTTGGCAAGAAATATTTGACATAATCTATGTTATTTAGATAATCCATTGTAAATATCTAAGTTTAGATTATTTGTGTTGACCATGGATGCAAACGTAGTGGTTTCTTGGTTGTTGTCGACACATCACATGCATTTTAGAGTTCCATACCCTAAAATGTACCTGAAGGGTGCAGATCTAAAATGCCTTGAATAACTATGCGTGACCTTCAAAGGGCTGTTTTTTCTTGAACCCTAATAGGCAGCCTGTTGAACTTCACAGCAGATTTACCAAAAAAAATATAAAAGTGGGGTCCCATACAATAATTTTATGTTTAGCAGTGGCCTGAGCATAATAGGCTGATTCTTTAAGTTTGTGTATTTTGTAAATATGTAAGTAAATAAAAGATACATGAATGATACAATGACCTTCTTTGTCTTAAAACACATCACACCGCCATCCGTAATTGGATAAGGTTTTTTTGTTTTTGTAAAATTAAAAAAAAAAAACCATTTGTGTCACAATAATAATGTTGTTATAATCTTATAATACTTAAATAATACAGAGACCTAGGGTCTCTTACGGGCTAGTCCAATTTAATCTAATCTGAACTATAAAATACATACATATTTTGACATATCCATAAAATATGTAACCCAATATAGTGAACAGTTATATAAAAGTTTAATGAATATGTCCAAAACTATTCAGCAATAACTTTATGATACTTAATGTCATGTGAGTATTAGCATTCTCTTCTAACCTATTACACTAATAGGGTAAAACGGTGGGACTATACTTAAGATTTTTTAATCCGTAGATTTCTAACAGCTATCATTTCTTGACTTTTGTTGGTAAAACATAAAATGCTTTTAGCAATAAGGCCGCCAATTGTACTATGTATATTTGCAATTGTTTTGTATTTGTTGTTTTTCCAGTGTACAATAAAGAATCTTCTTATCTTAAAATCTAGCATTTTATTTCTTATTGCCCTCAAATGGGTTACATATTTCCATTTTTCATTGGAGAGCTTTTTTAATAATAATAACTTCCACACAAGTTCACACAAAACAATGACTTAGAAGCAATACTTATGAAACGTCAGAATTCTATGGAATAAAAAATCAGAGTTTAAGAATTTACTCTATCAATGAGTGGGTCAGGGAGGCAACTCTTTAGTCTAAAAACAACTATCAAAACTCTCTCACAGCATATCACTTCCATTTGCAGAATACAAGACAAATGTATTATTCAAAGTAGCCTCACAGGTTTTCTAATAATAATTCATAATGTCAACAGAAACCAAAAATAAATGTGTTAGTAAAGTTCAGGTAGTTTTAGGTCATCGTCATCAGCAAAACTGCCCACTGAAAAATCATCTGTAACAAAAAAGAGTAAATTTAATCTTAACTTTTTCAGACTCACTGAAACAATTGATACTCTTCTGTGATACTGGCTAGGAGAGTAGCCATAAAATATTAAAAAACAATTTTTTGTCTGACATCTCTACTTAACAACTGGCCAGTATTGCATCTTTTAAGTAGAGAGTTGTCTAGTAAACAAATCTACCAAATAGGCCAGCATCGAAAAAGTTACATCACATCCAGTGATCTCTTTACACTGATCTTCATGGTAGGAGTACGTACTGGTAGCAGCTACCGTGGAAGTCAGTGCATAACATTATAAAACATTTTCCTTACCAGTAAAGAACTCATCCTGGTAAGAGCAGTTGAACTCCATACTGTGTTGTCTGGTAGCTGGAGGTGGTGTGTTAGGTGGAGACTCTTCCTTCAGCGGCTGCAGGGCTGCTCCGGGCAGGTAGTCCAGGAAATCTGCATGGTAGTTATCTGTGGAATACAACATTGGTTTAAAGTAAGATGAAAAAAATAAAACTGAAGTCAGATGAATCAAAGGTTACCTCCGAAGCATAGCTGTGCAATTCGTCACTCAAAAGTAAACAGGAGGGCAGCACGATTCACTTTTGCACTAATGTAAACAGCGTAAAGCTATTACAAAAAACTTCATTTAAATATTTACTAAGCCCAGTCAGCAGTACATATCTTCAAGTGTATAATTTACAATGGTGTAATTTCTCTTGTTTTTGTATCTGTGATATGTTATTGTATTACAGAAGATAAAAATAGCAAGCCAGTTACATAACCAGTCATTATTTAGCTACATGTTGTATGTGTATATGGCTTCACTTCCTCGTGTGATGAGATGAGTGATGTGAAGGGATAAAAAATGGAGGGTAGACAAACAACTACTTACCAAAAACATTCTTAGGTTTTGTGAATTCCAGCTCTTCCAATACGAAATCTTTGGCTCCCTTAGAATCTGCGTCGCTATAGATGAGTGACCCGACGTTGATGGCGCGCGGGGTAAAGGCTTGGCGCACTGGAGTGCCTTGCAAGGCTTTGCCGGCATTCGAAAGGAAAGACTTCTTTGTGTCGCCTTGTTTCTTTTTCGTTGGTTGTATAGGCTCGTTAGGCTTGATGGGACCGGACAGGATAACCTTTCCCATGTTCTCTGATGAGATTAGTAGCGTTTAGAGTAAAGAATTCATTGTACAAGATTCAATTCAATTCTGTTTATGGACTTTGTACAAGATCTAGAAGACGAAATAATCAAAACGTACTTACCGTTGCCGACGTTAGTGAGTGGTTGGCGCACATTTTTCAGGGTCTGCTGATTCAGCTGGTCCCCGAAAATGTCGAATAGTGACTCGGCCATTGTTCTCGAGTAGGTAGATAATTAAAGATAAATTCAGTGATATATCCACACGTTTATAAATTCAATGAGAGCGCGAAAGTCGTTGATGTTTTGAAACTCTTTTGTGTTGAATGAAACTGGTAGAAACGTTTGGTTTATGCTTCGGTATGTAATGTAACGGTTTAGTTAAAAAGTTCGCATACCTAAATAAAAATTACCTTATATCATTTACCTACATGTATAAACAGTTTTTAATATTGGCTGAATATTTTCCTGGTTTCCTCCGAGGGGCCTGATATCGATGGAAATGTCATCAGTTAGGGTTATGACATATTTATTGAGATTTATTTATTTATGTTTATTTAGATGATAACAAAACGTAATAGACGAATGCGTTCGAAAATCGATCGCAAATGTCTTCTAACTTTGAAGTGAAACTGATGTAATATAGAACCTCTGTGAAGAGTGATCATCGACAATTGTTACTTAGCAACAGTTTTGTTTATTATTAGTTGTCTTTTTGTTCTGTCTTTTACGATTATGTCTGAGGAACGTATCTATCTACGCCGTAGATAGAGCTCTACGATCTACGCTGAGGAAGAAGAAGGAAAAACAATGTTGTGTTTGTGTTAAATAGCGGCTATTTAGTCGTGACACCGTGACACGTGACTTGACTTAGTCTGTGAAATGTCAAAAGTATGTTGAGCATCACATCACAACGCACATGTTACTTTGTTTTCTTTTTGTAAATTCGATTACAGCCCAAATACTGCACTAAAATGTCTGAATCAAGCGGTAGCTCCTCAGTGACTAACGGTACTAGTGGCTCAGTTTCCGATCCTTTGCAAAGACTGTCCTCATTCAAGACCCCAAGGGATTTGTCCCTGGGTGGGCCAAAGCCAAATAAAAAAGTGTTCACCCCAAATCTAAACGTTTCTCGAAACAAAAGCAAGAGGTAATTATGCTTACCTACTATTTCTTTTAATAATTTCTCCCAACTTTACCCACCAACCGTGCCCCTAAATGCTATAGGGCTGCCTTGAAGAGGAAATCAATATTTTACCTTTTCATTCTATTGACCAACAATATCGTCGAATTTTCAGTGGTCTACCAGCAGTCACAAGAGATAAACGAGATCATGAACGAGATAAGCGGGACCGGAAGAACGACAGAAACAAGAATAACAGAAATGGACCCAATGTTATTAAATCCAGTGGCGTATTTTCTGAAGGTAAGATTAGAATTAATTTTTTACTTTTCCATACTAGAAGAACTTAAAGGAATTGCTTTTCCAGTCCGACTGCCTGACATTCTTCACTTTCTTGCACTTGTTAAATGTTAAACTAGTTTATTTTTAAATTAATTCACTGAAGGAGCTCTGATTACTGTCTCTGGTAGTTTATTCCACGTATCTCCAAGATGGTTCGGCCAGAAGTGTCTTTCATGGTTGCTTAGCCAATTTCAGCAAGTGCCCTCTAAGAGATTTGTTTGTATCAATTTTTTTGACCCCTTAAATATCTCGTGTGTTTGCATCTGTAGGTCGGAGTTGCAACAAGTTGCTGCATAAATTAGCTAGCACCTCAAATGATTGAGCTGATGACAAATGATGAGCATACATGTTAAAGTTATTTGTACGTTCACAGGATTAGGTCAAACTGAGAGGCGTTCCACCCGAGCGTCCTTCGGCAGGGATGTAGACACGGCAGCTACACTGCAAAAGCCTACAATCAGAGTCAAAGATGTTTGGAAGGTAACATGTTTTTTGCAAACCAGAGAGGATATATATATATTGTGGTTAAGCCCATAGTCTCTCTAAACAATCTCCTGTATTCATTGGAACATATGGAGCCATCCACAAGTTATATAAACTCCTGTTAGAGCCATTATTTTTAAAGTAATTTTAATTATCGTTACCTGTGAAACTCTAAAAGTAACGATATGTACCCCCATTACCAATGGTTTCTTCTGTTGATCATGTTGATGTGCATTGGTTTCTAATAAAATAACTTTGAATATACATTCAAACATTCAATAGCAGCCACAGCTGAAATTTCCTTAAAAAAATTTAGTAATATTCAGTAGGATAAAAAGCAGAGAAGCACTTCAAGACATGCTGGAAGTTCACTGAAGAACAAACAAAAAGATATGGAGAATAAGTCAATGGCCTCAAAACAAATTTCATTCACTGAAAGCCTACCTAAGAAGGACACACTTTGCTAAATGTTCTAGATAACAGTAGCAATGTTGAAATGGAATATTGACAAATATTGAACAAAAAGGGGGTTGTAGAAAGGTGAGCTCAACACTATTAGAATAGA